>OX596380.1:102329368-102929368 GCA_951394425.1 Tipula unca
GTTTGTGTTTGCTGTTATCATCAGAATGTTAAACTGATATTTGAACCAATGAAGAAGATATTCGGTGTCGATACATATCGTGATCTCTTCAAGATGATGTTATGTGAATTGCCAAACACGGATTGTTAAATAAATATTGGTAAAAATTGTCCTGGAATATAAAAATGGAGAAACACCTTAGTCACCTTATGGAAGATAATGATCTAAACATTGTGTCTTACAAACAGTGGATTAATCAAAATGCTAAGAATAAAATTTAATGAAGCTTATTACATTAGTTAATTAAACATTTATTTCCAAATTTTAAGGAAGGTCAAACTTAGAAAAATTATCAAAATCATCGGATGTTTTCATAGCAGAATTCAGCAAGCAGCTTGCTGCCTTGATACCTCATGACTTCATAAGGCATATGACTTGCAAGGCAGCAAGCTGAGTATCTAGCTAAGCGGAAACAACTATTGCAACAAAATGAGTTCATTGTAATCTGCGATTTCTCCGAGAATTTCTCCTTTGTCGTTCAAGTATGTATAATTTGCATTTAAATTTTTGTTTTTCCCCAAATTTGTTTATTTTTTATTATTACTGTTTTTGCTTTTATGTAGGATGCTGTCCAAGGCTGGCACTGGGCTAATGCACAATGTAACATTCATCTGTTTACTGTCTATTACAAAGCCTTATAATAATCGCAGAAAGCTTGAAACACAACTACGAAGCTGTGTATCAGTTTCATCAGGAGCTATTTAATTTCCTAATTGAACGATTTACCACCATACACAAAATAATATTTTTTTACGATGGAGCTGGCAGGCAGTACAAAAACAAAAAGAACTTCTACCAACTGTGTCAATACAAGACAAGTCATGGTTTTGATACTGAATGACACTTCTTTGCAACATATCATGGAAAAGGTCCTTGCGGACAGTAAATACTTTCGAAAATTTTTGAGAAACTGTTATACAAAAGGATCAAACCTATAATAGTTGATAGACAGCTAATACCACCACATCAGTTCGGATTTAGAGAAAACCACTCCACTATAGAGCAAATTCACAGGATTACAAGTATTATTGAAGATGCACTTGAAAATGAGAAAATATGCTCAACAATATTTCTGGATGTAGCACAGGCCTTCGACAAAGTATGGCATCTTGGATTGAAATATAAACTGCATCGAGATTTGATAAAAGAATACTTTCAGATATAGAAATCTTACATTGATAACAGATATTTTCGCGTTAGATGTGAAGAAGAATTCTCCGAGCTAAAGAGGGCATCTGCAGGGGTTCCCCAAGGTAGCGTGCTAGGGCCAGTGTTGTATTTACTTTACACAAGTGATTTACCAAACACAAGCGGGACAACGATAGCAACATTCGCGGATGATACTGCAATTTTAGCTACTGGTTATAAAGTAGACGAAGCAACCAGAAAATTGCAACGGGCTACGAACCAACTAAGTAACTGGACCAAAAAATGGCGGATTAAGCTAAATGAAAAAAAATCAACGCACGTTAACTTCACCAATCAAATAGTTAACTGGATACCAATAGAACTAAATTCCAAACAAGTTCCTTATGCTAACACAGCCAAGTATCTTAAAAATGGAAAGAGTAAAATGGAAAGAGCACATTAAAAAGAAAAAGGAGGAACTACACATTAAATATAGAAATATATATTGGCTAATTGGAAGGTATTCGGAGCTGTCAATACCTAATAAGTTGATACTATACCAACAAGTTTTAGAACCTACATATATGCACTTATGGTATTCAGCTTTGGGGCTGTACTAAGAAAACCAATATTAAAATAATACAAGCTATTCAAAATAAAATGTTACGTGGAATAGTGAACGCTCCATGGTACATAAGAAACGATAACCTACGTAGGGACCTCCAGATGGAAAACGTCAACGAAGAGATAACAATTCACGCAAAGAAACACATACAACGGCCTGGTCAACATCAAAATGTTGAGTTACGTGGTATGCTGAGTAGCACAAATGGAGTACGAAGGCTCCAAAGAAAGAAACCGCTGGAATTGGGAAGACCACAATAAAGGCCAAATTTTTAGACACTAACTAATGGGTTATATCTTTGCAAATTGAACATAAGAAAGATAGACAAATTACTAGATGATATATATAATCAGTTGTAATATTTAAAAAATAAAATAGAAAAACGAATATTTTTTGTATCGTAAAAACCATATTTGATGATAAAATATTCCAGTGAAATAATTTGGCACTAGTTGGCTCCCAATAAACAAAAGCTATTTTAAAACTTTATGAAAGATCAGGAAAAGAATTGACGCCTCCAGCACAATAATTCTTCACTAAAAAGTAGATATCTACATTAAAAGTGCTAAATGCAAAATATCTCATTTAGAAAATGTAAAAATGGCCACACTGGTTAGTGAGGCAAAACTTTGTACTTTTCACAGCAAGATTTTTATACTAAGATTATACTCTTTGCGAATTTGTACTTCTTTTCGAAGTAAACGCATTGTGGCAAATTTTTAGATGATGTACTCAATGAGACCATAAACTAATCGCGTTGCGTTAATATTCTGTTTTGAGTAGAAAAAAAATGTTGAAGAATGACTGCAAGAATAATGAAAACAGTAATTCAGTACAGTTTATTATTTTGTGTAGTGCGGATGTTAAAACAAATTAATTAAAATTAAAATAGTCTTTAATAATTAAGTTTTAGTAAATTTAATTAAACATTTTCATTTTTAATGTTCAAAATTCATATTGTTCTGGTAAGGTGAGTAATATGTCTATACTTAGTATGTATAAATAAGTTAAATTTACACGAAGGTTTCAAATGTTATTAGAACTTCAAGTATTAAAATGATACATTAAAATCGTCAACGCCGTAAATAAATAAATACTTTAGATGACACAGATGCTGTCGAAGAAAGCAATATTATATTCCATATTCAATGTATATAATTTGAATAATAAATATATTCGCAAAATTACCAAAATTGTATAAAAACTGAACAGGAAAATAATATTAAAATTTGTTAAGTGTTATTTTGCGCGGTACCTTTCGAACCAATATGGTTTTAAATTTCCGTATTATATTTCCTCTTATTTTCTCTTATTTATCTCCAAGGAAAAATTGGTTATACCTAAGTGAATCCAAAACTAAAACAAACAAATTTTTTAAATAAAACGATAAATTAAGTTATTACCAATTTGCCGTAGTATTTCAGTTTACCGTAACATCTCTTTCATTAAACTTGGTATATGGAGTTATATATACTTTTTATAAAAATAAAATAATGAATAACTATTTTTAATTTATAAAATCTGGTTAAGGTAAGTTGTCTTATTTTTGTAATGTGAAAACTACCTAAATGACGTATAATTCGAATATTAAGTTCAGTTGCCAAAAAACTACATTTTGTTTTGAATTTCATTTTGGTTAGAGTGGCTGTCCCAAAGATAATATGTGTACCACATATAAGATTTCTTCTTCACCACTCAAACAACCATCCTAAGCTATCCACGAAGCTTTGAATATTCCTGGCATCGGTCTCACCAAGATCTGACATGAACAGAGGCAAAGCAGGTAGAGTGGAGTACTGTTTCTTAGCGAGTGGTATTTCAGTATATAACCTGCTTGGAGAGATGAGACAATTTGTGGTCTGACCAACAAGCTCATTTGCTTTGACATTCCTAGTAAAGTTGAAGTACCATGGCACCAAGGTCTGGTGAATGTTGAACTGTTCAGCCATCTTATTTATAGATGAAACAATGGATTGTAGCATTTTAATGGAAGTCTGGCTGTCCATAATGAATGCGAATAATCTTTGCCGAGATTACATATACATTAACCAGCTTACTAACCAATTAATTTATTATCAAAAATTGTATGGATTCATCATATGATCAACTACTGTTGTTTTTTGTGAGTGCTAAGTTAAGGCGCTGTTCTTCATTGTGTAAAACGCAGTTATACAAGTTTCTGTTGTGTTATTGAATTATGTATGTAAAAACGATAAGAAACTTTATAAGAACGATTTAACATAATGAAAATGTTTATTTTTAACGATTTTAATCTAATATTTAATTTGTTTTTCAAGAAAGCGAGAAAATATCATATCACAATGTTGTTACTCGCATGCACACTTGTTATACATATTTTAATCTTAACTGGATTTTAATTGTGGATATATTTTTAATGATTTATATTGATCAATATTGATGGTATACCATAAATATGATAATATTATATTTTAATTTGATTGTTACTTGCATGTAATTAACAATATATGTACATATGTATTATATTTAGCAGTTATTTTACAGTTAGAAGAGTTGAAGAAGACAACCAACACTATAAATTGTATAACTATAAGGGCTTGCGGCATTTACATGGTCTTAATCTGAATCGATTTTAATCGATGTATCATACAACACCACGTTAAACTAGTATTAAAATCGATGGTAAAATTATTTCAACCCAATTGATAACGGACTGTGTTATTGATACGCATCGCAACAGAAATATTAAAATAGCATGTATGTACAATACAATCTAATAACCATCGTACGGAGAACCATTAATTATGTAATGATAGCTTGGTACGACATACATTTTAATCCCATGTCACGTCACTAAATACAAATATGTTTAAATTAAGTGAATTACAAAATTGTTGCGGTAGTTCAAACAATTCTTTTACGCCTATCGTGCCTCAAAGATACCATAATTGAGTGACAAAAGGAATGCAATATATAAAGTTGCATGCAAATGCTATCTGAAATATTGTATGTATCATTGTTTAGGAGGACTGGTTAGTATTCTAACTGTAACTGTGGGTTTGTTCTAAATTTCATAATCCGGAAATGCTGTTTTTAAACTAGAAACCGGGTTTAATTTCCTTATTAAGTTATTTATTTTTATAATAATTCATTACCAAACCGAATGAAACAAAACCACAGTTTCACAATTTAACAATAAAATAAAACAACACTAATCAGCAACTAAAATAGTGACTATGTATAGGTTATTTTGAAAACTGGAACTAAACACGACTATTGAATCCGAAGTTAAGCGAACCTCACCAGAAGTACTTAAAACCAATACATTTATAGGAAACAATTTGCGATATTTGTATCAGTTCAGTAGGCAAAATGTTTGGAAAAACTATACAAGGCAATCCTAACAGTCTATAATGAAAAACTTCAGACAAAAACTTCAACAGACTCAGGCGTTTTCTGTGTCGAATAACCTTTTCAATAAATTTTGAAATCGTTTGGTTGTTTCTTCTAATTCATTGAATGTGTTAGAATTTTTAAAAACTATTTTTTTGTCACAATGAATTAAATTTAAAGAAGTTTATTTTAGTATTCTTTTGCCACTTTTGGAATAATTTAAACTTGAAATAAATAAAAAAATCAATGAAATACTGGCGTACTTTTTCATAAGCCGGTTTTTGAAAAAGTACGGATTTAGCAAATCCTAATTGTGATAGTAGTATTGCCTTATCGGCTGATTTAAATGAAACTAATCATATAGAGCGGTTTTATTTATCTAATGTCTGAGTTCTCGGAAGCGGAAAAAGACAAATAGACGTTCTGATTAATATGAAGACAATTCCAAGTAACATCAATAATCAAATCGCATATTTAAGTAAATATTTACCATCAAAATACGCTCAACAGCTTTATATACTTTTACAGTTGGTGCAAATTTTAATTATTTAATTTGTACATTGTACACAATTTACCGTGTTTTATGAGTCGTTACCGGTGTTATAGACGATTCCTTTATACATCAAGCATGGCTTGTATCGAAAACGTCGTTATCTTTATTTTTTACAATAAATACAATCATTAATTAATTTTTGAAGTTAACGAACCTTTAAACCTCATTTTCTAAATCAAGGCCGATTTATTTTTCCGGTAGTGATGTAAACAAACTCACTTGGTGTTTTTTTTTTAATTTCTTGTTTTCGATTTGCTGTACGTCTTTTTTGTCATGTGGCATAATAAATAGGGAATATTTTTGCTGGTTTCACATTTCGATGGCTACATATAGATTAAAGAAGTTTGACTTAAAAAATGTCACATAAAAAAGTCAATTTTTATAAGAAAAATTAGGACTTAAGATTGGTTCGCGCGGTCGGATACCATAGGATAAAAATATTTTAATATGATTTTATTGTAAAAAAAAAATAGTGCAGGTAAATAGGTCGGGTAAATGACGACCTCGTGATCCAACCGTTATTGTATTTTAATACATTTTCTGACTTTAATGACTTTAAAAAACTGATTTTATGTCTGAAAAATCAATTTTTTTAGTTTATCTAGCCTAACTCGATCGCCTGTATAAGATATATGTATGTACATATGTGAGATGCGACACAAAATTTGTATATTTACCCCTAATACTACATCGATGATTCGGCGAAGGGGTTGTAATATCAAATGTTGACTGTTGAGCCAATTTATATAGGAAGAACGTCCTTTACCGAGCAAATAGCGAAGTGGCTAAAGATGCGACGTTTGGATCCCAGTTACCGAGTTCGAATCCACGGGGTGCGAAAAAGAATTTTTCATCTCCCGATTACGATGTGTGATTAAATTGAAAACATTTATGACCCTCGGTTGGAATGTAGAATGGGCAGACCCGTGTTTATGTTAGTACAGGCTAGCATGAAGCTATGTAATGTGCAGATGGGATACTGTTCAGCTTTCAAAGGACAACACATTTCAGGCCGACCAGCCTCTAATTAATGTATGTATGTGTTGGTTAAAAAAAAAAAGCGTCATTTAAAAAGACTTATTGTGACAAGACAGCTCAAATAAAGAATTTTGGAAAAACTATAACATTATATAAAAGCAATTAAAAACATTCGATTATCATGGCTTGCAATTTTACCTGATTATTCACAGATTCACCCAATTCGCAAATATTCGGTAAGATGTTGTAATATTGTTATAAAAATGAATTTTAAAAACATGGAAGAAGACGATTAAACTGAAATTTTAAATTACCATGATGATTATACAGCCTTATCAATAACCATTACAATTCATTGATGAAGCTTAAGATATTTTATAAAATGATGAGCCTGATGCTGAGAGAACTGCTATATGCAAATTTACCTAGTAAATAAAAAAAATCGAGTCGGCCAACAATACGTTTTTGAAAATCAATATTTCGAATTATTAGTTAAATTAAAATTGATTTATAAATTTCCGTTGCAATGAATTAAGCTGTGATCAAATGTTCCTTTCTGTTACAAATGAAAAAAAAAATTGATTTTTACTCCCGTACTGGAACCTATGGAACGATTTTATTTGTTATGTTAAGTTTTATGTTTGTAAGTTTTAATTATTTGTTTCTTTTCTATATAATTTTATTTATTGTTTTGTTAAAATTGTAAAAATTTCCAAGATAATTAGTTTTTTTAAATATTTATTATCATATTTATTTATTTAACCCTCTTAACCAATATAAAAGAAACCACATGAACAAATAAATTACATATATACAAATACAATAAAGAAAGGTGACTAACAGAAAATAGGTTAAAATGTATTCGGTTGCGGTATTTTTAAGTATATATAGGAAGTGTCATTTCCTTTGGAAAATGCTGATACAGCGATTATGGAATGAGCATCAACAATGGTAAAACTAAATACTTGGTGATGTCAAATATTTTCAAGATGCAAACCATTAGGAAGGTGGATTATTAGGATTATTCAATTTCTAGGTAATAACAAGCAATAACAGAGTAAATCTGTTATTGCTTGTTATTACCTAGAAATTGAATAATCCTCACTCCCTCAAACGTGCAGTGGCCACTACTAAAATCTGCTGTGCCATTGTCCCTATAACCAAAGATCAAGTATTTCGTTTTGAACTCATTGATATGGAGTCCAACTGAAGCTGAAAACTCTACAAGTGGATCATGTATTTCCTTCACTCCGTTGCTATTCAGTCCAATCACGCATATGTCATCTTCATATGCAAGCACCTGATTGGACTGGTGATATAAGATGTTGCGCTGAGGTGTTTCAGTTTTACGAAAGATGTACTCCAACATGAGATTAAGGAGTAACGGGGACAACAGAGTTAACTGCAAAAATTCTTGATAGCCTGTTCTCAACTTTAACACAGCATTGAGACTGCGTCACTGTCATCCTACACAGTCGTACCAATTTTGGTTCGCCATACTAATCGAATAAGGTCGAAAAGACAGTTCCACAAAATATTCCCTCCAAACATCAAGAGCTCCGAATTAGTGCAGTCCACCCCAGGTGAGCGGTTTCGTTTCAATATCTGCATGACCTTAGAAAGTTCCTCATGGGATGTATTAGAGGTGGCTCAACAACAGTCTGTGACGCATGATGAACATCAAGCAATTCAGTAAAGTGCCCACTCCATGCGTCAAGTACTGCGTCGATGTTGATACAAAGGTTCCCACCCCGGTCCCGAATGGCGGATGACGTAGGCCTGAAAGTATGGTGCAGTCCAGTAATTCCTTTAAAAAAATTACGCGAACTGCGCTCGTTGCTGAGTTGTTGTACTTTCAGAACCTCGGCTTTCCACCATTCTCCTATTCTCCTAATTCGCGATTGTGAGACTTTGTTGCACTTCACTATGGGCTATATTTTGTTGCTCATGGGTCTGACTTTCACTACACCTAAAGTCTGTTGAGCAGCACTGACAACCGAAGTACCTCTCAGACAGAGTTCGTGCTGTCAGACGGGTAATTAGCTTCATCAATGATGTCGCTGACAAGATCCTGATATAGATTCTTTTGATCTTCATTTATCAGACCTTCACAGTCGAAACGTATTATGCGTTTCGCTGTGTTCCCAGACTTGTACGAAAACTTCCATTGTAGCTTTGCAGTGACCAAATGATGATCGCTGCCTACGGATTTGGTTGACCGATAAATTCTCATATCCTGCACAACCCGAGCCCGCCATTAAATATTAATACATATATATTCTAATTCTTTAAAATCACGGTTAGATGTTATAACTTATAGAAGTATGTGCAAAAGTTAAAAGTTGTTTATATTAAAACACGATTTTATTTGTTTGAATATTTCTTTCTTTTTTGTGATAATTTGTGATTTTGTATTGCTGCTTCTTCAGTTAAAAATATACTGTACAAATAAAATGTAAGTATCATAAATATTTCTATATTTTTTGTATTACGGTCAGTTTTGTTTTAAATGCAATTTCACAAAAATGATGTTTTGGCAGTTAACTAGTTTTGGTTAAACACCACAGATATAATTTGTATGTTTAAAAATAAGCAAAATTCATCTAAACAGATGGCGATATGAAAATTAAGTTCTTAAAATCGAAAAGAAGGATTTAATTAAGCATGTAAAGTAAATTTTCGCCGGTGAGATAGATTGTTAGCAGAAATATAGAGGCTATAATAAAATAAACATCGCGAAGAAAAAGTAATTTACAGTAAGATATATTATAATATGTATTTAATTAATTATAAATAATAGCAGTAAATATTAGATATAATCTTATATTTTCGTATTTCCTTTTTTTCTTTACTTTACACTTTTTCTATTTCTCGGTAGGCATAAATATATACATAGATACATATATTATGTATATATTTTTATATATTACAGTATATCTAAGTATATATATATATATAAATATATATATATATATATATATATATATATATATATATATATATATATATATATATATATATAAATATATATATATATATATATATATATATATATATATATATATATATATATATATATATATATATATATATATATATATATTTATATATATATATATATATATATATATATATATATATATATATATATATATATATATATATATATATATATATATATATATATGTGTGTGTGTGTGTATGTGTTTTATATATATTTAAGAAGTAAAATAATCACAAGATATTCCAACCTGATTTGAACTTTTGTCTTTTTCTGTTTAGTAATTTGATTTTCTTGTATTTCTACTTTTTTATGTTATAATTCTTTAAGATTTTCTTTATGATAAGATGATAATGATACTGTAATTTCAACTTGCTCTTTTTTCTTGTATGTATGTTGGAGTAATGTACACATTTGCGATTAATATTTCAACTTACAACAGTGAATAATTCATCTTTTACAATAAATAATTATGTATTAATAATTTTCTAGTTAAAACAAGCACATACATTTCTTATGCACATAAATAAGAAATAACACGTCACTGAATCACTGAAACACGTAATATTTTACAACCAACTATTAAGAAAAATAATATAAGATTTAAACCAACAAGGTAAAACAAATTATTAGATGAATTTCATAAAGCAAATGCTCGAAATTTTGGTTTGTTTTTAACTCTTCTTAACTGCAAGATAAAATGAATTGCAAAACACCAGTACGCAATTATAATAAAATTCCGCACTTTATAAGTTAGTTGAACACTTCCAGTAGAATATTATTATTTATTTTGTTACACAAATTGTGTATATAATTTCCAAAAATTTTAATTAAGCTTGTAATTTTCATAAAGGTTTTTACAAAAAAAAAAAAAAACACAAAACCTTGAAAAATTCTCTTTTTTCGTACACTTAATTAAAATGTTTAACACACAGTATTAACCAACTTCACATTTCAAACATCCAGTAACGACTGTTTCAAATTGTTTATAAAAGGTTCGATTTGCTATTTTCTTGAAAACACAAACAATAATAATTCTCGTGATCGGAGAATTCTTTGTATAAAAGAGAAAGAGAGCGGTTGAAATTTTTCAATTAAATTCCAAGATTGTTTTCTTACGTTGTTTTTCAGACTAATTTCAAAAGTATTTAAACCGGTCTTAACTGCAGAACTATTAACGAAACAATACAATTACAAAGTTATATATTGCTTGTTTACTAGGGTTAACTAATTTATTACCTGGATACTATAGTTTCTTTAGTGGCATTGTAATTATTTCTTTTTTATATATAGATTTTAATACCCATTTGGTTTATCCCAAATACAAACCAATTTCCGCATGCTACGTGAAAACATTTTACTTTTAGTTTAATACTCATTCTTAGGTGGCAATAGTGTAGATCGGGTAGAAAATAATTAGGTACAAATTAGTTTTCTACATATGTGTGCCACTTTTCAAAGTAAGGCAATTACGTTTTTAGCATATATTATTATTTGGCTTAATAAAGTTAAAGCAAGAATTAAATGCATAGTAATGTAGCACTGATTTAGAAGAACAACGATTATAAAATAAAATGTATGTAGTTTAGGTAAATCTGGGTGAATTTTGAAATATTTTTTGTATTGTGCGTTTAACCAAAATTTAAAATAAAAACGATTTTATTGAATGGTGTCAACTAGCCAAATTAAACGTACAATATTAGATAAACATCTACTACAACTCTGCTGGTCAAGTCCAAATGCGTTAAGTTAAAAGAAGATTAGCCGAAAAAGATGTATTTAAATTTATTCCCAATATTTACATACAGCACCATTTTAGTAGCTAATATTAATATATTAATAATATTAGTTAATATTCACCGGCGTAGTCCCTAGTATTTTAAAATGGATTTAGTATCATATTGTAAACATGCTATAAAATAAAATCAAAAATTAATTAAAACAGTTTTAAAGGCCATTACTGGCCCCTTACTGAGTCAACAATTTGGCTCCAGCGGTTTCGATCTGTCTAAGACAATCTGAAGAGGCCAAGTCGATCTCTACACCGTGGAGCCATCGTCGCCTGCCACGACCTCTGCGCCTACCATATGGTGGCTCTTCTTTCAGAGATCGCCGCACAATTCGTTCCGGATCGGCACGCAGAACGTGCCCGAGCCAGCGTACTCGCTGAGATCTTACTTCATGTACAATATCGGGGATCTTCATCAGATCTCTGATCTCGATATTGTACAGAGCTCGGTAGGTACCATCTATTTCGCGTTTTGGACCGTAAATCACACGCATGACTCTTCTCTCAAATGTTAGGAGCCATCTCTCGTACTCATCCGTCAGCGCCCAACTTTCACATCCAATGATAACAACGGGCCTGATCAACGCTTTGTAAAGCTTCAGCTTCACGGCACTTGATAAGTGCTTAGATTTTAGCAGTGGCCTTAGAGGATACAAAGAACGACTGCCAGCTGCCAGCCGCACTTTAATATCCTCACCCACACTGTTGTCGTGAGTGATAAGAGAACCCAAATATTTGAACCTCCTCACTCCCTCAAACGTGTGGTGGCCACTACTAAAATCTGGTGTGCCATTGTCCCTAAAACAAGAGATCAGGTATTTCGTTTTGGACTCATTGATCTGAAGTCCAACTGAAGCTGAAAACTCTACAAGCGGATCAAGTATTTCTTTCACTCCGTTGCTATTCAGTCCAATCACGCATTTGTCATCTGCATATGCAAGCACCTGATTGGACTGGCGATATAAGATGTTACGCTGCGGTGTTTCAGTTTTACGAAAGATGTACTCCAACGTGAGATGAAAGAGTATCGGGGACAGAGCATCTCCCTGCCGAACACCCGAGTTAACTACAAAAATTGTCGAAGGCCTGTTCTTAACTTTAACACAGCATTGAGACTGCGTCACTGTCATCCTACATAGTCGTACCAGTTTTGTTGGCATTCCTAGGTATTCCAGGGCAGACCACAAACTCTCTCGATTGATCGAGTCATAGGCCTGCCGGAAATCCAGGAACACCTGATGTACGGGGATGGATGTCTCATAATATTTAGATAGAATCATCCGCAGCGAAGAGACCTGATCGGTGACTGATCGACGAAATCCTCCTTGATAGTCACCAACCAAGCCCTCCGCTAGAGGAGTGATTCTATCCACTACAATGTATGACAGTAACTTGTATGCTGTGCAAAGGAGAGCTATACCGCGATAATTCTCACACTTCAAGCGGTCTCCCTTATTGAAGATGGGGCATATCGCGGCCACTTTCCATTCGTCAGGCATAACTTCGGTGGGCCATACTAATCGAATAAGGTCAAAAAGACAGTTCCACAAAATATCGCCTCCGAATATCAAGAGCTCCGAATTAATGCAGTCCACTCCAGGTGAACGGTTTCGTTTCAATCTCTGCATGGCTTTAGGGAATTCCTCATGGGATGGCTCCTCATTGCAAATCTCCGCAGTCTGTATTAGAGGTGGCTCAACAACAGTCTGCGACTCATGATGCACATCAAGCAGGTCAGTAAAGTGTCTACTCCATGCGTTAAGTACTGTGTCGATGTTGACACAGAGGTTTCCATCCAGGTCCCGAATGGCGATTGACGTAGGCCTGAAAGTATGGTGCAGTCCAGTAATTCCTTTAAAGAAATTACGCGAACTGCGCTCATTGCTGAGTTGTTGTACTTTCAGAACCTCGGCCTTCCACCATTCTCGCTTCTTCCGTCTACAAATACGCTTAGCTGCCCTTCTTGCAAGAGCAGCCTTGTTTTTCCTCGCGATTGTGAGACGTTGTTGCACTTCATTATGGGCTATATTTTGTTGCTCAACTGCAAAACTACACTCGTCATCAAACCAATCATTCTTTGGTCTGACTTTCACTATACCTAAAGTCTGTTGAGCAGCACTGATAACCGAAGTTTTCAGTACCTCCCAGACAAATTTCACGCAGTCAGACGGGTAATTAGCTTCATTAATGTTGTCGCTGACAAGTTCCTGATATCGTTTCTTTTGATATTCATTTATCAGACCTTCACAGTCGAAACGTACCATGCGTTTCGCTGTGTTCCCAGACTTGTACGAAAACTTCCATCGTAGCTTTGCAGCGACCAAATGATGATCGCTGCCTACGTATTTGGTTGCTGACCGATAAGTTCTCTCATCCTACACAACCTACACAACCTGAGTCCGTCCTTTAGAAATTAACACATGGTCAATTTATCTGCGTGAAGTTCCGCGAGGATAATCAAAAATACAAGTTTGTATAAATTTCATTTTGAGAAAAACATAATATTATAATATTAGAATTATAAACAATTCTTAACCTTCCATTACTAACCTCTATTTTTATCTAGTTTCTACTAACTATGGGTGTTTTCCACCCATTACTTGATAGTCATTTCGAATGGACCACAAAAATCACCAATTGTTGTTATTTTTGTTAATTTCATCAATAATTCAGTATCATACAGAAAAAAACAGTTTAATTTAATAGTTCAACCATTTATTACAAAAATATATAAATAATTCAATATTTCATTTAAAAAAAACTTAAAAATGGCAAAGGTTCAGGAAGATTTATCACAAACCTAGAGTTTTATAACCACAGGTATGAAAGAGGCATTTTAAAAAAGCAGAAATGATAATCAAAATTAAATTAGTACAAGAAATTTTCGCTGTAGACCAAATATTTGGAGAAGAATTCGGTTGAACTGAACCGATTTGATTTACCATACGTTTTTCCATATGTTTACCATACGTTATACATAAAAAAAAATGACATGTTTAATAACTTGGGTTGAAATTACCCAAAAATGTATTTTTATAACAACTAACCTGGGTGTGAATTATCCAAATTTATGAAAAAAAATATTGTTTAATTAATAACCTGGGTGTAAATCACCCAATCAGTTTCTAAAATTGAAGTTGTGCGTACGTTGAATGACAAAACACTACTAAAGAATAAGCAAAACAAAGAGAAATATGTAAAAATAAAATGCATAGTGGTCTGAAGTGGTAAGGATTGATTATCATAGGATTTTGCTGTAGTGAATTCAAATTGGGTGTGTTCCACCCAGAGGTTAGTAATGGAGGGTTAATAATGTTGAAGTTGGCTTCAGTTTAATTTTTTGTTTCATTCTGCGAGCTAAAAAAACGTTAAGGCAAAAGTTAAAAGTTTTTCATTTAAAATGTCATTAATTTTACAATTTCCATAGAATAATGGCGCTACAAGTAGCAGCAATATTATAATCAGGCTTTCGACCAGAACTGTAAACCCACTCAAGTTCAAGCCTTATTGATCATTTGTTCAAACCCGAACCTATAATTTCACTGGTTCAATTCAATCAGGTTAACAAAAATGTGGTATTTAGTTTTTGCTTTTTTCTTTATTAGGCTGGGTATGGTTAGAGTGGCTGCTAGACCGGTGACCGTCCATTGTGATACCACAAGATCTGACTTCCCTTTTACCCTTAGTGGAACCAGTTAGCGTTACTTATATAACGTGATTTATCTCGTAAATTACAGTTTTCGAGATCCGAGAGGCTGTTCATTATTATCCTACCTATATGTATATGCCTTCTGCATGCTAGAGCCGTACATAAGCATAGGAAGTAGGATAAAGTCCCTTCCTACTCTTCGTCCAGACAACCTCTGCAACAGTGATTTGCTTCCAGACCTACCCTCGTTGCATGTTCTCCAAACAGGAGATAATTCACGTCTACGTGAGGAGATTAGTGTATTAGACCGTTTCCAGTCCAGCTTTGACTTGTCTTGCTACGCTACATTTGGGGTGTTAGTCCACCTTTCATTCGCTGAGGCTACTGCCTGTTTTTTAAGCGATGTCTTGAGCGCTGTAATAGGCCTCCCTTTGAAGAATTGTAAAATGCCTAGCTAGTTCGTCTGCCCTGCAGTTCCCCATGGCGTTCGCGTGGCCTGGAACCCAGACTATATGGTTGTTAAATGCTCACTCATCCCATTTAGGGAAAAGTGGCCACTCAATGCCATCCTTGATGTCAGAGAAACTGTTTCCAGCGATTTTCCCCTATTGCTCCCATCAAAAAATATAATACTGAAAAAATTGTACATATATACTTAGTAGGTTTTTGTTTTGATCATACGCATGTACATGTCATATACATACGTAAATGGCGTGCATTTGAATACAAATTTTTTTAACATATAAAATGTAACGAGCGATAAAGACCAATACGTTATATACATAGATATTGGTTTGCTTTTTATAGGAAGCTGTCCAAATTATGTTAGCAGTCCCTGCGACACACATAAGTGTTGAATGGGCATTTTCAGCACTAACATTTATTTTAGCACCTCAAGGTGCGTACATGATACAAAAAATAAAAATTCACCACGAAGTTCACCGTCTGAGTAGAAATATTCACTACTTGAAATATAATTTCATCAGTATAGCCTTTGTCATAATATTTTCGATATAAAAAATATAATGAATTATAAAAAATATTATGACTTTTGAGTGAAAACTTTTGTTTAACTATCTATACTCAAAATGAAAATTCTTTGTTTATTTACAAATAAACGAGCAGCAAAACAAGTTGCTATTTTTGAATTTCTGATAAAGGAACATTTTTTTAGGCAAAATATGTTCCATTGACGAAAAATAGCAAAACAAGCATGTATAATTTTTAGTTTTGTTAATATGGCTGTCCTGTACCTCGATTTTGTTGCCTTTTTGAGACTATGGGACTAGGAGAGTAAAAATAACCGGAAAATAGTAATATTAGTGAGTATGTGTGTATTTGTGCGCATGCGCTGTTCAATTTGTTTATATTTTATTTTGACAAAAATTCAAAACCTTTCGGATGCAAAAATATCATAATAGGATAATAAGTAAACATAATAACGTCAATTCTCCGTCGCAATAGCTGGAGAAAACAGAGTGTAAGCACCAAAAATGTTTGTATTATTTTTGTTTTTTTTACCGATTCGATAATTTTTGGTGCTTATTGTACAATCTCAAAACAAATACACATACAAAAAATGACAACACACAACAACAATATTTAATACCCTACACAGTGTACGTATACAAAATATTTGGCAGTCTCATAGTCTCATAGTCTCAAAAAGGCAACAAAATCGAGGTACAGTACCTGAAATTTTTATTGAACTCGGACCCGAACCTGAAATTGGCTGATTCGAAACCCTGGTTATAATTTATTCCGTATAACAGCGTATGTATTCCGTATAACAGCGTTGGTTATCATTGTTGTTATCATTCTATTTATTTTCGAATAAATTCTAGTTATATCTGTAACTCACACCAATCGATTTTTGTTAGCTCGTTCATTTCGAATGAAAAATAGATGCAGTTTAATATGTGTAATAAGGGACACGAATAGCAAAAACTATTAATTTCTCATATTTTCACCTCAAGGAAAATTGAAAATCCTTACTGAGAATTGTTGAAATTCATGAAAGAAAAGTGTGGAAATTGAATAATTCTTCATCTTAAAATGAACGAAAACATATTGTTATTTGTACTCAGGTACATGAAAAAGTGTCTTTGGGCCTTAGTTAGCTAATTTTTTCGACTCGCCATCAGGGAAATCATGCTTAACGAGTTCTCGAAACTCGTAATTTGAGGGATACATAATTGACCCCAAAGTCTATTCACATGTACAATGATTTTACTCGTATTAAGGCAATACCACATGCAGTTGTCTTTCCGACCGATTCGGTAGAAAATATGATAAGACACGCCACATGAGCAAAACAATGATTCGACCGATTTTTACAACAACAAAAATTTTTTTTCTGTTTGTCTTTTTTTGTTATGAGTTTTTGACATTTAGTTCACCGAAAATAAATATCGGTGATATTTGATGCGTTCGGAACCGATAAAATTTGTATTGGGAAGCGTTCGGAACCGACAAAATGTATACCATTTACGTAAAAAATCGGTTGTCGGACCGACAGAATAGAAAAACTCTTATTATTCAATTAAAATTGTTATATTATTATAAATTTATGATTTTAATTACTAATTGTAGTTAGTTCATATATTTTCTCAATAATTTAAGCTAAACATATGCAATCATTTAATCATAAATGAAGAAATCGGTCCCAGGCTATCGCCGATATTTTTGTCATGTGGCAACGCCTTTAAGGCGATGCCACATGCAGTTGTCTTTCCGACCGATTCGGTAGAAAATATGATAAGACACGCCACATGAGCAAAACAATGATCCGACCGATTATTTCAACAACAAAATTGTTGTTTGTGTTTTTTTTTTTTCATTTGTTTTTGACATTTAATTTATATAATTTATTAAATTATTACCATATTCATTTTTAATTTTCAATAAATTGTACAGATTGACAGCTACGTTTGTAAACAAACCAAATTATCACCGAAGTGAGGTTATGGTCACAACGAAAATAAATATCGGTGATATTTGATGCATTCGGAACCGACAAAATTTATATTGGGAAGCGTTCGGAACCGACAAAATTTATACCATTTACGTCTTATTATTCAATTAAAATTGTTATATTATTATAAATTTATGATTTTAATTACTAATTGTAGTTATTTTATATATTTTCTCAATAATTTAAGTCAAAATTATGCAATCATTTAATTATAAAAGAAAAAATCGGTCCCAGGCTTTCGCCGATATTTTTGTCATGTGGCAACGCCTTTAGTACATTTTGACAATATTGTTAAGGCATTGCCACATGCAGTTGTCTTTCCGACCGATTGGTAGAAAATATGGTAACACACGCCACATGAGCAAAACAATAAGACGACCGATTTTTACAACAACAAAGTTTTTGTTTGTGTTTTTTTATTTTTTGTCATTTGTTTTTGACATTTAATTTATATAATTTATCAAATTATTACCATATTCATTTTTAATTTTCAATATATTGTACAGATTGACAGCTAAACCAAATTATCACCGAAGTGAGGTTATGCTCACAACGAAAATAAATATCGGTGATATTTGATGCGTTCGGAACCGACAAAATTTATACCATTTACGTAAAAAATCGGTTGTCGGACCGACAGAATAGAAAATGTGTCTTATTAAGGCAATGCCACATACAGTTGTCTTTCCGACCGATTCGGTAGAAAATATGATAAGACACGCCACATGAGCAAAACAATGATCCGACCAATTTTTACAACAACATTTTTGTTTTTTTTTTTTTTTTGTCATTTGTTTTTGACATTTAATTTATATATTTTATCAAATTATTACCATACTCATTTTTAATTTTCAATAAATTGTACAGATTGACAGCTATGTCTTATTAAGGCAATGCCACATACAGTTGTCTTTCCGACCGATTCGGTAGAAAATATGATAAGACACGCCACATGAGCAAAACAATGATCCGACCGATTTTTACAACAACATTTTTGTTTGTTTTTTTTTTTTGTCATTTGTTTTTGACATTTAATTTATATATTTTATCAAATTATTACCATACTCATTTTTAATTTTCAATAAATTGTACAGATTGACAGCTACGTTTGTAAACAAACCAAATTATCACCGAAGTGAGGTTATGGTCACAACGAAAATAAATATCGGTGATATTTGATGCGTTCGGAACCGATAAAATTTGTATTGGGAAGCGTTCGGAACCGACAAAATGTATACCATTTACGTAAAAAATCGGTTGTCGGACCGACAGAATAGAAAAACTCTTATTATTCAATTAAAATTGTTATATTATTATAAATTTATGATTTTAATTACTAATTGTAGTTAGTTCATATATTTTCTCAATAATTTAAGCTAAACATATGCAATCATTTAATCATAAATGAAGAAATCAGTCCCAGGCTTTCGCCGATATTTTTGTCATGTGGCAACGCCTTAAAGGCATTGCCACATGCATTTGTATTTCCAACCGATTCGGTAGAAAATATGATAAGACACGCCACATGAGCAAAACAATGATCCGACCGATTATTTCAACAACAAAATTGTTGTTTGTGTTTTTTTTTTTTCATTTGTTTTTGACATTTAATTTATATAATTTATTAAATTATTACCATATTCATTTTTAATTTTCAATAAATTGTACAGATTGACAGCTACGTTTGTAAACAAACCAAATTATCACCGAAGTGAGGTTATGGTCACAACGAAAATAAATATCGGTGATATTTGATGCGTTCGGAACCGACAAAATTTATACCATTTACGTAAAAAATCGGTTGTCGGACCGACAGAATAGAAAAATTCTTATTTTTCAATTAAAATGGTTATATTATTATACATTTATGATTTAAATTACTAATTGTAGTTATTTCATATATTTTCTCAATAATTTAAGCCAAAAATATGCAATCATTTAATCATAATTGTAAAAATCGGTCCCAGGCTATCGCCGATATTTTTGTCATGTGGCAACGCCTTTAAGGCGATGCCACATGCAGTTGTCTTTCCGACCGATTCGGTAGAAAATATGATAAGACACGCCACATGAGCAAAACAATGATCCGACCGATTTTTACAACAACAAAATTTTTGATTGTGTTTTTTTTTTGTCATTTGTTTTTGACATTTAATTTATATATTTTATCAAATTAATACCATACTCATTTTTAATTTTCAATAAATTGTACAGATTGACAGCTACGTTTGTAAACAACCCAAATTATCACCGAAGTGAGGTTATGGTCACAACGAAAATAAATATCGGTGATATTTGATGCATTCGGAACCGACAAAATTTATATTGGGAAGCGTTCGGAACCGACAAAATTTATACCATTTACGTCTTATTATTCAATTAAAATTGTTATATTATTATAAATTTATGATTTTAATTACTAATTGTAGTTATTTTATATATTTTCTCAATAATTTAAGTCAAAATTATGCAATCATTTAATTATAAAAGAAAAAATCGGTCCCAGGCTTTCGCCGATATTTTTGTCATGTGGCAACGCCTTTAGTACATTTTGACAATATTGTTAAGGCATTGCCACATGCAGTTGTCTTTCCGACCGATTGGTAGAAAATATGGTAACACACGCCACATGAGCAAAACAATAAGACGACCGATTTTTACAACAACAAAGTTTTTGTTTGTGTTTTTTTATTTTTTGTCATTTGTTTTTGACATTTAATTTATATAATTTATCAAATTATTACCATATTCATTTTTAATTTTCAATATATTGTACAGATTGACAGCTAAACCAAATTATCACCGAAGTGAGGTTATGCTCACAACGAAAATAAATATCGGTGATATTTGATGCGTTCGGAACCGACAAAATTTATACCATTTACGTAAAAAATCGGTTGTCGGACCGACAGAATAGAAAATGTGTCTTATTAAGGCAATGCCACATACAGTTGTCTTTCCGACCGATTCGGTAGAAAATATGATAAGACACGCCACATGAGCAAAACAATGATCCGACCAATTTTTACAACAACATTTTTGTTTTTTTTTTTTTTTTGTCATTTGTTTTTGACATTTAATTTATATATTTTATCAAATTATTACCATACTCATTTTTAATTTTCAATAAATTGTACAGATTGACAGCTATGTCTTATTAAGGCAATGCCACATACAGTTGTCTTTCCGACCGATTCGGTAGAAAATATGATAAGACACGCCACATGAGCAAAACAATGATCCGACCGATTTTTACAACAACATTTTTGTTTGTTTTTTTTTTTTGTCATTTGTTTTTGACATTTAATTTATATATTTTATCAAATTATTACCATACTCATTTTTAATTTTCAATAAATTGTACAGATTGACAGCTACGTTTGTAAACAAACCAAATTATCACCGAAGTGAGGTTATGGTCACAACGAAAATAAATATCGGTGATATTTGATGCGTTTGGAACCGACAAAATTTATATTGGGAAGCGTTCGGAACCGACAAAATTTATACCATTTAGTAAAAAATCGGTTGTCGGACCAACAGAATAGAAAAACTCTTATTATTCAATTAAAATTGTTATATTATTATAAATTTATGATTTTAATTACTAATTGTAGTTATTTCATATATTTTCTCAATAATTTAAGCCAAAAATATGCAATCATTTCATCATAAATGAAAAAAAACGGTCCCAGGCTTTCGCCGATATTTTTGTCATGTGGCAACGCCTTTAGGGTTTGACAATATCGACATCAATTTTTATTTTTGTTCTAGGTAAAGTAGAACCTAATTTACAGTTTAATTATAACTTTATAAGGTTAAAAATGTCTGTAAATAACAAAAAATGTTCATTCAAATAAATTAGTTTAATGTAAAAACCCGTCATAATATCGACAACAGGCATACGCAAAATTTTGGCTTTTGCTGTCTCTTTCTGTTTCAATGTCACCGAGCATTTTATTTTATATGGTTTACTTTTGTTAGAAAATAACGATTGTGGGCCAACCAAGTATTGGTAATTCACTCGGACTATTTCATAAATTTAGACGGGAAATAATCAAAAGTAGTACAGCAAACAACTTTAATTTCGTTGGAAGTGTGTCGTTGACTGAATCGGAAAGACATGTTAAACTCACAAAGAGATGGGTTTAAATCTGAACCAAATTGAAATCTATGCGAAATTAATATGAACAGAGTACGACAATTTATATAACTTTTGCGCGAATATTCAAATCATTTCTAATTTAAATTTTTTCTTTCTCTTCTTTTTATTCGCAATAACACATTCAAAAGTCGTATTTCTTATTCAAAAATTCAAGTTCGAATAACTACTGGATAAGAATTTTCTTGTTTTTCAGTAAAATCTAAATGAATTTAATTTTTTATCTATAAATATAATACATTTAATGATAAACTACATATTTTAATTCACTATTATTGAAATAAAATTAAATTAAACTTTATTTTTTAAATATACTCGCTAAAATCATATTTAGTATGCGAACTCGAAAAAGCGAGAAATTTTTTTTATCGAGTATCGAAAAATATAGTTAAATTTTATTTTATTTCGATAATAGATAAATTATAAATGTATATTTATTGATAAAAAATTAAATTCATTTATTTTACTGAATAAACGAGAAAATGCTTATCCAGTAAAGTATTCGAACTCGAAAATTTTTTAATAAAAAAACTCACCATTTGCGATATTTTTCTTTGGTGGGCAGTGATTGTTTCCGTGTACTTTTCTTGACATAGAAACATCATGTTTTTCGCACAGGAAAGTAAACGGAAATCCTTGTGCCATGTACATTGGGTGGTTACTCAAACCGATCTTTTGGTGTTTGTTTAATTATGTGTAGCGATATTCGAATAAAAAAAAAATATTTCACCTCGATAATTTAATTTCACCAATTTTAAACAAATTATTTTAACACTTTCACTAGCAGCCTAATCAACAATTTAATAAATGTTTGTGCTAATTAATGAAACTAAAATCATATTACTTTTATATGCACTTTTTCCTCAACTCATTTATTTTTCATATAGGATGCATATGCAACTATATTTCAATGGTAATACATAATTTTATAGTGGCGTATTTAATTTTATAAAATAATTTATACATATATGTGTTTTGTTCATTGGGCTAATTTAGCAGGGAGGAAACAAAATTATTCGGTTGACCTATTGTCGTGTATCTATATTAGGTTGAATGCATAAATAATTTTAAAATGGCGTTTTTTAGCTTGGATTGTTTAATTTATGCGGAGTGATATGAATATGCGCCTTTTCATTTTCTCTATCTATAAATCACACTGTTGGTATTTTTCACGAATCACTCTTTTGTTTAGAGGGCGTTTATAAATAGTGGCAAATTTGGCGTACATAAAGGCTTTTATTAAAGGCTGATGCATGTTCATCAAAAATCTATAGAGAAACTGTAAACATAAAAAATAGAACGCAACCAAATATTCTTATTTCCACCAATGTCAAATCCGTCAAATAGAAATACGAAAAGCCTGAAAGTACGTAAATAAAAGCAGAGAAAATATTTGTTAATCCTCAATATATAAATCAAAATTAGTAGAAAATTAAATTAAATTTAAATATTTGTTGATTCTAATTAAAATACAACCGTATAAGTGAATTTAAAGTTATAAACAATTTTTTATTTCTGTAGAGTTTAAGAGTGAATATGATTTCAGTAAAGAAGAAAACTTTGCGTCCTGTTTCTGTTTCCAATCGAAAATTATTGCTAAAATGTCTAATGTATATTTAAGTTTTTAGTTTATTTATTATTTTATTAATTTATTTACCTTCAGTTTTGTAAATTGGGATAAGTATTATAATTAAAAAAGTTTGTATGTGCTAAATTTGTGGTTTGCTGGAGTCAAATCGTAATGGACCAGATGCAACAATGCTTTCCAGGTATTAAGCAAGAAATTGTGGAAAATAATGAAAATTTAGAAAGAAGTTTACTTTTGCCAGCAGCAAATGTGCTGAACGAGACATTTTTTCAACATAATTATGACAGCTCGGACAGTGGGAGTCTGGCCACAAAAGCGAAGCATGCCAATGAGAGTCCAGAAGCAAGAGCTAGAAGGTTAGCTAGGAATGCACAGAGGATGAGGGAAAAGAGAGCTAATGAATCATATGAAGAATATAAGGCAAGGTTAGCTAAAAATGCGGAATCGAATCGAAGAAAACGACAAATGGAGAATGATGTAGAACGAGCAATGCGGCAGGTAAAAGATGCGGCTCGACAACGATTAAGACGAGCAATGGAATCACCCGACCAGAGAACTGTTAGATTGGCAAAATTAGCCGAAAGAATGCGTATGGTTAGAGCGAATGAATCGCAAGAACAGAGAAATGTTAGATTAAAGCGTAGCGCTGCTCGTGCGAGGGAACGCCTTTCGCGCGAGTCTAGTGAAGAACGTCGTGATCGCTTACAGAAAAGAGCTGAGTATGCAAGAAAAATGAGATCTGTTAGTACTTCAGATAAAGTAGAGGGTACACATACAGCTAAGTCAAAAACGGATAAAATAACCGTACCTGCGTCAAAAATTATTTCCGGTTCATCTCATCATTCTACGCCTGGAAATTCATCGCAGCAACATTCCTCATATTCTAATATTCATCATCCTCCAAATGTGCCATCAAATGCATCCTCTGTGCAAGATTATACGCAATCAAATAATTTAGTTACTTTAAACAATGTAAAAAATGAAGGTCAATTCAATCAATTCCCGTTAAATCAAAATCCTCTGTTTATAGACCTACGATCGGGCGGTTATTTAAATGTTCCAACATATCCCAATCCAACGTTAAATATGTTTCCAGATGGACTGCAGACCCAAGTTCCTCCACATCTCCAAAATTATGTACACTCCTTATCCCTTCCGATCCATCCCACTCAATTAACTGTGCTTCCAAATTCAGGTTCATTTCCTCCCACCGCTTCTTCAGATCATCCTACACATCATCCCGCCTCTGTTATCCAAGTAACGCCAAATCCAAATAACTATCCAAATTCTTTTTTAGGGCAGCATCATCCTCCTTTCCAGCCTCAACATCATCCGCCAAATTCCCAATTACATCCCCTGCAACAAGCGGCAGTCTCCAATCAACACAATTTTTCGAGTCATCGTCCATCGAATACAAATCAAGCACTCCTGAATCGAGCAACGACGCCGGACAGCAGCAGCAATGATTCAATGAAACACGAAAGAATACGAGGAAGACCCCGGAAGGTTTTTCTGATTAGTGACCACGACAACTCAGGTGTCGCAGAAGAAATGCGCGACGAAGCTGAACGACAAAAACTTATGAATGAACTGCTAGAAAAACAAATTAATATAATACTAGCATGTCCAAAACGGAGTCGTGGTCGGCCAAGCAAAGGACGCGAAAGCGATTATGAACGCAGAGAAAGATTACGAAAAATGGCCGAAGGCCGTCGAATGAAACGTGCAAATGAGTCAACCGAGGAACGTCAAGTTCGACTACACAATTTAACAGAACGTGCTCGACAAAAGCGAGAATTTGTTAAAGCCACTGAAACACAGGATGAACGAAAAGGGCGTTTGGCCCGACAAGCTGAATATGCACGACGCCGTCGTCTCAAGGAACAAACCCCTGAAGCAAAATATAAAGCTGATGCTCGAGCGAAAGAACTGTATGCAAAATTACATATTACAAAAGATCGTCGTGTACCGAGTATTTTGTCGGCAGTCAAATTACGTATACCAAATGTAGCACATCGTGATGCAAGTCACAAAAATAATCCATTATCTCAATCGAGTCTATTCGAACCGATTATTGAAATGCAGACCATTTAACAGCGAATGATCAAAAGTAAATAAATTTTATAACTTTAAACCCAAAAAATTCAATAAACGCTAAACACCTAAAACAAATTGGATTCAAAATTGATTTTGTTATATAATGTGTTACCCTTAAGATACAAAACGTGAACAGTTCAAATATTTACAAATGACAAGTAATCTTCAATACAAAATTTTAAAGGTAAATTGTAGTGTAATCAATTTCGTTTATTTTTTAGATAGTTTTTATTTTTTTTTATTTTGAAATTTTATTAGTAAAATTCTAATAATTAGCATATTATAATGGGGTTAACTTAAATTACCGCTCATTTTCCAAATTATTGGCAATTTATCGTTAATATTTCAGTACCGAACTATCATCTACATACCTATTTCCATATTTTGTTTATCAAAACTGAGTTGTACCTACTACCCAGGTACTTTTTTTAGTTTATTAAATTTTCGCCTCATATTCACTCTTCCATTTTCTTTAAAAAAAATCACGTGACATCATTCGAATATATCCCTTCATTTTGTAAAAATGTATAATGTTATTCAAAGGTATTTGTGAAATGCCTTCAAATTCTGTATTTCTGTTTATTCTGATTTATTTCGATTCCTTATTTAGTTTAACCGTAAATAGTTACTCAACTTGTTAAGTAATATTGGTAAATTTCACTTGTTCATTGCTTATCGGTTGATCCTGTTGGCTTCATACTGGCAGTTGGTCTGAAATGACTCTAATATTAACTCTTTATAATTTGCTAATCAAAATCATTCTTAAAAAACTTAAACAAAAAATATTAAATTATTATGCTATGCCTTAATTTACAGAATTTTCTGTAAGTCACATGATTTTACAAGGAACCACATAATGTAAACTTAAGTGTATAGGTAATCTAGCTTTAGTCAAATTTATCTTCCTTAAGTTGTAGCTAATTTATATGAATTATCTTAAAATTTAAGCTAAAATTGTGGGATCGTCTTATAATAATATAAATCAAGCCAGCATTTGCTAACTAAGGCTTTAAATTAGATATTTTTTATACTTAAATTGTTTAAATTTAACTAGCTTTTTGAGAAATAAGATATGCTTTACCTATTAACTTATAGTTTGACTAGTTAATTTAGTAAAACATTATTAAATTAACGCTAGAATTGTATGAGCTAGAATTAAATGATGTATGCCAAACTAGATTACATTTCTTAAACTAGAATTGCATATGAACATAAATTCAAAACGCGTCTTTAAATTTTCATTTCCGTTGGGTTCGTGCAAATGATTTGTAGGCCGTGTTCGAATATTCGGGTAAATCATTCAAGTACTGTGGTAAAAGTCGATTTTTAGTATTTGTGCTTTATTTAGAAACGGCTTTTTCCGAGTTTTTAACTGATATCAATAAAAAAAATAATCTTCGTTTTTAGAAAAGTAAATAAATTTAATTTTAACATTAGTAAAAATTTGACTTTCCCGACTATTTGACCGTAGCTATGTAAAAGAAATTATTTAACGGGATTTCGTATTACTGCAATTTGAAATAAGGAACTTTGCAAATGGGATTTTGCATTAGACGGTTTTTTAACGGGATTTTTTTAATGCTCAATTAGAAACACAAATATGTAGTTTTTGCATTTTAAAAAGTGTACCATGTAAGTTAATTTGTATTCCACATTTTATTTCATTCTTGCAGAACCTTCAACAAGTCACAAGCCTTCATCAAAATGACCAGTCCGTCAATAAAAACACTCCAAGAATTCGATACCATTTATTCAGCCGACTCGGTTGAATGGTGTCCACAAGAAAATCACGAAAATTTTTTTATATGTGGCACCTACGAATTAGAACAACGCGAAGCTGATCAAAATATCTACAATCGTCGTGGGAAAATTTATCTAATGGATTTTTCAAGTGGCCATGATAAGTTTGAAATGGTTGATGTGTGTGAAACAGCAGCTATATTAGATATGAAATGGTTACGAAGTAATAAGCACAAAGCAATTTTCGGTGCGGCAAATTCAATTGGCGAAATTGAACTGTACTCGTTGGTTGAAGGAAAGCTATCTGAAATAAGCAAAATGAAATTAAGTCCCTACAGCAGTGTACTGTTGTCATTGTCGTTGGATTGGAGTCACGATGGAGAGAAAATAATTGTGAGTGACTCGAAAGGAGATTTACATTTATTCAATTTTGATGCTGGAACATTAATCAAAGAAGCCACTTGGAATGCGCATGGATTTGAGGCATGGACTTGTTGCTTTGATTCTCAAAATAACAATATAATTTATTCAGGTGGGTACAATCGTTTTAAGTACTTATGCTAATACATATATAGATTTACTTTTTCGACCAGGGGGTGACGACATGTTACTAAATATTTTCGATACTCGATCTGAATCATCGCGAATAGTTTTAAAAAATAAATCACACACAGCTGGGGTAACCGCATTATTATCGCTGTCCGACAATAAATTGATAACTGGAAGTTATGATGAAAATCTACGTCTATTCGATACACGCAACATAAAAAACTCTGTTACTGATATTAATTTACAAGGTGGAATTTGGCGAATCAAATTAAATCCGTACAATAAAAATTTAATACTTTGCGCTTGTATGTATCATAATTTTAGTATTATTAACCGTAATATGGATGGTAATTTTGAATTAATTGCTGAATACTTTGAACACAGCTCGATATGTTATGGAGCCGATTGGTCTTGTCGGAGACATAATACTTTCGAGAATGTATACTATTTTTCGACATGTTCCATGTATGACCATAAATTAAATCTATCATATTTTGAATTTTAATTAATTTATAAGTACATAAAGCTACTATTTATATTATAAATATATATATATCAAAATAGTTTTGTAGTTTGAATAACAGACATTGATACATCTAACCATATACAAAAACACATTATATCAAATAATTTTTAATTTTATTATAAATATATTATAAAACTACCTATCCCTACCGTAATGTAATCGTAATAATATTATGCCATTTGTAATTTTTTGTGATTTTAGAATTTAAATAATTCATATTATGAAATTATTAAAAACAAATTGTAATTATGTATTTTATATTATGATGCAGAGAGCACACACAAATAAAATTATAATATTATATAATGAAATGATGTATTCAATAATATTGGCTGATTTATGAGTGACTCATTTAATTGTTTATTTTACGCAATGAAAATAAAGTTTTTGAATTAGGTATTCCAAACAAGTAGAAGCTTTAAGGTGTTGGTGTTGCGTAAGATGTTTATTCCAGATACACGATAGGGAACTAAGGAACAATAGTTTAAAGGCATTTACAAGAAAATAAAACTCCAGAAATGAAATACACAAAATCTAAATTATTTCGTATATTTTATTATTCCCATCATTCTAATGCAAAATAAGAATTAAAACTAACTTTAAAATATCCATATGAATTATAAAAAATTGAATAACTTGTTTAACTCTGGCCGAATATTTCAATATGGCTTGCAACTGACAGATTTGAAATTGTGTTATGAATTCGATTTCGTCTAAACTTATTCTAAACTATACTTATTTAACAACAATTAATTGAAAATAAAGTAGAAAATAATTAATTTAGTATTTTAGTATTTTTAGTTAATTTGTGAGAAACTGATATCAACAGTTTGTTGTATATAGAAAATAACATAATTTCTTTTACTGTCAAATATTTGAAGAAAACATGATGAAATTTTGAAATGTCCATCAAAATGGCAGAATACCATGTTAGCACTATATAGATTACAATCCACAATCACTTAAATTGCTTCTTGATTTCCATTTTGAATGTTTGAAGTAAAGAGTATCTTGCCTCATGCTAACTAATGTGAAATTGATTAAGGTTATAAGAATTTTGATACATGTACGCCCAAAGAAAAAGCCTGATATAGGTAGTACTAAATCACATGTCAAGCTCTAAATTGCATGAAAAACACGACCAAGCAGTTATTTTGTTTAAATTTAATACACTTACATACATTATTAGATAGAGACTGTTCGGCTAGTGGATTTAGTCCTTTGAAAGCTGAACAGTAGCTCTATAAGCCTCAATTTAAACTGCGATAAAGGCCTGTTTTTATTTGCATTGCTAAAGGTGGTACCATCATGCAAAAACTTCGTTAAATCGTTAAATTCATACCCATTTTGGCAAAAAATATTCACACCTAAGTTGGCTACACACAAGCAAATATTTGACACAAGGTAATCGTGTAGATTACACTTTCCAGTAGACCTGTCAAGTAGGGCCGTGCAGGCCTAATGAGCAGCTGTTCCAGGCACCAAGTAGCTTTGTAATAGTTAAAAAGTTATTGAACTGGTGAAAGTTTCCAAAAGGTTATTGAAGATCAAAAACGTAGCTGAAACTGACGCTGGGATTAACATTAACCCAATTACAAAAAGATTTAAGCAGATGAAATCACGCACTACTGCTATTTACGAATTTGTTTATTGTATATATATTTATGATTTAAATCTTAAAATCGATTGGAAATATTGAAAAAGTATAATTGGTATCATTATTAACTGATGATGATACTTTGGATATACATAGATGGTTTTGCACTATGCAAAGAAATAATTTATTTGACGGTTATTGTCATATTAAATGGCACCAATACTAGTATTATTAATTATTTAAATACGACCAACGTGCTAACAGACTTTCCCAATTTCTGCATTTTATTGAGGATTATGCTAACTTTACAGCTTGTAAAGAGTTTCTCAAAATTTGTTAATTTTTTTTTATAAAAACTTGATTTGTTTTAGGCTCATTTTGGGTTCATCTGCAGCAGTCGAAAAATTTCACCTCACGGCTTTGCTATCAAGTATCTCTGAGCTGACGTATCTGGGTGATTTTACCTATAAATAATATATAAAATTAATATTCTCGAATAATTGCGATAATCATCGAAGAGTGCGTTAGTGACGTCTAAATGAAATAATAATCTTTTATTCAGTCATGATGCGGTTGAGCTTAAGAATAGTCGTTTGCTTTACACAAAAAAGGGACAACACTGATCCAAACAATTCGATACTACTAGTTTTTGAAGAATTGAGTAATCTCATATTAGTGATTATAACATATTTCCAAGTTCATTGATACTGGAGTTTTTCACACCTATTGGCTGATGTATTTAATACATATAGTGTTCGTAACCGCGATTTATCCTAATTGCCTGAAAATTGCAAAAGTATCACTTATTTTTAAATCTGGAAACTCAAATGCTATTAACAACTATCGCCCGATCCTCTTATCCGTGTTTGACAAAATATTGAAAAATTTAATAGCAAATCTCATGATTTTTTTTTACTGTCATCAGTATGGTTTTAGACAGGGGTCTGGCACTGACACTGCATTAGTTGAAATTACTTATTTACTCCATAGGGCATTTGACAACAAGTACTATGTATACCTTGAACCTACACAAAGCATTTGACTCTATTGATCATCGATTGCTTTTATATAGCTATATTGTTATGGTTCTAGGGGCATGTCGTATAAACTTCTGGCTAGTTATCTTCAAACCCGTACTCAATTTGTGGTAATGAATGATGTCGCAAACAGCATCTTATCCATCAACTGGATATTGGTTTACCGTAAGCCAGTGTTCTTGGGCCTTTATTATTTTTGATTTTCATAAATGATTTAGCCCAATTACCGCTGCTTGGTCAAATCTGAATGTTTGCTGCCGATACTGCAATTTATTATAACTCCAAAGATTGTTCGCCGGCGTTAACTAATATGAAAAATGATTTTCACACACTCTTGCAGTATTTTAATTATAACAAAATAGCAGTTAATCTAAGTAAAACCAAATTTATTATATTTCTCTCGCCATTTCAACCACATAAGTCATTTATCTATTTTGCAAGTTTCTAATGTGGTCATTGAACGTTTGGGCGAGTTCAAGTATCTTGGAATAATGCTTGATAAGCATATGCCTTGGGATAAACACATTTGTATGTTGAGCCTGAAAATATGTCTATAATAAACTACTAAACGCAATAAAAATTTCTGAAAATGTTTTCAAATTTAAAAAATTACTTTAAACTCATTCGGCAGCATGTGTTGAAGATTATCTGTGACTTGTGCTGTTATTATACAAATTTAATTTATTATATTGATTTGAATAAGTAAGACAAGGCTGCATGTTTATATTTTACTTTAATTTTAAGTGTTCATACTATCAGTCACACTTTTTTATTATTATAATTTAATATCTAATAATTTATAAAAAATACAAATAAAAAAAAGTTTGGCGGGGTCCTGTTGCATCGAAAAAATTAACGGGACAGAAGTGGATTTACATGCTGTGTTTAAACTTTAGACGAAGAATTAGGTATTGTACCTATGATAATATCGTGAATTAATTATTAAAACAGTTTTAAAAGGCCATTGCTGGCCCCTTTGTCAACAATCTGACTTCACCGGCTTCGATCCTGGTCTTCATACTGTCTTAGATAATCTGAAAAACCTAAGTATGCGACATCTTGGCGTTTTGGGCAGTAAATCACTTGAGCAAATCAAATGATTCTTCTCTTAAATGGAAGGAGCAATAACTCGTATTTGGCAATATTTTAATTGTTTTTAAGAATAGTAAAATAGTAAAATGGTTTCTGATGTTAAATATTCATATTATTATTAAATTATTTTTTTTTAATGAAAAAACCTTTCAAAAACTATAAAAAAATTGACAAAAACTGGCTATCGAGCTACGTATAGCCATTGTCACGTTTCATGCACAAATTGCTAAGAAATTCAAAATTGTTAAGTACACTGTGCAATACGCACTACAACAGTTTAATCAAACTTAGCAGAACACCGGTCCCGGCGAAATGCTTCCAGGCAGTGTCATTGCTACAGTCAGCCCCCCCCCCCTCAGTGCCTAAAGGCAGTATGATATTTTGTGATAATATGACATTACTTTCATGACAACATGGTAGAAGATTTAAATCAAATGACGAGACGAATGCATCGCTTCGACTATCTATTGGATAGCCAAGCTGTGTCCTCTGTGCTAAGATTAATAGGTTGAGGATTTATTTATCAGCATGATAGTGTTTGAAAACACTCATCTAATGTGTGTAAGGATTATTGGAGTAAAAATTTTGCCACCGAAAGTCAAATTTAATGGTTTAACCACCAAACTCGCCTGATATTAACCCGATCGAGCTGTTGTGGGATCAGTTTCATCGAGCTCTTCAGGAAACATGCCCAACATCTGCGAGAGATGAGTTTCATAAACTAAGGTATGCATACGGAATAACATATCTTCTGAAAATTTGATTACTAGAGACAATTCGAAGAACTTCGTCACGCAGCTATTCAAGCAAATGAAGGCCATATCGTTAAGCGCTCAATTTACTCCGTATCTTGATTTTTTTGGTTGTCGTATTTAATATGAGCTAGAAATAAATTAAATTTAATTTAATTAAAATTAATTTGTGATAGAATATACAAAACATAGTTTTAGTTACAAAAATAACATCGGCCAAAAACATTTGTCCTGCAATATTAAAACGGTGATTAGTGAACCTGTCTCCAACCTATTCCAATATATATCGAAGACTTCAAAGATCATCAGCTGTATACGATTGTCTTAGTTCTTACTATTTCTTTAATTGACAAATGAATAATTACAAAATTATAGTAAATATGCAATAATAAAATAAATACTCTAGTTTGATTTAGTTGTTATATTTATTTATTTTTTCTCAAAAACAAATTCACATAACTTCTTAATTGATTTTTTCTTTTTGTTTAAGAATTCTTAAAGTTACTGTATTTTATTTTTGTTTAAATTTAATTTACATTTAATACCACTTTAAAAAAAACTACCAATAATTACTTTTTGTTTTAATTTTTTTTGTTTACTTTTCAAAAGAAATATAAAATACATAATTGTACATATTTATGTATGAAGTTATATATGTAATTTGAAATTAGAAGAAATTGTTTTTAATATTTTATTTATGTGAAAATTACAGAAAAGTATTTTTTATTGAGTACGAATATATAGTAGCGGCAGAGATACAGTGGGAAATATGGATTAAAAGCTATTTTTTATTATCTGGTCGGAACATTATATTAAAATTATTATTTTTAAAAACAATAGAGACTATGCTGTGTCTAGACGATACAATTAATTATAGTATATACTAAAAATAAAAATGATGATAAAATCACAAAATAAATTTTCCGTCTTCACATTATGATTAGAAAATTGTTTAATTTGATATTTAAATGTATGCATTTTACTATGAAGTAAAAATATCGGCTAATTGATTATAGTACAACAAAGTGTTAAATTACCAACATAATGTGCTTCATGCTCCAATTAATGATGGCGTCAAGACATAAGCATATGTATATACTGTACATAATAATTATTATTATTTTATTCGTTTATAACATTAAACATATAAAATAAACAATCTATCTCTGTATTTCGTTACATACTGAATTTTAACTTGAATTTCGTTTCAAACCAGCAACAATTATATTTATGTTTGTAATTTTTATTTCGTGCTGTTGGAATATTATTTTAATTATAAAACCGCTACCATACAACCATAAATGTATTTATAATTTTGTTGTATACATTAAATATTAAAATTTATTGTTTGTTTATTAACATACATATTTTTCTTTTGATGATTTATCATTATTATTTGTAGTGAAACCACTCTGTGAAAATACTATGTGCAAAAAAGAATTTATAATTTTTATTTTTTTTTTATTTAAATTTAATTTTATTTATTACACATTTTTCTACTTAAAAAAATTGTTTATTTATTATTATTAATTTTTATTTCTCTAAAAACAAAGATTCCTATTTAATATTTTTTTTTTTTTTTTTTGATTTTATTTCAATAAACTTTTTCACATCACAAAATATAATTCATATATCTAATTAATTTATATTTAATTATTATTAATTTTTGTTTCAAAAAATAAAACTTATATTTATATTTGTTTATCGCAAAACTTTAAAATAAAAATATAATAGTTATTATATATTTAATAATTATAAAAAAAAAATATTTATAGTTTTTAGAAAGAATAAACCGATTTTTTGACAATATACGTTTAAACTTAACAAATAATTAAAATGATTGATTGGCACCTATATTGTATTCTTTTACTTTTATTAAAATCGTTTTTTAAAAACAATTATCATATTTTTCTTAATAAAAAAAAAATTATAGTTTAAAACGTTGTTGTTCTAAATCTGATTTTTCAAAATCGAATTGCTGACTGATTATATGCCGAACTTGTTAGTCGGAATGTGGATATTACTGTTTAGAAAATATTTTCAACGGCAGCTAAAAATATGTATGTCCTGCATACGAATATTTCTTCAATTAGTTCATTTTTTGTTTTGTACTCAATTCAACAATACGCTTAATTTTATATTTTAAGTACGGATTAAAAATAACTTAATGTTGGTGATGAGGAGCGGAATTCTTCTTAAGTCCTAATTCAATCATCCAAAATATTTTTTTTATTGCACCTTATACAGATTTGGTAAAACTGTCTCATCACTGAAATAAAAAACTTTAATTTTTTAGTGAATACTAACAAATTTTTAAATCAAAATCATAACATTATTAATAACATTGTTTATTGTTTATCAATTTATATTGTTGATTAATGATTTGTATAATCTATTAAATTAGTATTTATATCTGCTAATTCTATATTTTTGTAAATAAATTCAAATAATAATTCAAAGAGAAAATCATTTTATTGGACCGTACTTATGTGTAACTTATTAATTGTAATTATTATTGTTTTAAAAATTACTTTCTGTAAATAAACGATTTATATGTGTTTATTATAATATATAGACACCTATTTTGTTTTGTTGGTTGTTTATATTTCTCTAATAAAATTATATCTACTAAAGAAAACTAATATGTTTTGCTTAATTTTTGTTTATACAATTATAATAATTATAAGATGATTAATATTTAATTTAATTAACAATTTATTGTTTAATAATATTTTTCTTTTGCAAACTTTTTTTATTATACAAAATACATATTTATTTCTTTGAAAATATAAAGCTTAATTATATAACTTTTTTTATAACTATTATTACAAAAATGAATTATATTTTTTAATTTATTTATTTGTATAAATAAATATATGCATTCTGTTCAAAACATAAATTGATATTATGAAACATACAATATACCTAAAATTAGATTATTTCTTTCAAATTCAAATAATTACTATTTTTTGCAATCTACAATTTTTCTAATTTTTTTAATTAAAAATATTTTCTCTTAGAACAACTTAAAAATTATTTAATATACTAGGGATTCTGATGTTGTTGTTGCTGCTGCTGATGTAGTTGCTGCTGATGTTGTTGTTGCTGATGTTGTTGCTGCTGTTGTTGTTGCTGCTGCTGTTGTTGTTGTGATTGCATTGACTGTTGGTCTAATTAAATATACAATTATACAACTTATAAAATATTATTTAGGCGAAATTTGAAATCTACGATACTAGATTTGAAATTTAATTAATTCATTCTAATTTTTTGTATTGCAAAGATATATATAATTGATAAAAACAATCACAAACTTCAATTGTCGTCTTAAACAAATTTAAAGAGTTCTAAAAATTTCAGTTTAGGGACAAATCCTCGATCAGGTCGCAAATACACATATAATTTGTTTATAATATTGAACACTTGTGACTCAATTTAAATCTGTATTAATTGTTTTGACTTGATAATTTTTATTTGCGCGTTTTGAAACTTAATACCAATGGTTTTATGTTTTTGATAAAAACACATCCTTCCGTACATGGGTAGGAAGTTTTAATACGTGTCCATCTAATATTTTCTCAAACTTTAGGATAACGATATAATGAACCGGTGCCTTTTAAAAAAGGAAACAAATGATAAAGCAGTTTGACCGAAATTTAAAATGAACCTCCAAACACAAGAAGTCAAAGTTCAACATTTTTTCAAAAACAGTTCTTCGATGTTATGGACTTGAGTGCAAATACTTTAAGGGAGGATTCCTAGATTAATTTTGAGTAAAAAATTATTCCTGAGGAGCGGCTTCACCTTTAATATTTATTAGATACAGAGTATCAACAAAATTTTGCGTGAGATGGTATTTAGGTTCATTACACCTTAATAATTTTTAAACTATTTGGCCTAGATCAAATATCTGTTGCGAATTGTTTATGAATAAACATATTTTTTTTTATTTCCTACAGATTTTGTCTTTAGCCTAATTTTTACGTAAACACGCTGAACTTCATGTGTCATTTTTATTTCCTGACTTTTTAAATGTTTCGGGTTTTAGTATATCGTTGAAAAGGACAATAAACGGCGAAGTCAACGGTACGAATATATCATTTCTGTTGGTTAAGTACATACAAAGTTATTAAGTTGCAAGCTAATAAAAATTTATATATGTAAATATTAAAAAATATTGTAGTAAAATTAGTTCAAAATGTAAAAAAACCAATTTAAAGTTTACTATTTCAGATATGATTCATGTAATAAATTTACAGTTTATATAAATATATTTGGCTACGATGAATTCTTTACTTTAACCTTTGTTTATATAAACCCCTGTTGTTTTACTACACGATCGTAAAAACAACTAAAAATTTGTAAAAATCAAACAAATCAATTTAAATTAAATTTTGGTTGGCATAACTAATTAGTCGAGTAATCAAATTTTAAGAATATATCTCTTATTCTCCAAATATAAGCACGCAATTATTATCATTTATATAGGACTCTATGTAGTTGTATTCGTAATGGAAGCACGCATTATTACCTTGAATTACTATAAACAATATTATATTTCTAAATACTACTCCAGAAAATCTATTTATGCTTAAGCAATTTTCTCTTTTTATACACAGTTTTATATTCAAATTAAACGAGTTTTTTTATTATTAGCTGATAAGTCTAACATCCCATTTCAGGGTCAAGCAATTAAAAGGTTGATCAATTCTAAATAATGTTTGCTTTATAAAATTAATTACGTGAACAAATTTTGATTTGGTATTTCATTAAGTTAAAAAAAGGTAAAGCCTTCTAGTTCATTAAAAATCCCAATTATCTCTTTTTCATAATTTTTTTTAAGTAGTATCGTAAAAATAAAGAAATCATATGCTAATTAATCAAAATTATAATTAATTAGTTCAATTAAATTATTAATAAGTTATAATTTAATAAATAAACTCTCAACAAATTATTATTCCATAAGTGAAATTCTTCTTTTGTAGATTATTATAGAAATATACGTTTACTGATAGAGTAAAATAAACGAACAAGTAAATTTGTTAAAAGTTGTTCTTAAATTTCTTACAATATTATTCAATATTTATATTAATATTATATTAGCTTGGGCCATGTTGTTAATATCTGCAACGTACGGCAAAGTGGTACGAAAAAGCCACTCCCACTCTTTAAAGTGGATCTTCGAATGAGCGAAACTATTAAAGGGATACATTCAATCAGTCGACTGATGCATTCAGTTGTCAAAGCCGCATGTCAAGCGGGAAGTGGAATAATGCACTACTTGTCAAAGATACCGGCATACTAAATCGTATTGCAAATATAAACCCAGGTGTGTGGAATGTACAGGTGAACATCTCACAAATCAATGTGAAAAGAAGAAGTGGGGTACCTAGTTGAAATGTGTGTTCTGTAATGGTAGTCACCCAGCCAACGATAAAGGTTACAGTGTCTACAAAGAAGTTCAAACCCGCAGATTTCAACTTCTCAGAAAAAAAATTGTGCAGAAGCCCCAAGCCACTACAAATCCAATTCGTATCAATTAGTTAGTTGGGCAACATATGCGCAGAAACTGAAAGATTCAATTAAAAGTCAAACTTGGAAAGGAAATAATATACTCAAGAAAACCATTCAACGGACAATTCATAACCAGCAGCCTGAGCAGTCTTCCACACAACTGTTGGAAAATATGATGGAAAAGTTAATGGCCAAAGTAGATACTATCCTTAACCTTCTAACAACCATTGTCTCCAAATCATTCAATGTCCAGAACTCTTAAATTAGCAATCTGGAATGCCAACGGCTTGTCACAACATGAACAAGCAGTTAAACGTGTTTTTTTAGAAAAAGAAATTGATGTAATGCTAATTTCCGAAACGCATGAGAAATAATGAAGAAACGGCTGAGGTATTTGCAGACCATTTCGAAAAACTATTCTAACCATATCCATCGGAAACTACAAACGAAGAGAATAACATTATTCAAAGTCAATTGGAATCGCCGTTGCATATGAATCGTACAATTACGAAATTTTTCTATCTTCGAAGTAAAAACAGCGATACAGAGAGAGATAAACCCTAAAAAAGCGCCAGGACATGATTTTCTACAGAATATTAACATCGTATCTAATGGATTTTAGTAGTGACCACTACACGTTTGAAGGAGTGCGGAGGTTCAAATATTTGGGCTCTTTTATCACTCACGATAACCGTGTGGGTGAGGATATTAAAGTGCGGTTGGCAGCTGGCAGCCGTGCTCTGTATCCTCTAAGGCCACTGCTCAAATCTAAACACCTATTAAGTGCCCTGAAGCTGAAGCTTCACAAAGGATCATTCCCGTTGTTATGTTTGGATGTGAAAGTTGGGCGCTGACGGATGAGTTCGAGAGATGGCTCGTTACATTTGAAAGAAGAGTCATGCGTGTAATTTACGGCCCAAAACGCGAAATGGATGGCACATACCGAGCTCTGTACAATTTCGAGATCAGAGATCTGTGAAGATCCCAGATATTGGGCATGAAATAAAATCTCGGCGGGTACGGCTCGATCACGTTCTGCGTGCTGATCCGGAACGAATTGTGCAGCAATCTTTGAAAGGAGAGCCACCATATGGTAGGCGCAGAGGTCGTTGCAGGCGACGATATCCCCACGGAGTAGAGAATGACTTGGCTTCTTCAGGTTGTATAGGGCAGTATAAAGACCAAGCCCAGGATCGAAACCGTTGGAGCCAGATTATTGACGCAGTAAGGGGCCAGTAATGGCCTTTAAACACTGTATTATTATTATTAGTATTATCTAATAGACAGATACTTTATTATAAAACATCAGGATGCTTATACAAGTGTCCGCCCAATTAAATCTGGTATACCACAGGTCAGCGTGCATGGCCCGATATTAGTTCTGCTATATACCATAGATATACCTACAAGCAGTTAAGTATCTGTCGCAACATTTGCAGACGACACGGCAGTACTCTCATTACATGAAGACCCCAACAAAGCGACAGAAGTTTTACAGGAGTATATTAACAATATTCAAGTATGGACGAAAAAATGGCGACGTAACATTTACAATGCGAAGAGGCACATACCCACCAGTACAAATGAATAACCTGGATATACCTTAAGCTGATGAAGTAAAATATTTAGGTATTCATTACGACAAACCTCTAACATGGTGTAAACATATATGGACAGAAAAAAAGCAATTTAGAATAAAACTGTCAACACTGTATTATTATTATTAGTATTATCTAATAGACAGATACTTTATTATAAAACATCAGGATGCTTATACAAGTGTCCGCCCAATTAAATCTGGTATACCACAGGGCAGCGTGCATGGCCCGATATTATTTCTGCTATATACCATAGATATACCTACAAGCAGTTAAGTATTTGTCGCAACATTTGCAGACGACACGGCAGTACTCTCATTACATGAAGACCTCAACAAAGCGACAGAAGTTTTACAGGAGTATATTAACAATATTCAAGTATGGACGAAAAAATGGCGACGTAACATTTACAATGCGAAGAGGCACATACCCACCAGTACAAATGAATAACCTGGATATACCTTAAGCTGATGAAGTAAAATATTTAGGTATTCATTTCGACAAACCTCTAACATGGCGTAAACATATACGGACAGAAAAAAAGCAATTTAGAATAAAACTGTCAAAAATGAATTGGCTAATATGCTGAAAATCAAGTTTGGTAACTCGAACTTGGACATACTTTAGCGGTGCCATTCTAAACTTCTAAGGATCATAGACGCACCATGGTTCGATTCAAACGATATTATTCATAGAGACCTGCAGGTTCCTACAATACGGGGAAAAATTAGGGAGTCCAGTGCCAGGTATCACTGAAATTTAACAATTCATCCAAATGAACTGGTGGACAAACTTCTCACTTCCACAACGAGAGAAAGATTAAAACGTAACGAAATTTTGGATCTGCCATATAGGTCTTAGATATAAGAGTACCTACCTATAAGCATTCATTTTAATTTTTGAAACCTCTAATGAATCGAATCAATAATAGTTAAATTTATTTGTTATATCAATTTATAGTATTTTATCAATGGATAAAAATACTCTAATCTTGACAATGTATAAAGGACAAAAAATGTACTGAATGTCTCGGTGATAGATTGTAAAATAAAGAAAACAAAAAAAAAAATTATTAATATTTATTTACAGAAATTATTGTTTATTCAAAATAATCATCATTTCATTTGAACACCAGATTCATAAGTGTCTTTATGTTCCAAAACGAACTCCTGTTGGTGGCAATAAGTTCATCAACCTTTAAGATATAGACCAATGAGTTCGTATCGGTCATATCGCTTCTTTTTAAGACCCACAGATATTAAAACTTTATCGCGAATTTTTAAATAATTTTCCAATCTATGTATACATATATGTTATATGGGATAGTATATCAATTAGAATATTGTAATCTATTTTATGAAAAAAATGAACAAATCCAGATTAAAATTGATATAATTATAATTTTGTAATGCACGCGATTAGTCCACTGTGTTATCCTTATACTTATGTATATGCTAAAATAAATATACAATCACCAATAGTTAAGAAATTCGCGGGGAACATTATAATTTAAATTGTACTTGTATTCTTCATTTGTAATTCATAAGTTTTAATTTCATACAATTGCCAATGTGTCTATCTCTTTGAAGCTACCGAAATAGTGCTACCTTGCTACCCACTGACAGTGAATATTCCCCCTTACCAATTAGTAAGGTTTCAAAGTATTGTCTTTGGTCTATTCAATGATATACGTGTTGTTGTTAGGCGAGCGATAAGCTCGGTGTTATTAGGAGTTCTGTTTTCAATTGTTTAGTGTTATTTTCAATTTTTTAATATATTAAATGAATAAAATTCTACTAAGTTAAGAAATAGCCTAGTTTCGTTTTTGGCGAAAATCATTTAAGAATATCATTTCCATTAATATACCGAGTTTTACCATAATTGACCAATTATGGAATGGCCTATAACTTTATCGAATAACAATTTCAAAATCTCATTTTCATCCAACAAGTGGAATTTCATGATAATCGGTTAAGAATTAGTATACCTAGGTTGTTTCATTCCATTGGATTCGTAGATTTGAAATTTATACTGATCCATACTCTCACTATTTTGATTTTAAATATCCTATTTAATATCTGATGCTGTTTCGTACTGTATCCTGTTTTTAAATATGTAGTTTTGAATTATACTATTCGTACGGTATCAATTTTTTGAATATCCTCCTTCACAAACTGTTTTTTCAAATCCTGGGCCAAGATGTCATAACATTGCCATTTTCGATATTTGATATACGTTTAACTTTTTTGCAAGAACTAATTTGTACACTATTTCGTTTATTCAATTTCTCTTTTTCCTCATATTGTTATAGCTAGTATATCGAGCAAGTGCACAGAGTTACAAACATAATTGAAGATACACACGAAAATAAAAAGATTTCCTTTAGTTTCTTCTTGGATGTAGCTCAAGCATTTGACAAGGTATAGCATCAAGGGCCAGACTATAAACTACACCGAGATCTACCGAACCAGTTTTACCATATATTAAAGTCTTACATTGCTGATAAATATTTTCGAGTAAAATACGAAGAATATTATTCTAAATTAAAGAAAATATTAGCAGGAATACCACAAGGTAGCGTTCTGGGGCCAATTCTATATCTTCTATACACCAGAGATTTACCAAGTATAGAAGAAACCAATTATCAACATTTGCGAATTGCGACTTATACTGGTAACTTAGCAAATGGTTAACAACATAAATGAACCAAAAGCCAAACTGCAGAAGGCCAATAATACAGTACGTAGCTGGACGTGAAGATTATGAATTAAGCTCAACGAGACGAAATCAATACATACATACAAATTTTACCAGTCGAAGAGTTAACTGGGTATCAGTTATGTCACACTCTATGCAAATATGGCCAATATATCTGCAAATATATGACTCTTAATGCTTAATTGGAAAGAGCAAATGAAAAAGAAAAACAAATAAATATTAAATAAAGAAAAATGTACTGGGTCATGGGAAGGTACACTGAGTTAACCCAACATAATAAATTGCTCTTGAATCGGCAAATAATAAAACCTATATGGGTCTACGCCATTCAGCTTTGGGGTTGAGCTAAGAAAACAAATATAAAAATAAAAATCCTACGTGGCATAGTAAATGCCCCATGGTACATAAGAAATGACAATCTTCATACGTACCTAAAGATGGAATACGCCAGTGAAGAAATAAAAAAGCATGCGAAGAAGTACGTACATCGTCTATGTCAACACCAAAATACTGATATAATAATAATAATAATAATAGACAGTTTTATAAGGCCATCACTGGCCCCTTAGTGGATCAACAATATGGCTGAAGAAGCCAAGTCGTTCTCTACATCGTGAAGCCATAGTCGCCTGCAACGACCTCTGCGCCTACCAGATAGTGGTTCTCCATTCAGAGATAGCTGCATAGTTCGTTCCGGATACACGCAGAACGAGACCGAGCCAGCGTTCCCACTGAGATCTTACTTCTTGTACAATATCGGGGATCATCATCAGATCTCTGATCTCGTTATGTACCATCTGCTTCACGTTTGGGCCTTAAGTCACACGCGTGATTCTCCTGTTAAATGTAAGGAGCAATATCTCGTACTCACTCATCAGCGCAGCAGTTGTCTTAGAGGATACAAAGCACGACTGCTAGCTACCAGCCGCACTTTAACATCCTCATTCACAATGTTACCGTGAGAGAACAAATATTTGAACCTCCTCATTTCCTCAAACGTGTAGTGGCCACTACTGAAACCTGATGTGCCATTGCCCCTATAACCAGAGATCAGGTATTTTCTTTTGGACTTATTGATCTGGAGTTCAACAAAACCTGAAAACTCCACAAGCGGATCAAGTATTTCCTTCACTCCATTGATATTCAGTTCAATCACCACTATGTGATGTGCATATGCAAGAACCTGATTGGACTATGGCGATATAAGATGTTGCACTGAGGTGTTTCAGTTTTATGAAAGATGTACTCCAACATGACTAAAGAGTAACGGGGCAGAGCATGCCCCTGCTGAACACCCAAGTTAATGCCCCTGCTGAACACCCAAGTCGAGTCATAGGCCTGCCGGAAATCCAGGAATACCTGATGTACGGGGATGGATGTCTCATAATATTTAGACAGAATCAACCGCAGCGAAAACACCTGATCAGTGACTGATCGATTCGGACGAAATCCTCCTTGATAGGTGCAAACGAGAGCGATAATTCTCACACTTCAAGTGGTCTCCCCTCTTGAGATGGGCATATCACAGCCACTTTCCATTGATCAGGCATAACTTCGGTTTGCCATACTAATAAGGTCGAAAAGACAGTTCCACAAAGTATCCCCTCTAAATCTCAAGAGCTCCATATTAATGCAGTCCATTGCAGTATTTGAGGTGACTGAATAAGAGTTTATGACGCCTGATGAACACCAAGCAGATCGGTAAAATGCCCAATCCATGCGTCGAGTACTGCATCGATGTTGACACAGAGGTTTCCATGTCCGGTCTCGAAAGCCGGTTGACACAGGCCTGAAAGTATGGTGCAATCCAGTAATTCCCGTAAAAAAATTATGCGAACTGAGGTCATTGCTGAATTGTTGTACTTTCAGAACCTCGGCCTTTCACCATTCTCGCTTCTTTCGTTTACAAATCCGCTTAGCTGCCTTCCGAGCAAGAACAGCCTTGGTTTCTTGATTGTTAGACGTTGTCGCACTTCACTATGGGCTATATTTTGTTGCTCGACTGTAAGACGGCACCCATCATCAAACCAATCATTCTTGGATCTGACTTTGACTATACCTAAAGTCTGTTGAACTGCACTGACAACCGACATTTTCAGTACCTCCCAGATAGAGTTCACACAGTCAGACTGGTAATTAGCTTCCTCAATGCTGTCTCTGACAAGATACTGATATCGTTTCTTTTGATATTCAGTAACCAGACCTTCACAGTCGAAACGTTTGATGCGTTTCGCTATGCGCCCAGACCTCTACGAAAAGTTCCATCATAGCTTTGCAGCGACCAAATGATAATCGCTGCCTACGTATTTGCTGACCGATAAGTTCTAACATTCTGCTCAACCCGAGCCCGCCATTTGAAATTATCACATGGTCAATTTGGCTGCGGGTTTTGCGAGGATACTGATATAAGTATATCATATGTTTGACAACTTAAATTCAGTAAGATGGCTTCAAAGGAAGAATCCACTAGAACTGGGTACCTAGGACCCAAGCGAAGATTAAATAAACTTCAATGTAAATTTTACTGGGACTAACCAATAGGTTACACCTCTACAAAGTGTACAAAATAAGATGAATAAATTACTAGATGATTCGTAAATTAGTGGTATTATTATTAAGAATAAAGAAAAATTAAGACATAAATAATAAAAATAAAGACATAAATAATTTTTCTTTATTTTACGTCATTTTTGGCGAAATGACAAAGCGAAATAATGAAGAGGATGTCTGTCCTTATCAAATAGTAAATGAAAGTGTGCTCTAAATTCAAAGTGTCTAAATAATAAAAAAGAAATATCTCGCCTCATTATGGAGGTTTCGAGATACTTACGTTATATTAATGATAAAATGGAGCAACAGTCAATTCGAAAATGAAAAATTTGATTCTGAATACATATGGGGATATACGATCAAAGTGTGGGTTAATACTCTATGACAAATCAAATAAAATTTATTCGTATCGGCCTGATATATACATATAGTACCATATTTCATAACAATATATAAATCCATGTATTCTCCGGAATTCGCAGATTTTTACGCAAATTCGACAAAGAGTCATACGGGACATTGGATTATTGTTCAATGAAAGGATACGACGCACACTCCTAAGCCTGAATTGCTTGATGGATTAAGAGATAAATTGAATTGGGATGTTGAAAAGTTTTACGATGTTACGGATAAATTGAAATATACAAAGCATTTGAAATTCTGCTACACAGTATAGCGGTATAATGAAGAAAATAACCTGAGGAATTTCGCATTGATACCCATTTATAATTTTGAAAACGTGTAACGTAAGGTATGATTCTTGAAATTATCCAAGTGGACATGAAAATGATTAAACCAGATTAACTAGAATGGAGGAAATACTTTAAGTTTCCAGATATGAAATAAAAAGTTTGATTGAATGATAACTGATGGCGGGTATGTATCCTTTTCACTGTTATAACCTTGGTATTGAAATCAAATCTAAGAGAAAGAAATCTAAAAAGGGAAACTACCCGCAAATGATTAAGAGGTTATAGGTAATCTTTTAAAAATACGCGAAAAGATTGATAATTATGATGTGATGATTGCGTTTGATCCAGGGTGTAGACTAACTGACTGCGGCTTACCAACGCCTCAATAAATTATAAAAATGGTCACATTCAGCACAAATTTATAAGATGGCTCCTATGTCCAAGGATTTTATACTTTACACCAACAGTCAGTTGAAATTTTTCAAATCATTTAGAGAGTCCGTGAAACGTAATAAGGCCGTCCTAAAATTTCAGAATCAATCGATCAATCAAATACTATGTTCGAACACCTCAACAATGCGCCGATGATCTTCAAATCGGTGAATTCAGAACAACAAAGTTGTGTGCTGGGTGATATGAAGAACAAGTTGCGTCAAAATCTCTCCATAGGTATCAATTTTGTACAAAATGTTGTATCACGTGGAATAGAGATGTAAATGCCGATAAGCCTATACTATACCTTGGACTTTGCACAATAGATCAAAAAACCAAGTATTTTTGTAAAACACAAACACAAAGAAAAATATTATAATATTTGGTGTTGGTTTTTTATTTAAAAAAAAAATTCAAATTTTTGAAGTTTGCACAAGTTTGAAGTTCGTGAAAAAAGAGACACAAGTGTCTATCGAATCGAATCGAAGTGATGTTAGAACATCCCAGCACTGATGTTGATTTGAACAATAGATATTTTCAACAAGTTTATGTTTTCAACGATAACTTTATAATGATCAGAATTCAAAAGCAAAATTTTTCACGAAAAATTGATATTAATTTGCCAATCGTGCGACATAACACCGCTAGATTATTTTATTTGGGATTATGTGAAAAGCAATGTATACGTCAGTAATCCGCAAACGATCTACAACCGCAAAGAATTTCGACGCGTAATTGGAGAAATAAAACCCCAGTTATGCTCTAATATAATTGAAAATTGGTGCAATCATGAAAACAGAGCTGGGTATTTCTAGGATAATTACAGACATAAATACCTTATACCATTATTTAAAATTAAAATCACCAATTCAATTGACTTTTATCTAAAACAACAACATCCTATACTTACTGGATAACCCTAATTCACCATATACAAATTTTTCTAACTCAACAATTTTTTATCTTTATTTAAGAAATAGTTTTTATGTTGGTTCTATTGTTTATTCAATAAGCTTAATTTTATAAATTAGTAAGATTCTTTTTGTAAGATTGATTTTCCGAGTTGAGTTGTTTCAAGATGAGATTCTTTTATTTATCGCACTGGTACTGTTTATATTCTTCTTGAAAAAGAAAAACCCCAATCAATCGCTCAACAATTTTCAGAGAAAATGAAAATTGGTCTCTTAATATCCTTATAAGATTATTTCTCAAGCTTTGGAATAAAAACCACAATGATGCAAATTTTGGTAATTTGGTAAAACACGATCACCTTCTAGAGTCTGCAGTTCATTTTGGTAAGCAATCTGCCTTTCAAAACAAAAACACAGCACTAATTTGAATGGCTTATTTTAGCAGTGGTTGTTTACCATAATAGATTTTTTTCTTGCAATGTTCTTGTAGAATCTAGCAATTTCCTGGGCCATTTGACATCGTCATAAAATTTAATACATAAGCAACGTGTTAGGCTTATTTTTCGTTTGTTGCGACCTAATTGATTTTAATTATTAGTCTATCCATTTACGTCTTTCTTCCTTTTCTAAAAACCCGACTAACCAGTTTCCGCATCTTAGAAGGTTTTAATTCTACCATTGCGGAAATTTACTTCCTCAAGATTTTCAAAATTGCACCTGGATCGCATTTACTGAGAACTTCGGCGCGACTCAAGCAAGGAACAGCTGAGCTAATCATGTGATACTTTTTAAAATGTGATTAAAATACCTTCGGTAGGTCTCCCAGTAAGTTTTCTAACATGTTATTTATCAGATTATAAATCAATTCCTTTGTGATCTGCGGTGAATTTTTCAGAATTAAAAACGCTGGCTACTTCGTAATCGAGTCACAAAAGGACAGCGAAACTGTCGTAAAATCTATATCATCTTTCTCAGTGTATACATATCATTATACGATTTAGGACTTTAAGACAATCAAGTTAGACAACCCAGGAAGGTGTGCTCCTCTGAGATTTATATCTGTTAAATTCCAATCTTACTGTTAATATTTAAAATTCTCACCTACAATTGATGGAATTGTTATCCAGGAGGTTGAATTTGTAGTAGGTAGAGGTTTCAAAATATCATAATTGCTACTGGGACATAAGTTAGGCATGTGTTATAAATATTTTGATAGTAGATGGATTAATTAAGCATATTCTCGTTTTCATTTCCACAGAATGAGAAAACACCATGGCACGCGTTGATATCAAGAAGTGGAATACAACACATCGTTATGAAACTAAGGAATATGAATATGAAGTTTAGAATTAGTCGCGAAAATTGTATTTGCACAAAAAATTTAAGTGACTGTGAAGTAGAAGGACACAGCTGAATATTATAATGAAACAAATCGTAAAAACAATGAATTCTTTGAGATTGAGTAGAAAACACAGTATCACGGGTGTCCATACATAGTTTTATTTCTGTCTGCAAACAGTAAGATAATTGAAATATAAAACAAAACCCACATTTGGGTTATTTATAATTGATAAGAAAAATTTACGCTAAAAGCATAACCACAAACACTGAAGCCAACTTATACGAGCCTCTTCTGCCATGTTTAAAGTGAATTACAATAACGTTGAATATGATTAACTTCTTGATGATTGCTTGAAATTTTATTTATAAACGAATAAGAAATTAAAGTAAAAACTAAAGTTTCACAGGCAGATATTGAAACAAAGAAATTGATGAATTAAAATATGTTGGATACTTCACAAATAGAATATTGTGAGAAACACCTATTATAATTAATTTAAACAGATTCACTGAGTCACAAACAAAATAAAAATTTCTTAAACAATAATATAAACTTTATTTTATTTACAATAATAATAAAACTCCCTTCATGATAATATTTATAACTTTACCTGAAATATTTGACCATTCAAATCAAAAAAAAAAGAAGTGGGAAATCGTTTGAAATCAAATATATAACTTGTGGCAATTCAGAGATCAGATATATTAAAATATATACTATTAAAATTGCTCCCCGTTTGTTGTCTTCATTAAATTTCCGAGAATTTTGCTTGAATAAAAATTAACTAGAAACTGAATCCAACCACACAGCGTGCTGAACTAGTTGAGCATTCGTTTATGTATATTTTCTGGGATGGAAAGCACCTTTAGATAAAAAGATTTCAAAAATGGTATTAAATATAATTCTAAATTTAAACGCAATGAAAACAGAAGGAGGGACAATTATAATTCATTCACCACCAAAACATGTATACAAGTGGTGTACTATTTCAAAAACTTTATGGAAGAATGCTATATTATATCCGCTGGCTGCTATATTCATAATGATTTTATTAATATTTAAAATAAAAACATTCCAATACACTCTTTTACTTCAACATCTTGTTTTAAACTTACCAGATGTTTCAATCGGTGTTGATGGTCCTGCCGATTGTGGAGTAAAACCGGGTTGCGCCATATATTTTTGTCTCACCTCTCTAATTTTTAACTGTAAACTTTGTCGATTGGGAAAAATATCACTATGCGCAATCTAAGCGGAAATAAAATAATTATTTACATTTAATTAACAACTTTCCATTCACATTATTAACCTGAAAGTTATTGGTGGCCTGAGACGACGGAAACATTCCATATTCAGCAAATAACTGCATTACAAGTTGTCTTCTTTGCTCTAATATTTTACGGTGACCCTTTTCTGTGGCAGAATCTTGACCTCTACCAGATGCACTTTGTATAGGAGTTTTGGGCGTTTTAGGGGATCGATCAGAATTATCAAAACTCAGCTCTGAAGCTAAAATAAAAGAGTTTCAATTATTATTTATACATAAATTTTGCAAACAAATATAGATTTTTTATTTACTCAAACCTCTTAATTGGTCTATATTAAAATCGGGGCCAAAAAATTTCGTTCCACCAGAATATGGCATTGTTGATGATGGTGTGGCCGTTGATATGGCACTACTAACATCGGTCTGTTCATCATCAGCCGTCAAAGGTGGTTTATTTATTGGCTGCGGTTTTTTACGATAGTTTTGTGTAAAAACTCTTGGAGATGATGGAATAATGGCACTTGGTGATTGACAATCTTCTGGCTTAAATTGCGGTAATGTTTGAAATTTCTTTTCAAAATCAACTTGTTTCAGAACACTAAAATAATGACGAAATCTAATAAGCAAAATTATACCACTCGTTATAATCTATTTTACTTACTTATCCATGTCATCAGTTTTCACTTTTTTGAAAAATGATTTTTTAAGTGACGGTGATATTTGACTTTGAAATTCATCTAAGCCAGCTGATGATGGGGTTGGTAGCGATGAAGCCATTGACGTTGCAATATTATTATTTAAAGCTGTTATCGTTGTTGGCACATTTGAAGAATTCATTTGTGAAACAAAATGTTTTTCATTTACATTATTGGTTGTGTTTTGCCGTCGATGCAATGGTGCTCGTCCCAATTGTGCCGGTGTTGGCGCTAATATAAATGTTTTTTGTTCTTGTAATTCATAATCGGATTCTGTATCCGTTTCGTTTGCATTATGTTGTAAATTAGATGATCGTTCTGTTCCAAGCATCATGTCATCAGTTTGGTTAAAACTGTCAGTAAGATTGCTTGATTGTGGTGTTGCGGGTAAATTCTTTATTGAGGGCGAATCAGGGGGTTCTGTTTTTACTGTTATGGTAAACAAAAATATTACTTGTAAATTAAAACGTCTAAATGAAAATGTATAAATATATATTATTATAAAAAAATAAAATACCATTTATACTAGTGTTGGAAGGTTTTTGATAGTTTTGCGCTAATACAAAATTTTGTATCTTTGATTGTATAACATATTGAACTGATGTCGGTGGTTGTTTTGATGTAGGTGTTGTCTGCGGTGTTGATGCGCTAATACTTTGATTTGGTAATAGTTTTTGCTGAGTATTTACCATATAATGAGATCGGTCATCTGCTGTCAATGGAAGGAGTGTCACCTAAAAAAATTAATGATATAATAATTACCGTATTCACCGAATTTCAAATCATTATTCCACTCACCTTTTGATGATTGTTATTATTTATGGCCAACATAATCTGTTTTTGACCGGTAATATGATTAGTGGTAAATATGGGTGTAGCAGTTGATGTAGTTGATGACACTGCAGCGGATGAATGTGGTGTCGAATTTATCATTAAAATGGATTGGTGGGATACATTTTTACGATCATTCATATCCGCATTATGACATCCAATATTATTAGCCCCTGTACTATTACTGTTGGGTATCCCTGTTGATGTTGTCGTCGATGTTGTTAATGCATTTGAATTTAATAATTCTGAAAATGATGCTTGAGTAAGTACCACAAATCCAGCTTCATTGTATTTTACTTTCCCCATATTAGTACAATTATTATTATTATTTATTTGATTAGTATTGTTAATATGATTTTTATTAGTAACATTATCATTATTGTTATTATTAACATTACTATTTGTTTCAATTAATATTGTTTCACATATAACTGAATTATCAAGTAATTTTTGTGTTGATGATGCAGATGATGATTGTGAAGATGAAAATGGTGTTTGATTACTATTGTTAGTACAATTAGTAGAAGTAATAGTATTATTAAAGCTTATGGTTTTTTGATGATTATTATCGATTAGATTTACATGATTGTTATGAAATAATTTTTTATTATTTGTAACATTGATTGTAACTATTTTACCTTTACTAGTGTTCAAATTATTATACAGAATATTTTCTTTATAATTTATATTATTCGATTGTTGATTATGCTGTAGCTGTTGCTGTTGCATTGATTGTTGATGCAAATTCTCATTCAATTTATTATTGTCGTCTGTTGAATACGGTTGAGAATCATTAGGGGTGAATGTAAACGTGCTATTATTATTACTATTATTATTCATCAATCCTTTGTCATCTGATTTTATTTGTGCCAAATATTTATTTGAATTCGATGTATCTAAAGGCATTGACAATTTACTCTTAGGACTGATGGGCATTGTTTTAAAAGCGCCGCCTGAATTTAAAATGATGAAATATAATATAAGTAGATTAAATGAACTACAAATATACATAAAACACTAATTTAAACTCACCGGTTGGTTGAAATGGTAACACGCCTACAGGATTTTTTGGACTGCTATAACTATAGCTTTGGCGATGTTGATAATTTAACATTGTATTATCTGGTATTCCAACTTTAATTGGTTTTGGTTTACATGTAATGTCTCTACTTAAAGATCCAGAATTTGAATTATTACCAACTCCCGTATTTTTATTGTTTTCAACAAAATTATTATTTAATTTTGAATGCAAATCGTAATTTGTACCGTCAACCGCTTCCGTAATCTAAAATAGAGAAAATAAAACGAATTCGAGTTTACTAACATGTTTTTAACCGTAAAATTATAAATTTAATATACTATTTTAGTATTTTTATTATAATTATCAGAATTTTCTATTATATCACAATTATTTTCTTCTACATCTGAATCAGTTACTTTTTCTGGACATTGTAGATCAATTTTATTAGATTCATAATCGTTTTCATCAGCGATAACCATCTAGAATTACAAAATAAAAATAATTTTATTTTTATTTGATTTTTTGTTTGTTGAATGTCTTTGTAAATGATTCTAGGTTATCGCAAAATGAGATTGTCTTAAATAAACTGACAGTAGGCTTTAATAAAAAAAAATACTAATATTACTCACTTGTTCTTCGTCTGATATTTGCTCTTCATGGCTTTCATTGACATTTGTAATTACGTACGATGAATTTGTCGACATTACTTGCGTACTGTTGTCAATAGAAATATTTTCATACGATGTCATATTGTGATCACGATCATCATTCAGTGATGAATTATTATTATTTGACTTCACGTTCATTGTATGATCTAGCGGCTCACGCTTTATTTGATAATCATTTGAATCCTGATCACTGGAATTATATGGAGCAACTGTTAATGGAATTATATCGGATCCTTGAGCCATATGATCGGCCGGTGTGAGGGGACTTTTTTCGTCCAGTGATTCAGTTCCATCAAATGAGTCCATACGACCACGAGCATCTTTGTTAGAAGATGATGATTTTCTACGATCTTTCGAACACCATTTCCATTCAGGGTGAGCCTATTTAAAACAAATGACAATTAAAAACTGATTATCTTATAAATAAAATAATTTTACCCTGAAATGAGCTTCTTTAACTTCACTAGCCAATTCGTGATATTTCATTTTTTCATCAGCTCCAAGTGCATACCACCATTCCCCCAAAATCTTACTCACTGTTCGATTATCTTGATTTGGATGTTTTTGATGCACCATAGCTCGATGCCTCTTGGAAAATATCATAAATGCATTCATAGGTCGCCTTATTTTTGATACTTTCCCTTTGACAATCAATGGATTATTATTATGAGCATCTTTAATTGCTTGTAATGCACTACAAGATTGTGTCCTTCGCTTTATTTGTGGTCCATCGTCAACGGCAGCATTTTTTAGTGCCCCATTATTATGATGTACAGCTACATGTGACACAATCATATTAATATTCCCATATGGCTTTTCTTCAATTTCACCATCACTATCCTTGTTGCCAAATGTATTACCGTTTGGAATATTTGTTGAGTTTGATGACGCTTGATAATGTGACGTTGGAGGATGAAAAATTGCTGTCGGTGTTGTCTCGAACACATCATCATCTTCTTGATCATCCTCAATTTCCTCTTCGGGCATTGGTTCTGTTGGAGGTGGAGTAACAATTTTCACAGGAGGTGCTGTTAAAATTGTCGTTGAGTTTTTATGTGGGGAATTGATGATCGGTAATAATGTATGCCACTGGTATACTGTTGGATTTATCCCATTTTTTGGAAAATGTTTCTGTTCTGAACTCTGCGGTATTATTGGCACCAATTGTGTTGGATCAACGATAACTGGATGTAACGTTGAATAATTGTTTGAAGATGCAGGTGATATTCTTATCACACTTGTTGCATGAGCTAATGATACAGGATTTGATGGCGGTGGGAGTTGTTGTAACTGCGGTTGAGCTAAACGAACCGATTCAGGTTTTATTACTTGAGAATGTTGGTTATTATACAGTATCGGGCTCGGAGAATTTGGTTTCCATTTTGTTTGATCTGAAGTGGCCGGACTTCCAATAGGTAAAAATACATTCTGTCGATTGCCCACGGTTACTGGAGATTGTGTTGTATTCATCGGTGAAGTAACATGTCCCGTTGGTGAAAATGCTGGTGTGGCTGATCTAGAACTGCTCAATGAAACTAAAAAAAAAAGAATGAACACGTGATGTAAATCATACAAACAGCTTAAAATATTTCACAAAAAGAAATTTAACACACTTAAACATTTCATATACAAATCAGCTCCCGTTTGTAAATCGTACAAATTCATAATTTATTTCTTATTTAAATATGAACTGAAAATAAAATTGAAATCGACTTAATCGAATTTTGGGTTATTCCTTATACTGAATTACACTTCAGCTGAATCAATCAAAGAATTATATTACTCGTTATCTATACTGTTAGAATAAAAAATTATGAATATTACAATCCAATAGATAAATAATAAAGTGAGACCTGTTTTATGATTTAAATTTTATTTAAAAAGCCCCGTAATCTTTTCTGAACGAGAGAACACGAAACAGAAAAATTATCAACTACATACAACAAACTTCTATTCGCCTCATATTTTAACAACAAAACTGACTACAAACGAAAATTCATTAAAAATAAAATATTCTTTTAAATTTCTATTGAATAAAAATAAAAAATTTAATATTGCTTTCCTGTTCTTTCATACAGTTACTATATTTTTATTTGTTGTATTTACTGTTGAGAGGGAAATCAACCAGTGCTAAATATTTTCAGTATCATTTTTGCATGATTCTATATATAAGTGGAAGTAGAATATTTGAATTTTGTGACTAAGTTTGATTAAAATTTGAAATTCTTTTAAAAGAAAATTGCACGGAATTTTAATGAAATTTTCATGGAATACAATTTGTATAAGATTAGATGATTCAATACAAATATGCCAATTTTAATATAATGGTATTATAAATTTGGCCTAATATATAATGTATCTAGTCGCTCCAAAGCAACGAAGTTGTCACTTAGTTGTCACTTCTGTACAACTGTGAACTCAAGATTTTATTTCAGAATGTAAAAAACAACCAAAACTTACTATATCCGCCTTATTTTGGTTGTTTTTTAGTTCGTATTATACGAATAGTATTACTATTATACTTGGCTTTATATATTTACGAAATTTATAAACAGTATTAGGTAGAAAGCTTAAGTTGTTCTGTCTTATTCAAAGAGTCATTTTTTCAATTCTAAACACTAAACCGGCGTAAATATATAGTCACAGCGCAAATGGTTCAAATTTATGTGGAGTTCTTTCGGGTTTAAAAAAAAATCAAATTTTCGTTTTCCCGAACGCGTAACCAAATTGATGTTTTTTTGTCTCCGTGTTAGTAAAGAGAGAAATAGAGGTAAATATTGATAGAACGAGAGTGAAATATATTATTATGACGTCTTCCGTCGATTCTTTATGTTTATATTTATGAATTGAAAGATGAAGACGTGTTGGTCCAAATTCAAGAAAAGCGACATTTTTATGCCCCGAAATAACTCAAAATTAATTGAATAAACACTTATTTTAAGAACCACAAAAGAAACACATCAACATTTTTTGCAATTTTTTGCCCCGAAAGTACACGAAAAGTGATGTACATCAAACATTTTTGTTATTTTTTTGAAGTATATCACTTTTTGTGGCACGAAAGGACTCGACATGTTTGGTTTAAATTGAAATTTATTTGGTTAGCATTGTTAATATGATTTTAATTAGTAACTATCATTATTGTTACTATTCAAAATAATACATTTCCCTCCCGTTCTATCAATATTTCCATCTCGTTCTATTTTTACCAACACAAATACAAAAAAAATCAATTTTTTTAGTGTCTTTCGGACGAAAATTTGATTTTTTTAAAAACCCGAAGAACCCCACTTAACTCAACCATAGTGGTCAATCGGGTAAAAATTTTAAATAAATATTACATATGATATTTATATTACGCTTTGCCTAACAACGCACTACTAATCACAAAACATGTACATATATTTAGTTTCAAAATTCGAGTTCATGAGAAAATTGAATATTAATAATATTTAAATACACAATTTGGATAAAGGAAAACTGTATTGAACGATTGTAAGCGTAGATTGAAATAGGAAAGAAAGAAGTTCATCGTTTAAAATCTTATTAGCCGTATTTCAATGAGAAAAATGGAATAGGAATTATTTTGAAGTTAATATTTCTCATTGAAACAGCAATCAATTTTTGTTTTTTGTTTTGACACAGATTATATTATATGGAAACCTACTTTAATACTTTACTATTAAAATTAGGAATAGGACTTAAATAATTTCCATTGTTTAGAATTATTTATATTATGTTGTTTTAAAAATTGACAAACAAAATGGCTAATTTTCGAAAACTCTAATGTAAACAATCTTTAATTCAAGAGAAAACCATTCGAAAATAATTTCAATTATATCTAATTTATGCTATGTGCCGAACTGTAATTGAGTTTGAAAAATATATTAAAGTCAAATTCAATTAAAACTTTAGAACATTGGGCAGATTAAAAAAATTAAATTTGAATAGTGATAGAAGAGCATCATAAAAAAATAGTTAACGCGCACAAACACCAAGACAAGAGCTTCGCGCTATTTCTGTAAATATTTAGCTGTCTCACAAATTGAAAATAAATAAATAATCAGAAAGTGTTACAACCTACTTCCCATACTTTACTTATTTTATTTTATTTATTTACATTTATTTAAACAATAAGCTTTTTAAAATTTTATTTACGTAAATATTGATTGTTTTATACACCCGCTTCTCTTTGCATCGGCTATCTATTGTAAGGCCTATATTAATAAGTTTCGGCGGTCCTACCACTAGGAATGAGCAGGAACGGTGCCACACTGAGATAAAGAGGAAGCAAGAAACAGTCGTGAGCGAAATCCCCATACAACAAACTTCTATTCGCCTCATATTTTAACAACAAAACTGACTACAAACGAAAATTCATTAAAAATAAAATATTCTTTTAAATTTCTATTGAATAAAAATAAAAAATTTAATATTGCTTTCCTGTTCTTTCATACAGTTACTATATTTTTATTTGTTGTATTTACTGTTGAGAGGGAAATCAACCAGTGCTAAATATTTTCAGTATCATTTTTGCATGATTCTATATATAAGTGGAAGTAGAATATTTGAATTTTGTGACTAAGTTTGATTAAAATTTGAAATTCTTTTAAAAGAAAATTGCACGGAATTTTAATGAAATTTTCATGGAATACAATTTGTATAAGATTAGATGATTCAATACAAATATGCCAATTTTAATATAATGGTATTATAAATTTGGCCTAATATATAATGTATCTAGTCGCTCCAAAGCAACGAAGTTGTCACTTAGTTGTCACTTCTGTACAACTGTGAACTCAAGATTTTATTTCAGAATGTAAAAAACAACCAAAACTTACTATATCCGCCTTATTTTGGTTGTTTTTTAGTTCGTATTATACGAATAGTATTACTATTATACTTGGCTTTATATATTTACGAAATTTATAAACAGTATTAGGTAGAAAGCTTAAGTTGTTCTGTCTTATTCAAAGAGTCATTTTTTCAATTCTAAACACTAAACCGGCGTAAATATATAGTCACAGCGCAAATGGTTCAAATTTATGTGGAGTTCTTTCGGGTTTAAAAAAAAATCAAATTTTCGTTTTCCCGAACGCGTAACCAAATTGATGTTTTTTTGTCTCCGTGTTAGTAAAGAGAGAAATAGAGGTAAATATTGATAGAACGAGAGTGAAATATATTATTATGACGTCTTCCGTCGATTCTTTATGTTTATATTTATGAATTGAAAGATGAAGACGTGTTGGTCCAAATTCAAGAAAAGCGACATTTTTATGCCCCGAAATAACTCAAAATTAATTGAATAAACACTTATTTTAAGAACCACAAAAGAAACACATCAACATTTTTTGCAATTTTTTGCCCCGAAAGTACACGAAAAGTGATGTACATCAAACATTTTTGTTATTTTTTTGAAGTATATCACTTTTTGTGGCACGAAAGGACTCGACATGTTTGGTTTAAATTGAAATTTATTTGGTTAGCATTGTTAATATGATTTTAATTAGTAACTATCATTATTGTTACTATTCAAAATAATACATTTCCCTCCCGTTCTATCAATATTTCCATCTCGTTCTATTTTTACCAACACAAATACAAAAAAAATCAATTTTTTTAGTGTCTTTCGGACGAAAATTTGATTTTTTTAAAAACCCGAAGAACCCCACTTAACTCAACCATAGTGGTCAATCGGGTAAAAATTTTAAATAAATATTACATATGATATTTATATTACGCTTTGCCTAACAACGCACTACTAATCACAAAACATGTACATATATTTAGTTTCAAAATTCGAGTTCATGAGAAAATTGAATATTAATAATATTTAAATACACAATTTGGATAAAGGAAAACTGTATTGAACGATTGTAAGCGTAGATTGAAATAGGAAAGAAAGAAGTTCATCGTTTAAAATCTTATTAGTCGTATTTCAATGAGAAAAATGGAATAGGAATTATTTTGAAGTTAATATTTCTCATTGAAACAGCAATCAATTTTTGTTTTTTGTTTTGACACAGATTATATTATATGGAAACCTACTTTAATACTTTACTATTAAAATTAGGAATAGGACTTAAATAATTTCCATTGTTTAGAATTATTTATATTATGTTGTTTTAAAAATTGACAAACAAAATGGCTAATTTTCGAAAACTCTAATGTAAACAATCTTTAATTCAAGAGAAAACCATTCGAAAATAATTTCAATTATATCTAATTTATGCTATGTGCCGAACTGTAATTGAGTTTGAAAAATATATTAAAGTCAAATTCAATTAAAACTTTAGAACATTGGGCAGATTAAAAAAATTAAATTTGAATAGTGATAGAAGAGCATCATAAAAAAATAGTTAACGCGCACAAACACCAAGACAAGAGCTTCGCGCTATTTCTGTAAATATTTAGCTGTCTCACAAATTGAAAATAAATAAATAATCAGAAAGTGTTACAACCTACTTCCCATACTTTACTTATTTTATTTTATTTATTTACATTTATTTAAACAATAAGCTTTTTAAAATTTTATTTACGTAAATATTGATTGTTTTATACACCCGCTTCTCTTTGCATCGGCTATCTATTGTAAGGCCTATATTAATAAGTTTCGGCGGTCCTACCACTAGGAATGAGCAGGAACGGTGCCACACTGAGATAAAGAGGAAGCAAGAAACAGTCGTGAGCGAAATCCCCATCAGGACGGTTCCTACCATCAGATTATGTTTTGTTTATTATTACATAATTATATATAAAAGATTTCTGGCTGCGTTGAAAAGAATGTGGTTATGACATAGCATATCTAAGAGAGAACCTCTATTTAATTAGTTTTTTCCTACATTCCGTTGCTATTCAGTCCAATCACGCATATGCCATTTGCATATCGAAGCACCTGATTGGACTGGCGATATAAGATATTGCGCTGAGGTGGTTCAGTTATACGAAAAATGTACTTCAACATGAGATTAAAGATTATCGGGGACAGAGCATCTCCCTACCGAACACTCTAGTTAACTCTAGCAAAAATTGTCGATAGCCTGTCTCTCTCAACTTTAACACAGCATTGAGACTGTGACACTGTCATTCTACACAATCGTACAAATTTTGTTGGCATTCCTACGTAACCAGGGCAGACCACAAACTGTCTCGATTGATCGGGTCATAGGCCTGTCGGAAATCGAGAAACACCTGATGTATGTGGATGGACATCTCGTATTTAGATAGGATCATCCGCAGCGAAAACACCTGATCAGTGACTGATCGATTCGGAGGAAATCCTCCTTGATATTCACCAAAAACACAAATGTTAGTAAGTTAGCCCTCCGCTAGAGGACCTCTAACTTCGGTTCGTCATACTAATCGAATAAGGTCGAAAAGATAGTTCCACAAACTATCCCCTCCGAATATCAAGAGCTACGAATTAATGCAGTTCATCCCAGGTGAGCAGTCTCGTTTTAATCTCTGCATGGCCTTAGTGAATACCTCATGGGATGGATCTTCGGTGGAAATTTCCGCAAGTATTTATATAAAAGAAAATGAGCTAAACGTAATATGCGGTTATATAACAATTTTTATTAGGATACAGTTAATAAAAGGAAATAATTTTCAGCGATCGTGAGAGAATCAAATAAAAATGCGAACTCGTCAACTGCATCACAACATACGACACTCCAACAGGATTAGTTGAAATTATTAAAACTTATACCTACTGTGATAAAAATGAAAAAACAAAGAAAATATTAAATATAATGTAAGTCGTATTCGATTTAGCTGAATTAATTAAATTTTCTGAATTAGCTGAATCAACTGAAGTGATTTGCATGTTCGATTCGCACTCCTCTTCAGGGGTGGGAAATTGGCACAGAGGCGAGAAGCAAGTTTATGTCTCTTTCTAAGTTTAAATTTGAACATTTGTTTTATTGCTATCGCAGATTGCTAGACTAAAGTCTATTTCTTTTTTTTTTATTTCTTTTTCTATTTCAATTTGCATTTGTCCGTGCCGCTCGCGACTATTTTATCTTTTGAAATGGAGTATTTGTGATAGTGAATAAATTTATACTAATTGGCTGAGATCGCAGTAGACAAAACAATCTCGTGAAAGCGAGATAGTCTGCTAATTCATTTGTATAATAAAGACGTAAACTTCCCACCTTTTGTGCAAAATCCCAGTACAGTTAAAAAATTGATGACACTTACTTTAGATTTGTTTTTTTTTAAATGCCATATATCTCCCCTGAATCCAAATTGACCATTTTTGAAAATTGTATGTATGTGTGTCTGTGTGTATGATTGATTTTTCTGTCAACGAAAACTTAAAAACTACTTCATACGTTTAAAATAATCTTTATTTATTCCTATCGATGTGTTAAAAAGTAGGTCTGATTGATTTTTGGTAAAATCTACACAAAATTAATCTACACTCGAGATATCCACATATTAACATAAATCTGCATTCAAACTAAATTATAAGTTGGAATTTTATTTCTCAAGAATTCGAGTTTTGTAAAAATGAATTAAGGATGGAAAGTTTTGTAAAAAATCGCCTGGACCACAGATGCTGGATGATGAGCCAACATTTTTAATTTGAGATAAATTAAATGAAACGTATAACACACATTTTTTGATCAAATATGAAAATTATTAATTGAATATTAAATTGCATAACGTTTTTATATTTAAAAATTAGATTAACATTTTAATGAGATAATATAAAATGGCTTTTTCTAAATTAAGTCCAGATGGGTTTCGAAGAAATTTAAATTATTCTCAATTGCTAGTTTTCATGGCTATAATAAAATCGCATTTGACAGAGAGTAATTATTTTCTGATAATCCTGAGATATTTGCTGAGCAACAAAAAATTAAATTTTTGTTGACACTTTTGTGTGAGAAAGTCATGTTATGCGTGCATGTTTTGTTCTTAATAAACAAAATCAAATATCAAATTTTAACCGATAAACAAAAATATTATTTTTGACAAATAATTAACAAAAATAAAAAAAAAAGTTATCCCAGTTTTGTTCGGTTGAAATAAAGAATATTTAATTTAATTTGTTATTTTAAATTAAATTGAATATTCTGTGCTTGAAGTCGAAAATGATATTTCATTTTCAAAGAAGCGTACAAAATCAATTGACTACTTGTGCGAGTGCTCTAGCGGAAAAATAGTAAGCTAGAAAATAATATAATTTTAATATTTTTCGTAAAATTAAAGTGAACAATTTTTGTTATTAAAAAAAAGAATTAACTAAAAAAATAAGAAATATTTTAAGTAGTAACAATTAAAGAATTTTTGCATACAAGTCAACAAATGTATTATTTGTTATATGTAAAATCCCATTTAATTGAAGCTGTGGATTAAAATTTTTACAGTTTTTTTGTTAAACATTTACATATTAATAAATAATAATAATAATTATAAATAAATTAATAATAATAATTATTTTTGATGTTTTATCCTAATAGTTTAAATTACGAAAGTAGTTTACAGAAAAAAATCAGAGCAATGTTTTCATTATTTTCCAGCTTTATATGCTACTAGAAGTGCTTTTTTGAATTTTTAACTCGTCAATGTTAAATTCGTAAAACATTTTCAAACAAATCTAATATACACAGACATTAAGCACATAAGATGAAAAAAACAAAAACTCACCAAGCATATTAGCTGCATCCGTCTCGTCTTGATCAAATCGACCGGTTATTCTTCCGTAGTTTGGTGAAGTTTCTGAATCTCGTGATGTATCTTCTTCTGCTTGGTTTTTACTATTTGAACGACTTGAAAAATTACTGACCGCTCCACTGGAACGAAGTGCATTACCCTTTTGACTTAAGTGTCTCGAACAAAATCCACGGCGTTGAGATTCTTTTGTGCACGATTCATTGGAGCACAATCGCCGCCATTGTTTTCCATTAAATTTTTTCCGTATACCACTAGGCGTCGATACAACATCACCTTTTTTGAAACGATGAGGCGTAGCAGCTTGTGATCTCGGAGTAGCTGGTTGTGATCTAGGTGTCAATCGTTGATCCAACATACTCGAAGTACTACCACGACTTTGCATACTGCTGCGTTTACTACTACCAGATAGTTTTTCCGTATCAGCCTCATTCGAAAAACTTATATCCTCGCGCCGTAATTCATCATCACTTTCATAGTCGTCATAGGGTCTTTGTCGTCGAATCATTTCTTCATTTACTATTGGACTATTTGTATTGGACGATATAATTTGAATAGTATTTGGCACAACCATTTCCGACATCGGATGTTGCACACTCAAATGAATTCCATCATTTCCGGCTGTTGCCTGAAATGGAGATGTTGATGCAGTCCGATAATATTCCTCAGTCGGTTGCAGGGTTGGTAAAACATTATGTAATTGCAACGGTTCATTATCATACCGTGGTTGGGTATACACAGCTGTTCGATTATTTTTACTAACATCATAATTATTACTATTACTACTGATTATACTTTTATTACTACTTTGATTATATATAATTGATGATTCAACAAATTTTTCATTTATTTTACTAAATTTATCTACAACGTTACTAGTATTATTTTTATTGCTTCCAATTTCACTACCATAAATCACTGTCCGATCAGCTTTACCATCATTTAGACTACCTTCGTATGGATCTGTTTCCAATTTTATCGCTTGATTATTCAAGTCAGACAATTCATCCCACCAAGGCGGACGCAACAGTCGTATATCAGCTCGTTTAGCATATTGTATATCTTGTGCAATCGCAGTATTATTATTACTGCTTGTACTACTACTGTTATGATTTATTAGACGTACAACAAATAATTTTGAATTATAAATTTCCGTAATAACACCTTCAACGAAAATTGATGGATCTTGGGCACGTACGCATACACGTGTATCAATTTTGATCTGAAAGAATTAGAAAAAAAAACTAATTATGAATAATAATAAATTTGCATTGTAATTTTCATTTGCTGAATGAAACAAATGAAAATGAATGAAAATTATATACATATTAATATATCTGTTGAGCACAGATTAAATTAGCGTACAACAAAATGAAAATACTTACATCAGCAACAGATGGACTAGCATCTAAGATAATATCATATTTGCCATTACCAAAAATATCATGATAAATTTGTCGCGTATCCTCATTAAAATTTTTAAATTCAACAACAACCGCATTAGGATTATCAGTAGGACAAATAACACCCGAAACATAATAATTCTTATGTTTGGCCAGCACGTGATGATTACACCAATCATTGACATTTATGAAATCTTGTTCGGATTCAATTTTAGCCGCATTACTATTTATTGTATTCGTCTCAATCGAATTTGTATAAATTGTCTTTGGCCCCATATCCATAGACTCATTCTGTTGTACTTGTACCACAGGATTTGATAAATGTTTTTGATATCTTAATTGTTCATGCACAATATTCGACATGATATTTGTTTCAGTTTCCGATGCAGCCGTTACAATCATTTGCGGTATTGTTGAAATTGTGTAAACAACTTCATTACCAATTCCACCATTCTTTAAATTATTTGATGTAGAATAGTTTTGTGTCTCATCCAAATCGGTTGGAACAAATTTACGCTTTTTTGGATGTTGGCGAGGTTGTTGTTGGGAAGCTGTAGCATTTGTGTTTGGTGGCTGGTCATTTTTAATTATTGACGTTTGCTGCTGCGTATATTCTGATGAAATTTTACTCGCCGGTGAAACAATATAAATTTGTGACTGTTGATAGTTGACGGTACCAACACTACTGATAACTGAAGCAGGAATCTGAAAGTGTTAAACAAAAAATGTTTAAGTCGATTTTTAACATACATATATACTTATACAAAATTCGAATAGAATTAAAACATTAGTGATATTTGAAAATAATTTGGATAAATTATTTAAAAACCATTTGTTAAAATTATTAAAGTTATCAATCATTCAAAAGTTAGCATTTGATCGAAATATCTAGACTATCTCATACATAAAGGTGCTTCAAATAATTCAAAATATATCCGTTTCACCCAAATTGTAGATGTATTGATCAATTGATACCATCTTCTCAAAATATTTAAACGAATTTCTCAGTTTGTGGACAATGTCATAAAATAGTACGAGTGTTAGTTAAATTGTCGCTGTTAGTTAATATTTACTATTATTAACAACTGTGAGAATTATTTGCTGTATACTAGCTATTCTCACTGATTCATGTGCTGCAACTATGATACCAATGGTAATTGAGTATCATTCATTGCTGTTGTAAATATACTATTCCAACGGAACATTTCCATTTTCAATGTTTTTCCATTTAAATTTATATTTCAGAAGAAGAATGACAAGAGTACCACAGTAAATAACTTACTTACTAAGTATGTATATGTAACTTGATGAAAAATTTGAAAAGATCTAGGTATTCCTTGCATCCCTTCTTGAAGATGGGGCATATCGCGGACACTTTCCATTACTTCGGTACGCCATACTAATCGAATAAGGTCGAAAAAACAGTACCACAAAGTATCCCTTCCGGATATCGAGAGCTCCGAATTAATACAGTCCACCCCAGAAGAGCGGTTTCGTTTCAATCTCTGCATGGCCCTAGTGAATTCTTTATGGGATGGATCTTCAGTGCAAATCTCCGCAGTCTGTATTTGAGGTAACTGTGCATGATGAACACCAAGTAGGCCGGCAAAGTGTCTACTCCATGCATCAAGTACTTCGTCGATGTTGACACATAGGTTTCCATCCCGGTCCCGAATGGCAGTTGACGCAGGCTTGAAAGTATGGTGCAATCCAGTAATTCTTTAAACGCGAATTGCGCTCATTGCTGAGTTGTTGCACTTTCAGAACCTCGGCCTTCCACCATTCTCGCGTCTTCCGTCTACAAATCCGCTGAGCTGCCCTCGTAGCAAGAGCAGCCTTATTTTTCCTGGCGATTGTGAGACCTTGTTGCAGTTCACTGCATGGCGACACTCGTGATCAAACCAAACATTCTTGGGTCTGACTTTCACTATACATAAAGTCTGTTGAGAAGCACATACTCAGACTGGCAATTAGCTTCCTCAATGCTGTTGCTGACAAGATCCTGATATCGTTTCTTTTGATCTTGAGGGAAGAACGTGTTTGCTACTCTAAGATCGTGAGCAATCGCAAAGTACATCATTCTTTTACCATTATAGGTCGCAGTTTCGTGTCGGGAGTACAGACCTATGTTTTCACACAAGTCGGCCTGATTTCTGCCAGTTCTAGCATTAAAGTCCTCAATTACCATTCTAACATTGTGTTCGGGTATAGATCCCATCAGATCGTCCAAGTCATTGTAAAATGAGTCTTTATCTTAGGGCTGGCCGACTTCTGTGAGCTCATGTACACAAATTATCGATAGGTTGGCTAGCATGATGTGCAAGCGAAGCTTACACAATCGGTTATTGACTGCTTGGAAATCCAAAACGGCCTTCTTAACCTGCGGTCCAAGAAGAAATCCAACTCCAAGATTTCCGAGGTCATCTCCACTGTAGAGTAACCTATCGATTTTCTTGAAAAACAACGAGTTCCAGCCGATACTCCTTCAAGCGAAAGTAAATATTGAATTAGAAATGTGGTTTGCACGAGCTTCTTAGCATATGATTTTTCTTTGAATCTCGGGTTTTGTTTTTTAATTTGGTATTATGCTTTTTTGAACTTCTTTTATATCGTCGGGATACAAAGAGAAGTATATTTATTTGTGAAAGGCAATTCCAAGTGCACTATTTCTCATTTTAAATACATATTAATATATAGTTCATGAATATCTCAAGAATAAGTAGAGTTCTACCAATCCGTGGCGGCCTCCATTATGTTCAATAATTTTCACTTTGTTGTCTTACCAACAAGATCGTTCATGTTATTGTACTGCAGTACAATTTTTAAGGATGAAAAAAATTAACTCTGTTATCATGGCCCGCGGTACAGATATACTGTAATAAATCTGCGTGAAGCAGATTTCTCAAATGCAAAAATCAATAAATTTTGATTTGCTTAGATGTTGTGGCACTTCAATGCATTATTAACAACTTTATGATTAGCTACTGTAGCAAATTTGTTCTCCTGGTGTTAAGCTACCTATTTATTAAAAATTAAACTTACTACTGATATATGGATGTGAAACAAAGAAGATATACTATGAAGATAACAGGAAGACTTCAAGTATTTGTAAACATATCCCTGAGAAAACTGATAATATGCTTTGTACCAAATAGAATCAACTACGAACTTTTGCGACAAACAAACCAAATAGACATTGAGATAGAAATCTGAAAGCGCAAGTGGAGCTCCACAAGATAAGAGGAAATAGAGAAGACCATCAATAACCTGGAAGAGAACGGTGCTAGCCGAAGCGAAAGTACTCAGCAAAACATGAAGAGAGCAGAAAACAATAGCCCTCAACAGAATTAGATAGTACAGTCTAACGTAACTAGATGTAACATCATTTTTAAAGTTTTCAATTGTTAGTTATTTAATATTTGTGCAATTGAAAAATATTTGACAAATCTTATTATTTATTATTATTTATTTATTTATTTATAAATTTAAGAAGAAAATGTATAAAATTTATTACGATTAAACATTAATCAGATTTTACACTAAGCCTGTGGACCAATACTCGGGGAAAACATTTACTACGAGTTGATTTGTAATATTTTTGTTTTATTGAAATACATTTTTTTTGGTCTATTTTAAACTCACTAAAGCCGTCGATCAATAAAATAAAAACTGAATGCCCTAAACATGAAATATTTACTTTTGCGTATTCACCTTACCCCACTTTGTGATAGGATAAATATATATTATTATGTAGTTTCTTCGAGTGTACTGAATAGTAAGAGTGTACTGAATAGTGAATATTTAAAATAAAAAGTAATTTTTCATATATACTTTTAAATATGAAATTGTCGCTCTCTATTTTTTATTTTTTTTCAGTATTTCGCTAATTGCTGTATTTTGTGTTTTATTGAAATAGAAAAACTAAATGACAACTGATGAGTAGAAAATGTTACCGTTTCCATATTTATACTATTAAGTTAAAATCATATCAAAAATTATTTTATAGTCTCCCATTGAATTGACCGTTGAAAAGTTAAAGTTACCTAAGCTCTATGAAAATACGAGCAATACGAAACTTTACATGTTATTTCATGTTTTAAAACCGAGAGGTATTTGAAAATGGTTAAACAAAGAAATATAAATCCCACGCAATTCTTCATAATTTAAAGAAATAACACACAAAAGACACACACAAACATAATAGTTGATGATGTATAAATTCTAAGAAATGTAAAATTAATTTGTATATTTTGTTTTCATTTTGATTCGAATACTGTTCATACATATATCATCCATGAAGAGCTTTAATGCTTCAAATAAAAGCTTTTGGATGTGTTGTTTCTTACGATTCTTTTAACAAAATGTGTAATCAAATTTAATAATAAATTTGTAAATGTATAATTTCAATTTTTTGTTCATCTTTTATAATCTAAAAGCGATCCTTCCTTTACATAAAAGATTAACATATGCCAACTAGAAGTATAAAAATTATAAATCCGTATAGATTCAGGAGGTGTTATATTTACTATCTATATATATATGTATATATATATATATATATATATATATATATATATATATATATATATATATATATATATATATATATATATATATATATATATATATATATATATATATATATATATATATATATATATATATATATATATATATATATATATATATATATATATATATATATATATATATATATATATATATATATATATATATATATGTATATATATATATATATATATATATATATATATATATATATATATATGTATATAATTCAAAGCATAAAATTTCTAAAACGCGTTTTACGAAAAGATGAAATGTTTTGCAATATATTGTGCGACACGTGATTATTTATTTTATGCAGCGATAAACTAGTGACCTTCAATAAAAATACTGATTATTCACACAGAGATTAAAATTAATAGTACAAAAAATGAAAGATCATTATCTTATTTTCACTTTTAATGTTTATTTATTAAACGAAATTGGAGACGAGCTTTGTTAGATATGCTTTTTTTTTTTTTTTTTTTATATGCTTACAATTTTAACAATGTTCCTATATAAACATTATTAAAAACTACATCCTAACAGTTACATACTATCCGATTCAAGAGTATTATTTGTTTAAACAATTTTATTTTAATTTTAATTCTTTAAATAAGGTTTTATTTTATATAAACATGATATAAAAATTTACAGCCGTTTTAAAAATATATTCAATTATAAATCTGATTCATTAGTATTTGTGATTACTCGATCTAACCAAAATAATTAAAAAAAATTCAATTTAAATGTTTTAAAAAAAACAATTATTTTAAATTATACTATCATTATGTCTTAATTAATATTTAATAGTGCTTCATTATTAAGTCTGACCTCCTTACTTCTGATTTACGGCCTTGGAATACTATCGTAAGTTATTGATGAAATCTACCGAGAGTTTGCTCCAAATTTCGATAATTTCATTCCACAATAAGCCATGATTTATAATACAAACTTTATCAGGAAGTTTAAATTTACGTATATAGAAACATTTTAGATAATGTGAGGTTGGAGCTTTCTAGCGATCAATTAAGGCAATTTTGAAACAACCCATCTAAAATTGCAGGTACAACTTTTACTTATGTGCTGGGATATTGTTCTGTTGAAGAATGAAATTGGCTGCAAACATCAGCCACCAGAATAACTTAGTTCATAAGAATAAGATATATTAAATGATTTAATTTGTCCGAAATCATTACTAGTGGTCCTACTCCATTGTATGACATACATGATAATATATTCATAATTTTATTTCCGCCACCTTGTCGTTTAGATCCACGCTCGTTTGCCAAGTAAGTAGGGTCCTTAGGATTGTTTTCAATAAAATATTTTTGATATTTGATTTTTTTTTCTAGTTTAAAGATAACTAGATTTTATGATAATTAACTCCGGAAATAATGATATAATGAGTAAAGATATTGAACAAAGCTTCAAATTCTGAAACGAATGGTACCAACACTGCGACTGACTGACCAACTTTCAAAGGACAAATAATCCACTAGCTATCAGTCACACTTTTTTTATTATCACAATTTAAAATTTAAAAAAAACAAGTGAAATTTTCCAGTTTATTTTAAATATCTAATTTTGTAATAAATTGGTTCTACTTTTGTAAGAAATTATTAGAATTTAAATATTTTAAAAGTAATTTATTTAACTGATTTACCAAATTAGATATTTAAAATAAATTTGAAAATTTGAGAAATTAGAAATTTGTATAATTAATTAAATGATCTTTAAAAGCTACTTGTTGATTCAGTAAGGGGCCAGTAATGGCCTTTAACACTGTTATTATTAAAAGCTACTTTTATATTTGCTTGCGGTTTTTATAAATTTTCTTGAAAACATACATATCGATTATTTTTTTAAAATAGTAACTTAGATAGAATAATCAGTATACTTTGAATTATCTAAATTTCAGTTCAGGCAGTACTAACTATTTGTACTGTATGGAAGCTCTGGTCAATAGAAAAATAACGAACCGTGTGAACATAAACTTTCCCAAACAATCAAATAGTGTATTGGAAAACATTATTCTATTGTGTGTGGTGGCATTAAACTTAGTTACTTCGTTAAACTGACATACAGGATTCAAAAGTAATATGTTTTGGACGAAATTGAATTGATTCAGATCTGAATAATTATTTAGTTTGATTTAAATTGATCGACAACTGAGGACCAAACTTATAAAATTCCACAAAGGAAAAATTCTAGAAAATTCAAGAAAATATAAAATTTGATTAGTCGGAATTTTGTACGAAGAGATGGGTATCTAAAATCCAAAAAGAAATGCGACCATGGTAAGGTTCAAACAAGAAATTTGTTTACCAACTTGTTTAAATACATTTTCCGTTCATAAAAATGAAAAAATAAACGATATGAATAACATGGATATAACCTACTAATTTAGTAATTTTATAGTTGTTTACTCTCAGCTAAAAAATTATACATCTATAATATAGTTATACAAATATATCTTTTTGGCTCAATTTTAGTAGTAGTTATCCCTTTAGGTTGTTGTAATTTCATTTATTTTAATGATACATATAACAAACCAAATAATTGGAGAGTCGTATCCTGTCCCACCTGTTAACAAATAAACATACCACTATTAAACTTTTAGGACAATGCAGTTTTCCTGTGGTAAAAAAAAATGTAACCAGCAAGATTGCTAGATTTCGAAAGGCACACAAGCGTCAGCATCGATGGTATCTCTAGATTTTGCAAATTCAACATTCAAAAAAATGTTGTAACCGTAATATTAAACGTTATTTTGTTTTGAGTTATAGATTAAGAATTATTTGAAACCACTTTTGTGACTGGATATTCCACTAAAACCCAGCTCAGGCTTCCATTTTCCATCTTGATAGGTAAATTCCAACATTATCGGTTTTTTCTACTTGTGATTATTTTTTTGTGAGACTTTTTAAAAGCGCAGCTAAGTAAATCCACAATCGAAACCATCGGTAGGCTTAAAAGTAATAATGTGTGAGATAAAGCACAAATAAATAAAATTATATGAGAATAAACAAAATAGTTGTGTTTTATTAGATTATGAAATCATTGTTTTCAAACACATATGTTATCCCCATTTAACCATTAGCCGCGTTGGTTATTTAAATAAAAGAATTCTATGAGTCGTGATACCAAATCGTAGCATTAAGGAAGCAATATCCACTGGGAAAATCTACTGTTATAATAAAAGTGTATACACACAAGATCATACTTGATTAAAAATACAATGAATTAATTTAAAGTTTATTAATTTATTAAAATCTATCGTTTAAAAATCGTTTGAAAAATGCTTATCAAATAAACCTCTAATACAATCTAAGACAATCTAGTTTAAAAAAATTCCATGATGCTAACACACATAACTCTTTTAAAAAACAAATTATCGAAGAGCACCGATATATAATTTTAATCCTTTATAGGTCGCTTCTAATTATATATATATTTATATATGTATATAAAATATACAAATACCAAGTTTAACAAGTACTCTGATAAAGTACGAAAGTATTACAACAGCATATGAGTATCTCGAAAATGATTAAATTTAATCGGAACCAAATTGAAATTCGCAAAAAATGTTTCATTTTTTCTATAAAATGACTGTCGTTGTATTTAGGAATTAGAATATTATATAACATGTTGAATAAATTTTGTGTACATGTATGTAAGCCAATTTATAAATTGTAAAATTATGATATTGTTTAATAAAACTAAGATGACATATACAATTCTGAATATTAGAACGATAGATACATATTTATAATCATGTCAGGTAATAACTACGAAAAAATTGAATGATTTTGTTTGACTGCCGTATACTTATTTTGATTCTCAAACAAATAAATAATTTAGCACAGTTGTGGGTAAATTAATCAGGCAAACCTGAAGTTATAGTTTAATTCAAAGTATACGTTATACAGGGTGTCCGCCGGGAAGGTATACTACTTTATTTTGCCGCCATTTTGGTAAACGTTAGTCTTGACAGTTCATATTTGGCAGTCGTGAAGTAGACACGTGGCAAATTTATTATGGAAAAATATTCGATAAACCAACGTGTTTTAAAACATTTTATCAAAATCAACCATCGATTACTGTGACGATGAGAAAGTTACTTGAAATTTTTGGGACAAACGTGCCAACAAAATGCACTATTTATCGTGTAGTGAATGATTTCGAAGAAAGAGGGTCTGTAGGTGATAGGCCCAAGCATAGGCCACAACGTACTGCAAGATCGGCTGAAAACCTTACTGCTGCTCAAGAAAGTGTTCAAAACAATCCATCAACCTCAATTTGATGCCGTGCTCAGGAGCTTGGTCTTCAAAGAACAAGTTTGGCCACAATTTTGCACAAGGATTTGCATTTGTTTCCATTTAAGATTCAGTTGACACAAGCGCTTCTTCCACAAGACCATTTACGCCGCCGTACATATGCCAATAGGATGTTACAGCTCGCCCATGACAACCCCGATTTTCATGAAAAAATCATAATGAGTGACGAGGCACATTTTCATTTGAATGGATATTTGAATAAACAGAATAGTCGGTTCTGGGCAATGGAAAACCCTCAAATTATTCATCAGTCACCTTTACATCCATTAAAAGTGACAGTCTGGTGTGCAATTTGGTCAGGAGGAATCATTGGACCTTACTTCTTTCAAAATGAAAACGGCGTAACGGTAACTGTGAATGGGGAGCGATATCGTGATATGATTGAAAACTTTTTAACGCCACAACTGCATGCTTTGGGCTTGATTAACATGTGGTATCAACAAGACGGTGCCACATCGCATACAGCCAGGATTACAATGGAATTACTGCGAGACCTCTTTCCACAACAAGTTATTTCAAAAAATGGTGATGTTGATTGGCCTCCACGGTCGCCTGATTTGACTGCTCCGGACTTCTTTTTGTGGGGATATCTGAAAAGCAAGGCTTATGCAAACAAACCAGAAACGCTTGAGCAACTCAAACAAAATATTCGTGATGAAAGTAATGAAATACCGCGTGAAATGTGTGAGAATGTAATGAAAAATGTGCTCAAAAGAGGTCACATTTGTGAGGCTAACAGAGGCGGACATTTATCTGATATTGTATTCCATACATAATTCCCGACATTAAATAAAACATTTATCAATATAAGATCCATTCTCTTTCATTTAATCAAAAATTATAAACAAACAAAGTAGTATACCTTCCCGGCGGACACCCTGTATTAGACTTTAGACTATTTGATGAAACATAATAATTTGACTAATATTATAGTTTTCAGTAATAACTGTGAATAATTTCACGAAGTTCATATCATTTAAAGGAGATTTCAAAACGTGCTATCAAATAGTTTAATGCATTTTTAATGAATGAACTGAACCGTCTATTGCAAACTTGCAATATATTAGGAAGATGAATTAGGAAGACCGCAATAGGGTGGCCAAATTTTTAGAGACTAACTAATGAGTTATATCTCTGCAAATTGAACATAAGAAAGATAGACAAATTACTAGATGATATATGTAATCAGTTGTAATATTTAAAATAATAAAAAAAAATAAAAAAAATAAAAAAATAAATCAAATTAAAGTTAACAAATTAACATTGGAAAATAGTGTGGCGCCACAACAAAATTTTTAATTAATAAAATAAACTATAATTGGTATAACTAGGCATAATCGACCTTTACTGCATTCTTGTGAGAATGAGATAAAGGGCAATTACCTTTTACCAACACTTGGCACACAACAGTTAATTCCTGTATTCGTTAGGTTTACTGTACAGTGGAACTTGTTAAATTGATCAATTAATGTTAAACAAAGGCGAGATACGAATCCGAGACTACAGGGTTTATAAATTTTAGTAACACCTCATACAAAACATTTAAATAAATCTTAGTCTGAAATTCATATTTAGTCAATATTTTGAAATTTAAATATGTATATCTTATTATTTATGCAGAACTTGGATTCAATCCATAAATCCGATTAAGATAGTGGAAATTCACCTTCTCTCGGACAACTTAAACATCATACAAATAACAAACAAGAAAAAAGAAATCAACATTTCAGCGAATGATGTTTTGAGTTTATGCCGATATTTGTTGCTCAGTTTTCAATTAAATATATTTTTTGTATTAATCTTCACAATTAGGCTTTACCAAGATAATATATTAATCATTACAATAAAACTTCAACAAGTTAAATTAAAACATTAATGTGTTAATACTAAGCAATAAAATTAATTGAATTAATGTTAAGCACTAAGACAGATTTTGTAAAAAAAATTTAAATGTATAACAGTATAATGAAACAATGATTTCAAAAAGTACTATTCTCTGAAATAACACAAACATAAACACCTTTCTTTATTCATTTAGCAAAATGTAAAGTGAAGTGAGATATTTCATTATAAACAGAAAAATTCTGGTGAGGGCGAGCAAGCCATTGTTAAAAAAATTTCATATGCCTTTACAACTGAATTCAAAATTTCACATATCCGGAAATGGTCAAATGATTAAAAAAACTCTTCATTGTAGAAAACTATTAAAACGCAGAAATTTAGAAATTCTAAAAAGGAATAAAATACTAAATTTTTTTTTAAATAAAATCATCGTTTCAAGGCAGCGGAAATAACAAAAAATGTGCCCATCATTTTTAGAAAGTTCAGAAATGACTTCTGTAAAATTTTTAAATTGAAATAATTTTTATTGTGTATAGTTTTCAAAGTGCCGATTCATATTGGCCCGGCACATTTCCTATATGCAATTCGGCGCGGCTTTGCTTTAATGGACACTAGTCGGTGAATTTGGCATACCGCTTGGCACGAATTGGCCGATTGACAACGCACACGCTTTCTACATTGCCGATTGTCATAGAATAGGCGACCTTCGTATGACACCTTAATATCGAGCCCATGAAAATATCGAATTCTGTTAATATTTCTAAAAATCCACAAATACTTGTGAAATTATATACCAGTATAAGAATTTCAATTTGATACAATTTTGTTTGATATCTGCAAATAAAGAAAATTGCATTTTATGAAATTTGATACGGTTTATGAAGAGATTACGAAACATCAAAACCATTTGGCAATTACTATTAAACGTATTTTGAAAATTTTTCTGATCTGAAATTAAGTTTCCGGCCTTTATTTACAACCACAAAATAATAAAATTTGCTTTTTACTTAGAGAACTTGATAATTTTTTTTTGTTAAGCCTTAATTTTAAACCAAGCGGAGAAAATTAAATTAATTTTTTTTCTGATTTTCATACAAAAAATTTTCCTGCTGTAGTTTTTTACTGAAAAAATGAAAGAAGGTAAAAAATTGAAAATTCCACTTGAGCGACAAAGACAATCTTTTTTTTATATTTTTTTTCTGACAACATTTTATAGATAAATTTTAAAAATATTTGACTATAAATTTTTTTTCAGTAAATTATGGCAGTATTACTATAATTATTTTTCCAGTATATTTTACTGAAATGGTTTTGATTTCTCTCTCTGCTATATGTATTTTTGTTCCATTCAGGTTTTACTATCAGTAAATTTTTCGGAAAAGTGAGTCCGATTTTAATATTTTGTATTACAGTAAAAATACTCAAAAACGGTAACTCACGGGACCGAATAAAAATTCATTGTTTCAAGATTTTTCCGGATTCGAGGAGTTATCACCGAATGTTTCAAACAATTCTGCAATTTATTGTTGTATTTTATTTTGCTTTTTAACACGATTCTTGAACAAAGTATAAATAGGTAAATAAAATACATAATGTAGAAGTGCTATTAAGATTTTTCCGTCTAATTTGATAACTTCGAATTTTTATTTCATATTTAAATTTGTTGACTTTATTTTATACATACGCACATATATGCATATTATGCATCTAAGGAATTATATATAATTTATGTTCATAATTGCATTTATATATGTACAAGCCCAGAAAATTAGAAACATTCCATGTTCACATTTCCGGCTCTGGCGGCCTTAAAATGTCTCTGTTTAGTGAATCTCGCTTTCAACGTACGGTCAAGCGACCATATGGTGCGTACGTTACAGACAGGGTGAACGTTAAATCCATAGTAGAAGTAAAATGGTTTGATACTCTATGGATCAAATAGAACGTACATTATTTACAGAGTAAACGTTGTAAACCGGGTACGTTAAAAGCAGGTTTCACTGTACATTGTATATTATTAATAAAAAATTTCGGCTTGACCTGAATAAATGATGGCATTTTCTTTTAATTCGATTGAACAAAAATTGTAACAAAATTATTAATTTCTAAAATCGCGTCTACCTACTTAATTAGTCGTCTACATATAAAATGAATGACATTCTGCTATAAAAAATTAAACATCTGAAAATTATAATGGTACACGGACTATTCGTAAACAACTTTCCTTCTTCAATCCGCTGTTAACAATGACTCAATTGTACATGGTTTTGAGTTAGATTTACATTTGTTTATGGTAGTAACACTGTTAAAACACTCAGTATTTCCTTACTGAGATATTTTTTTTTACCTCAACTCACACTCAGTAATTTATATTTTTTCTTACTTTAACTTTACTGAGCAACATCATTTTTCCATGGAATTTAAGCTTCGTTTCATTTTATGAAGCTACATCTTCCATACATTTATGGAACTTAATTAGGTTTTAAGATATCCGGATAGTAAAACTTATGGATCTACCCTAAAAATTCCCTTGTTAAACCCAAAATTCGTTTTGTGTGTATATTCATCATCAGTTGCAGTCGGTTTGTTTGATATCACAATACGATCCCTAATTCAATTTGTTTTTATTATTTTAAATGAAAGTAGTGATATTTCTTGGACACCATCTGCGTATTTTACAGCATTTTATGAAGTTACATCAGTAAATTTATGAAACTTAATTAGGTTTTAAGATATCCGGATAGTAAAACTTATGGAACTACCCTAAAAATCCCCTTGTTAAACCCAAAATTCATTTTATGTGTATATTGAATATTCGTCATCAGTTGCAGTAGGTTTGTTCAATATCAAATACGATCCCGAATTAAATTTGTTTTTATTATTTTCAAGCTCGGTACATAACTGCGGGAGTCAGTTGAAAAAATAATCACACTTCACTCTCTACCAATCAAAGTACGCCATTTTGACATAAGCTCCTCCTTTTTAATCACACTCGAGTTGAAAATTTTCTTACTCGGACTCCTGCACTCCCGCAGTTAGGTACTGAGCTTCAATGTAAGTAGTGATATTTTTTGGACACCATCTGCGTATTTTACAGCTCCATGTTAAACTTAACTGGCAAATGTTCCTCCTCTACTTTAAAAGGAGCAAAATCAGAATGAAATTTACTGGATGTCAAATCCGATACTTCCTGCTTCGACTGACACAGATTTTTATTATATAATATATGGTAGGGCTAGGATCTAGTGAAATCCTCATTTCTTTCAATGTGTAAACAAATATTTGACAATATGTCTATTACAATAACGTGCAGAGCATTTGGATAACTGCCAAATCCTCGAATAATTTTTATGTTATTTTAGTATCACATCCAAGAATTATAGGTCTTAATCGGGCATTGCACTGATTGTAGTATATTTATGGACTCTCATACTGATGTATTGTGAGATGAGAATAGCTTTGTATTGTTAATGGCTCATTTAAGTACTTATATCCATAATAAGTAATTCTGCTTCTAAATGAAGCAGAATTACTTATTATGTATATAAGTACTTAAAACATTTTCCAATCATGGTAGTTGGAGAATTCCTAAAGGTTATCCCTAAAATTTATTTATTGATTTAAGCACCTCTTAAGTGATTAATTCGTTTTATAATTAATGAATAGGAGAAACACTATTATGTATTTTATGTAAGCAAAATAAAAATGAAAAAATCTTAAATAAAATAAAATAAATAATATCCCCTAACCTCTTCCTCGGTATCACAATCCTGAGGTATGACAATAGATCCAATCCCAATACTCCCCGGATTTGAGTCCTTTATTGTTGTGTTATATGCATTAGAGCTATTATTAACACTACATTCTACAATCGGAATTTGACGTTGCTGTTGATGATGTTGTTGATGATGGTGGTGTTGTTGTGCGTTTGACGAAACAGGTACAGTAAAACTGATATTCGCTGAATGAGGAGAGACATGCATTTTAATTGTATAGGTTTCTCCTGCTATTGTAGTAGGTATAGGTATAGTTATAGATCTATATTTTCCTTTTCAAATTTCCTCTTGTTTATTTTTAATTGCATTTGTAGTGGTAGTTGTAAAATTAACATATTTTTTTTTATTATTTGTATTTAATAAAATATAATTATGTACTCATTAATTTCTTTTTGTTTTTTTTATTTATTTAATTTCCGCAACTAAAGAAAAAATCATAATAATATGTATTACAATAAAAAACAAATGAACGAGATGAACAAATATGAATTATGATGCATGTTGTTTTGTTTCTGTCTGTGTAAGAGTAAATTCTATTTATTATGATTATCCACTTCTATAAATTATATCAATTATTGAACATAATTAAAATATTAATTTTATTTATCATCGTTTAGATAATTTTTTATTTTATTTCGTTTCTTAATTTTCAGTAACATTTTTTTCCGTGTTTATTAAGAATGAATCAAATGTATCAGTGTATCACCATTTTAACTTTTCATTTCCCTTTGATTCATTTCTTTATTTGTATAATTCACATTGCATTTTTATTATATAAATAAACCGAAAATCTAATCACAACATAATGTTATTACAGATAAATAAAAGGATAAATATTAATAAAACTCTTAAATAATCACTTTACAAAAAACTAATGAAAACTTATACAATGCACACCACGAATAAAATTTTTCATTGATTTTTTCACCAAAAACTACACACAAATGTACATACAAATACTACACTAGGTACTTATTAAAAAGTCAAGATTGGAAAATTCAAATATGCATAGCTATTCCACTATTATATTATCTATTACTATATTCTAATCGATTACAATTACATTAATTTATTCAAAAATACAAATTTAACATGAATAAAACAATTTAAACGAATATTTATTTCTTCTTTTTAATTAAAAAATAATATCCATTTTTCTTTTTTTGACATTAAATAAAAAATAATAATTTTGACATATTCTTTCTTCACAACAAGTATTTGCTTCACATCTTCATTGCGATTGTGTTGACATCTATGGTGTAACACTAAAGAAATGTTTTGCATGCAACCAAATCAAAAAATTGTAAAATTAATGTTTTTTTCAAATGAAAATAATATTTTCCAGTTTTGTTTGTGCATATTTATGCATATTTTTGTTAAATTTTGGTTTGATGAAAGTATTCATATGGAGTTGTGGTAAACATTTGCCAAATTAAAATAACTAAATAGAAAATACGGCGCGAATGCGGCGGCAATTTGAAAACTGCCTATAGAAAATATGAAAACATGTTTGGTTAATCAGAGTAACCATAGAAAACGAGTATGATTTTCATTCACTTTGTTAATGAATTTCCTGTACAAATGCGTATATTTTACTGCGAATTCATCAAAAGTTTTCTATGAAGTATTTAAGTGAAAATTAATACGGATTTTCTATGACACTTTGATTTTCAGAATTTATTCGTTTTTTCTATATACAGTTTTGAGATTCTCAGCATATTCATAAGGCGTTTTCTGAACTTCGATCAAACGATATAAAAGGGTTTGAAAACGTTTGTGTTAAATTGAAATTTTAAATCTCATTCATAATGTAAAAATTACACTATTCCAAAATTACTAAAATAACCGTTTAATCGATTGGTTTTGTAAATGGATAATCAATGATTACTGTTATGTGGTCAAAAATAGGTATATTTTAAACAAACTCTTTTAAATAGGATATTTACACGAAGTAAATCGATTTTGCTTTAAAAAACAGTGTTAAACAGTTAGGTTTCTTGCTTATTTATGCTTCTTTAATTTTTGTGGACTACCAGCCTGGTGTCTGGTATCCAAATGTAATTCTAGATATTTAATGGTATCAACAAAATCAACTTTGACACAATTACTCTATTGTTTTTTACGTATTGGGTTTTACGTATTATTTTTATTGATAAAGGTATGATTTAAGAAGGTATGATTTAAGAAAATGTAAATGTAAAGATTTATTTCGAAATATCAACTAATTTTCGTAACAATATCTTGTGCTCAACACAAGATCTTGGTAATATCAACGAATAAACTACGAATCTTATCAGAGCCCATCTTCTATATCTTCTTACTTTGAAAACCGACGGCTTCAACTTCAATTTTTTCTAATTGGTAATCTACACACTGGATAGCTGCCTGTACTAAAATGAACGATGGGGTTGGCGCATGAGTTCTACATTCCAACAGAAAGGCTCTTAGAAGTTTTAAATTTAATCACCGATTGTAATCGACAGATGAAAAATCTTTTATGCTTCGTCTCTTAATTCCAATTCGAACCCGGTACCTCTCGATCCAAACGTCGCAGCTTTAGCCACTGCCGTATTTGCTCGGTAAAGCACTTGGCTCCTTACATTTGAGAGAAGAATACGAAGTGAGAGAAGAATAGAATGTATCATCTTCTTCGCGTTTTGATGGTACAAAACGCGAAGATGATGGTACATACTGAGCCTTGAACAGTATCGAAATCAGAGTTCTGATGAATATCCCCGATATTCTAAGTAAAATCTTACTTTTCAAATACGCCGGTTCGGTCACGTGTTGCGTGCGGACCTGGAACGATTTGTGCACCATTTCTGAAAGGAGAGCCATCATATGGTAACCACAGAGGTCCTTGCAGGCGACGATGGCTCCATGATCTACAGAACAACTTGACAGATTGTCTAAGACAGTATGAAGACCAAGCTCAGGATCGAAACCGGTGGAGCCAGATTGTTGATGTAGTATGGGGCCACTAATGACCTTTAAAAACTTGTATATGTTTACGTCAACAAAAACGGATGCGATTAGGTGAATAACAAAAATTTATTAAGTTTCTTTGTTTAAAACATATGAACAGATAAACTTCATAAATTTTGTTCTGCAAGGCTCAGCAAACTATTTAACCAAACTAAAAATTGAAAATCAATGTTTAATAAGGTCAATTTAGCGTTGCTCCCAAAAATGTGAGGCTATAGATGCTTTCGTTGCCTATGATTCAAACCACCATTGGCCCAAACCAACAGACTAACTTTTGGTATTTTTAAACCAAAGAAAAGACAATTTAAAGTGTAGATTAAAGTTAGTTGTCGTGGATAACGGCGACAACAATCGGTAATTCAATAGAAAATTCGTTTTAAATCAAATTGTCTCATTTACAATTTTAATCATATATTATTTTCTTTTGTTAATAATAAATGAAATAGATACATTCATTTATGAAATAATTACTCATCTAAGTTCGATTTGTTTTCTTACTGTGTCAGCTAACACTGCTCACATGTGATACTTTTGTTCATTTCATTATTGACGCATATGAATAAGATTAAATTATAAACGTGTTTTCGCCTGAATTGATTGACTCATGTCCTGATGAAATATTTTGACGGATTATCATATTGATAATGTCAATAATAAATTATATAATATCAATTTTAAGTACATATGAGCAAATTTGTTAGCTGAAATTTGTAGCAGGTGAAATAAGCCAGCTAAGCTTAGCTATATTCACTCACATAGCTTGGTTGAAATGTTCAACGGGTAAATTTATAACTTCGGTACAATGTAGATTGCATATAATTCATATTGTATAATTATATCTTGCAATGCACCGACAACTAGTTTGTTTCATTGTAACAATAATCAATAAAAAAATGTTGACTACATACTTGCAGATTTTAGAATCTTGTATTAGAGGTTTTCAAGACTCGATTTTTATTTTATCATACTTACGTAGTAAGAGTGTTGTAATCGAAAAAAAATTGTTTCTCGGATATTGTTTTTTTCACATGCCTTGTCCCCTGAATCGAAATTGACCATTTTTGAAAATAGTCTGTACGTGTGTATGTGATTGATTTTTCTGTCAACGAAAACTTAAAATCTACTTCTTAAGTTTAAAATAATTTTTGTGTTATCCTTGTGTTAAAATTTTTAGTTGAAATGTACCCAAGAAAACTGGAAATATTCGCAAATCAACATGAATCTGCATACAAACAAAAAATAAATTGGAATTTTATTTCACAAGAATTCGTGGTTTTGTAAAAATGGATTAGAGGATAGAAAGTTTTGAAGAAAATCGCCTGCACCACTTTTTAAATTGGGTTATCTCATGTGATGCCATATGAAACGTATTTTTATAAGGAATCTAGTAGTACACATTTTTGATCAATTTTGAAAATTATAAATTAATTTGTATAGCGCTTTAATATTTAAAAATTAACTTAAGATTAAGGTTTAAACGAAGTGAGAGAAGAATAGAATGTACCATCTTCTAATTCATGTTTTTATATAATTTTCAATGAGTTGTAAAATTATTTTCCACAAATAAAATAGTTAAATGTGTTTTAATAAAAATAAAAATTTTAATAATTATTTTGTTGCTTATTTTTAAAGGAGTAACAAAAATTGCCATTTCAACTCTTTAATAAAGACGTACCTATTAACAAAATATGGAAATGTCAAATGATTTGAAATAAAACATCTTAGTATATCAATAGTTATCTGATTATTTCATGTATATTTCGTTCAATAAAAATATCAGAACAGGCAAATAAAAACAAACCCTGTTCCTTAAAAATTTACTTTTTTCAAAATCTCTAACGAACATATAATATAAACAAAAAAAATCATAAATGTGTATATAAATTCAATCTTATATGAACAAAAAACTAAAAAAGTTCCATTAGCAGAAAATTAAAGAATATTTCGAATGAATCATTAATTTTTAATTCTTTACATTTTTAGGGTTAGGCACAATATATAATAAATCATTTTTTTATGCATTTTTTTCTGTTAGTTTTTTCAAGTGATTATAACATAATATAGTATAAAAAAAATAATAAGACACCAAAAATAATAAGAATTAGCGCTTAAAGCATATTGCATAACATTATTATCTTCTAAAATAAAAATAAAATATGTATAAATCAAAGCAATTTCATTTACTTTATTGTGTTTAAATTTGAAACTTAAAAATTGGCTTCGTTTCTTTTTTATCAAGCAACATTTTTTTTGTTTGTTTTAGTTATTATCTATGTATATCGTTAAGATTAAGTTTATTTTAATTTTATTATTTATGTATTACTTTATAAAAATGTGCTATCCGTATATTATATCAGATCAATAATTGTTTATGCTGAATTTATGAGTTTATATTTTAAAACTTGATTCTGTGTTTTAACATTATTAGCCGTATGGAGCGGATGGTTGGAAATTGAATGTTGGATAACGAGGCGCATATTCCACACCTCCGGTGTACCGAGTATATTCAGAATCTTTTTCGTCTTGAATTGGAGCCTTATAATCACTTGCCGAAAACGTTGGTGGTGCTGAAAATAAATTCAATGAAATTATTTAAATACTGTACACTAAAAGATATAAGTAGTTGGTTTAACTCACACTAATTAATTTCTCAAAAATAATAAGTCAGAAAGAAAGTTATTGTGCAAGATAAACTCAAATCTGAGCAATTAGGTATCTTAAAAACATTCCATTCAATACGTAATGAATTTGCGTTAGCAAATTTATGGATTGGTGATAATCTTGACGGACACAATCCCGATGGACAACATTTTCAGAGTACAAAATTTTATAATCGCGAATTTTAATAAAAGAATCCTATTAAAAATCGGCGAGGTTGTAGTAGTCATGACCGTGGAACGTAGCATTACGTGTTACAGTAACAAACCAATATATCAAAATAGCTTCTCTCTCTCTCTCGCACTGAATTTGTAGCATAATACAAAAATATTGAACAGTATTTTAGAATACCATTTACTATTTTAGAATGCCAATCACATCCAACATATCTAATTTCATCAAAAATGGCTTAGTGCCCTTCCAGGTGCGCATATTCGATAACTTTACTCATAAACCATTTAAGAATCCCATTTACATTCAACATTTAGAATTTTATCATAAACTGTTAAAAAATCAAATATGTAGTTCTATTCTAGTTGGCCATATTTCAGAACTTCGTTTAAAAACAGTTTGGGTTCTACCATTTAAATCAAACGGTTATAATATACCATAGTTCCGTCGCACTTGACCATATTTTAAATCTTTCTCGAAACGCCAAATCTGCATCTCTTTTGCATCCAACATGCCAAAATTCATCATAATCAATTACGCATAGCCTAGCTATATTCCATTGTTTTGTACTTTTATTTTACTTATTTTGTCACATTTTGTTTTTGGAAATAAAGTTTCGAATCATCTAATTCTGAACGGTTTTCCAATATATGTAAAATTCAAGGGAACATTTTTTACTTTTAGTGTCAAAATAATAGCAAGTTTACCTAACACGATGTCATCCTTAATATTTTTAGTAATGGTAGAAAATACGGCATTACCAGTCTCATAGACTATTGTTTGCTCATAGTGAATTAATCAATTAAACTTTGATAGCCGTGATCACGACTTTCTGAACTGTTATTATCTTTTATCCCTTTTTTTCAAGCCGGGCGAGCTGTCGGGATCTCAACACGCATACTGTAAGGGACGATCGGTGGAAACAGCTCTCCACTCCCTTGTTGGCCCGATTGAGAAATAACTTGAATCCAAGGAATATTCAATGGTAACTTTCTTGGATATAGAGACGCATTTAGCAACGTCAGACCGGGGGCAATCACTGGGCTCTTGCGTGACTGGGAGTAGACGGATCACTGAGAGGCTGATCTATCAAATGCTTAGAGGCAGGATCGTGACAGCTTATCTCGGTGGGAGGTCTGCCGGCAGATACGAGAGCAGAGGGACACCTCAAGGTAGGGTTTTATCCCTCCTTCTTTGGAACTTGGTCATTTCTGACCTGTTACTAAACCTGGAAGGGCAAGGCTTCAAGGTGGTTGCCTACGCGGATGATGTTTCTATTGCGGTCTTCGGTAAATATCCTTGTACGCTGAGTGAGCGCATGTAGTGCATACTTGGCTATCTCTCTGAGAGGGCACGCGGTTGCGGCCTGAACGCAAACCCCAAAAAAAATGGAGCTGGTCTTCTTTACCAGGAAGCACAAACTTCCTCAGTGTGACCCGCCAATATTAAATGATACTCGCTTGATCTTTACGGATAGATCGAAATACCTCGAACTACTTTTGAACAGCAAGCTAAGTTGGAAACCAAACATCTTAGAGAGAGTAAAGAAAGCTACTATAGCCCTCTACTCCTGCAAAAATGCCATTGGAAAGAGATGGGGTATAAAGCCCCACATACTACACTGGCTCTACGTCTCAGTGATCAAACCTATAATGCTGTATGGGGTTGTCGTTTGGTGGCCAGCGTTAAATTTATGGCCAACCTTAAACATTGATGAAAGTCCAAAGAACGGCCTGCTTGTGTATAAATGGGGCTCTCAGGAGCATACTCAAGCTCTGGAGATTCTCTTTCATATTACACCCTTGGATATTGCGGCCGAGCAGCTTGCATCTTACACAGCCATTCGGCTCAAATCCGTATCTATGATTTGGACCTGTAACAATATAGGGCACTCATCTATCCTATGCAACAGGTATATTCCGGTAGCTACCGACTACGCTATCACTTTGTCATCTGTTAAGGTGATATTCCAAACTGAGTTTTCCACCAGAGGACCGGGTGAACGAAACGGTTATAGACAATGAGGCGCTAAGCTTCTTCACGGATGGCTCAAAAAGGGCACTAGGGGTCAACCTCTATTTTCATCTTCGCGACTTTTGCAGTGTTTTTCAATGGAAGACTGGTTGAAGTATAATGTAATATCTACGAAGGATATCCGCATTTTTACGGACAGCCTGGCTGCTATTAAAACGCTACAATCATTCTCCCTGACGTCGAAGGTACCCCAGACTTGTCTGGCATCTTTAAATGAAATGGCTGATCAGTTCAACATCCGCTTGACGCGGGTGCCAGGGCACTTCAATATCGCAGGGTATGTAAAGGAAGCAAGAGCACAGCACGCCTAATACCCAAAGCAGGCGGGATATAAAGATACCGCTTGCTTCATATAAACTGCTGCTTCAGGAAGAAGCCGTAAAAGAAACGAACGTCAGATGGTTTAACGCCAGTTCGTGTCTTAGGCAGATCTGGCCTGGACTTGACCGGTTCAGATCAGGCCAACTGATATCGCTTCGACGGCACCATATTGGTATGGTCGTGGGAGCTATAACGGGACATTGTCTCATTGGGATACATCCGAGCAGAGTGGGTGTCCCTGCTCATGATTTCTGCCGCAGCTGCCGTGATGAGGAGGAGGAAAGTGTGCTCCATCTGCTCTGCACCTGTACTAGTCTAGCGTACAGCAGAACAAAATTTATGGGAACTTCCTCTTTGAACGATCCCACGGATCTTAGTAAGATCAAGATCTGGGACTTTAAACGCTTCTTAGTAAGCTCAGGATGGTTTAACTAGTGAAGAGGAAACAGCTGTAAAAAAAATGAAAGGTTGTCGGTCAACTACTATTTTTTGGATAAATGGCTGACTCCGGTATAATAAAGTCAACAAGAATTATGTATTAAGAATTATAAATTCGGATTTTTTAGTAAAAAATTGCTTAATCGTTTTTAATCTTACCTATGTTACCAAAAGTTTATGTCGAAAACAACAAACTACAACAACAAAAATTGTTGGATTTGATGTCAGAGTCAAGAACCTAGCCCAAGAATATACGAAAACACACCAACACACCGTAATATTGTACATACTACATTTGGAAAACGAAAATTTACTAAAATATATGAATATTATATTTTGAACATATGTATATAACAATAAATATTATATTGTTATAAAACAACATTATATTACATTTTTGAAAATTTCTGTTTTTTAAATAAAAACTACCAAATGTCATTTTTTACTCTATTTGATAGAAATCCGTGATATTGTCGTATTTTTAACGAAAAAACATCTATCCGACAATACTACATAAAAGCAATCCCAACAGAAATTTCCAGTCCAACGAGATAGAGAATAGCAAATTAAAATTAAAATTGAATGGAATTTTTCCAGTTGAAATTTTTCAACCGACTTACGAGTAGACATGGTTATTTTAAAAATATTTTTAAAAAATTGTAGCCAAAACTAAAAAACAATTCCATGATACAAATTTGATTCATTTATCAAATTGGTTTTCATAAAAAACACCTCCAAATCATATACCAAGTAATTGAATTTATATAACTAAGAACTCAATGAAATTTTTCTTACCTAATGCACGGACATGTGAACAAATTTGCCAATCATTTGTTTGTTCAAATCGTAAATTTCATAAAATGATACGAAATAAATATTTCACCCGACTTAAACAGAAGTTTGTTTGTGATTTCCATAAAAAAGAAGCAGTGAGTTCTATTGCTGAAAAATATGGAATCAACCATTATTATTTCAAGGATTACACATTAGAGTGATAATCCTTGAAATAACTCCAATTCTGAAGGAACTATTTAATGTCGTAGAACACTAAAAACACTATAGAAAATTTATAGGAAATTGTAGATCGTCGAAATCAGCGACATAATTGTTGCAATGGTGAAACCTATTTTCTATTTATTATAAAACTAAGTAAATCTTTGGTAGTTAAAATTCAGTTAAATGAATTTCGTATAATTGACATCCAACGTTCATTAGAAGTGCTGAATACAATCAATTTTTTATTGCGTTTATAAGGTGATGTGTTCTTTAATACTAATGAAGTTCATTATAAACCTAATTTTATTTAACACCTAAACATTGCTCTAAAAACTTAAAATATACAAATTTAGTTTAGTTTCCTGAATTTAGTCTACCTAAATACACATTAATAATAACAGTGTTAAAGGCCATTACTGGCCCCTTACTGAATCAACAATCTGGCTCCAACGGTTTCGATCCTGAGCTTGGTCTTCATACTGTCTTAGACAATCTGAAGAGGCCAAGTCGTTCTCTACATCGTGGAGCCATCGTCGCCTGCAACGACCTCTGCGCCTACCATATGGTGGCTCTCCTTTCAGAGATCGCTGCACAATTCGTTCCGGATCAGCACGCAGAACGTGACCGAGCCAGCGTACTCGCTGAGATCTAACTTCATGTACAATATCGGGGATCTTCATCAGATCTCTGATCTCGAAATTGTACAGAGCTCGGTATGTACCATCTATTTCGCGTTTAGGGCCGTAAATCACACGCATGATTCTTCTCTCAAATGTAAGGAGCCATCTCTCGTACTCATCCGTCAGCGCCCAACTTTCACATCCAAACATAACAACGGGCCTGATCAACGCTTTGTAAAGCTTCAGCTTCACGGCACTTGATAAGTGTTTAGATTTTAGCAGTGGCCTTAGAGGATATAAAGAACGACTGCCAGCTGCCAGCCGCACTTTAATATCCTCACCCACACTGTTATCGTGAGTGATAAGAGAGCCCAAATATTTGAACCTCCTCACTCCCTCAAACGTGTGGTGGCCACTACTAAAATCTGGTGTGCCATTGTCTCTAAAACCAGAGATCAGGTATTTCGTTTTGGACTCATTGATCTGGAGTCCAACAGAAGCTGAAAACTCTACAAGCGGATCAAGTATTTCTTTCACTCCGTTGCTATTCAGCCACATTAATACATTAATACACATTAATGAATATTTATTACCAACTCACCGATGAGTTCACCTTCCGCTAGGTTTTATAATTTATGAACAAAATTAAAAATCTTGTTTTCAAAATTCACTCACCCAAAACATTTGAGTATACATATTTTATATTACAAGCACATGAATCATCACCTTTCGTAACATTAAATTGCATACATGTAAAGTAATGAAAAAATATTGTATTTCATCTGTCACTCAACATATGATATAGGCATGTAATGAGAATATAACATATACCTAATAACAATTAGATAAAACATAAAATGAACTAAACAAAACACAATCTGTTATTTGTTTATTTTTTATAATTTTTTTCTATTCCTTGGACGCCTTATGTAGCATTGCAATGGACCCCTAAATTATTTTTAGGTGTTTAGTTTATCTTTATTATTCTTATATGTATTGGCTTCAAAATAATTTAAATTAAATTTAAAGTAAAGTTTTGAAAGAAATTAGCGAATAAAGAAAAAATAAACATGTTAAGTTTTAGTTACAAAGTAATTTAGATTTCGTTCCACCTTTAAGCACAAAATTTCATCCTCATTTCATATCCAAAATCTTCGTCTTTTAATCTCTGACTCAAATTCAAATTATAATCAATATGCGTTCAAATACTATTCATCATGAATCATAAATTGTTATTAATTTTCTAAATAAATTAGCTTTGAATTCACATGAATAAAATTCATATTAGTAAAATAAAGAAAATTCAGTTCTAAAAACTACTTCCTAGTAGTTTTCAGTATTAACCAATAACGTTTTACCCTACAGTTGTGGGCAGGCAAATACACAAAAGAAAACGGTTGGATTAGTGGTCTTCATTTTTTATTTATCTACCGTTTGAAAGAGTTTAAAACAAACAAAAACAATCAATCATTCAATAAAATAAAAATGATAAACATGGTTTTTTGGCACAGTAAATGTATGGGTCTGCAGCCTAAATAACTAAGTTTAGGAAAATTGTATCATGAGACGTTTTATATGTTTAATAAAAATAATTGATGAACAAAACTGTTATTAGTTCAATTATATTTCTATTATCAATAAAAAGAGATTCACTATCTTAAAGTTGGAAATGTCAGTCGCGTGGCATATATGTATTAAGTTAACATAATAGTTATGATAAGATGATATTTGATTTGTATAAGTTAGGCAGTGGTTGCAACTTATTGTAAAAAATATGGTTTTTTGGTAGTTTGACATGGCACGAATTTAGAATTGTTTAAGCTGGTACTATCTTACAGATGAATACATAGCAACAATATCAAATTTACATAAAATATTTTGTTTCAGAGATGATTTTCTGATAATTTTCTTAAATATAATTTAAGAAAATATTTATTTTTTCGCGATAAAAATAAACCTGTATAATTTTAATGACACTAAATTATATTTGATAAGCGCTAACGATATCAGAGAATGAAGAGATATTAAATTAATTGATGAATTTATACTTAATAGAACCACAGAGTACTTAATTAAGTACTCTGTGATAGAACTATGTATATTAAACTAAAACGATGATATTTTAATTTATTAGAATAAAGTGTTTATACACATATTTGATTAAATGAAATTTTCAATTTAAAAAACGTGAAATCTATGCATTTAAAATGTTAAGGTTATGACTTGATATAAGTAAACATACTATCTGGGGTTTGTGCATTAGCTAAAAACCTTCTATACTCCAGTTTCTATAGTTATGTAAATTTCTTTAAAACTTAAACAATTTTTGTAAATCTTTCGGGAAAGCAATCACATCGTAATGATTTACTATTCCACCTAAGACGGAACCGATTAGTATGTTGACGTAGACCAAATCTGTTTCATTATTATTAACTTACGCATATTCGGATACATATTGTTCCCTGAATCAGCAACACTCCATCCAACTGCACCGCCCGCACCATTTTGTGGACTAGCCGGACTAACCGGCTGGGTTGGTAACATAGAAGGATCTGTAGCTGGAACATCGCTATACGGTGCTGGTGGTTGAAAGCTTAGCAATGGAATTGTACCAAGAGTAATTGGAATAATACCATCTAAATTGGTATGAACACCAGCAACTTCTGCCGTAACCTTAAGTTCATAATCTAGATCGATTATCGAACAATTGACTAAGTTTGATGGTGGAAGTGGTGGAATTTCGATTTCTTTTTGCCAGATTCGAGATCCCGTTTTTTGAACACCTTCAAGCGTAAACTTTGCGATTTCTATTTTATCCTTTTTGGTTTCACGTCGTGGTGATTGCACATGGAAGGCGACCAACTGAAATATAATAAATAAATCTGTTTAATTAGAATTCAATATTTTTAACGTTATTATCAAATTACCTTTCTCAGTTCAATAGAAATTTTGTCAACATCAACATTACTATGATTATCGCAGTCAATAATCAAGGGAATTTTTTGCCCCGAAACGTAACCAGTCACCGGAACAGTAACTACAACCGATAGCGGTCCAGATTGACAACAGAAGCAGCAGAATGTTTTACTTAACTCCAATTTGAATGGTTCTTTAACCCTTGGATTTAAATTCAAATCTACAGGCGAGACAACGGTAAATGCCATTTTTGAATCCTGATCGAATTTCCATGGCCTATCCAACGTCACTTTTACTGTGTATCTTACGTGACCAAATTCGCCTTCGAACGAGGATGGGAGAGTTGGCGGCAAGGCACATGTAAACGGGTAGGTATGTGTACCGGATGGAAGTTCAATTTCGGCACTATTTTTACCACCCAACAAATAATACTGGATCTGGAAATATTCTTCGTGGCCAGTTAAATTTGTGATCTCCTCGTGCGATTTTCCTTCGTTATCCGTGCGACTTTCTGTAATATTCCATGCGGTATTTGCTTCACCCAAAAATCGGATTAAAATACCTTAAACCACATAAAGAATAGAAAGTTAGTTTTTATTTGAAAATATACCCATTAATTCCAAAATTTAGTCGTGATGTATGACATCATCATAATTCGCTAATTTGATTTGACGACGAGTCTTCTCATGTTCTACATACCACGAATTTTTTTTGGAGAATCAAATCTGAAATCTACACGTCCATTTATTGTTTGGCCAGCGTAATATGTATTCCATGGATTGTCTAGTACAACATTACATTCTTTTAAACCCATATTTATTTATTTTTTATTTAAAACACAACACAACGAGAACATCCAAATAACAAAAAAAAATTCTACAAAAAATGTAAAATTGGTAACAGCACTACAGCACCACCAAATGTATTTTTAACTTTACGTCAAAAAATTCTTTTGATTGATAATTATTTTGAAGAGCACACCCAAAAGAGAGAAAGAAACTTTTTTTTGTATATTTTACTCTCTCTTAAAATGATAAGCATGGCGTATACGGTAAAAATTTATTGTGGTGTGTATATTGTCAATAAAATTTCATTTTGAATGATCAAAAATATGCGTTAAAGGGAAAAATTGAGAAAAATATTATAAAAAGAGTCAGGACTATATTAGATTATCATATAATATCACATAAAATATATTAGAATTTTTGACATAAATATACGAATTATACGAATATACGACAAATACGAAAATACATTAATAACGTTTAAATGAATATTACTTTTGTACTACTACTCAAAAAGAATGCATTCTGAAAAATCCGAATGAAGAAAAGAACAGACAATAAAAGAATAGAATACAATAATACATAGGATGAATAAAATAACGATTAATGTCATTTTCATAATGTTCGGATGAATAAAAATAGACTACACTAATCTGTTCATCAGTTACCAAAAGTAACCAATTTGCGTAAAATCATAAAATATTTTTTAGAAAGACATTCTTAAATGGTAAGAATTACGTTAAATCTAATATTTACCGATTTTGTGACTTTGTTTCAGCAAATCTTGGTTGTCCTTCAACACATTTAAAACACCAAATAGTAAATATTTGTTTTACTATTATCATCGCTGTCCTCTTGTCTCGACATCTAGCTACTTCAGATATTGTTGCAAATGGAAAAGATTCGTTCTACATTGGTGTTCGTTCCTGGTAAGCATAAATCCACTTCGATTAAAATATTCTTATATTATTATATGGGATACTCTGTTAAGTAACCCAAAGCAGAATGTAATAGACTATTGTCTGTACTAAAAAAAATGAAACTTCTGATTACGAACGGTGATTAAATTGAAAACATCTATGACCCCCCTGTTGGACTGGCCCGACCTATCGTTCGTGTTAGTACAGTCTAGCATGGAGCTATGCAGTGTGCAGATGGCCAGTTAAAAAACGGATCTGTAGCCGTATACAAAATAGGGCTACTGTTCAGATTTCAAAGGACAATCAATACCCTAGGCGAACAGTCTCTAATTAATGTATGTTTCTGTTGATATTTATTATTAAAAATTCAAAACATGAACACTCAATTTTGAAGTTTTGAGACCAGCTGTTATTATCTGTTAATCGTTTTACACAACACTTCACTACTGAAGTGAAGTTCAAAATACTTAATCATAAACGGTAATTAATAATTCACTACCGAACTTATCTTATACATCTTTTTACAGTAGTTTGCAGTTTGAACTACTCTTGAAATGATAGGCATTATTGCTCCGTATGAAAGCGATTTAAGGAACATATCCTCGATCGAATCGCAAATAAATATTTTCTATATGAAAAAAAAAACGATTTACAGTTGCGACTCAATATCTTGAATTATCTTCAGTATTAAATATCCTGACATCCTTGGTTTTATTTGCAACACCAAAATTTCGGTATAGCAATCTTTGCACGATTTTTTACTACACTACTCCAAATAAAAGAAATAACCATTAGAGAAAAATTAATTTTAAATTTATATATATTTGAGTAGCACATGATTTTACATCATTTGCTTATAGCAAAGGTTTTTTATCACTCTGGACTTTGATAGCCTAACGCTACTGAAGTGGCATTTTCCTGCCAAAATGGAAAATTGTTAGTATTGGCTTGTGATCGGTAAAGGAACTCATTCGGTCGTTTTATTGGTAAAACTTTGTCACACTCAATAGGCTCAGATAGTCAGATCCATCTAGTGAGAAATTACATCAATTACAATGCCGTCAACGCCATTTGGATTCATCTCCAGCGAAAACAATTGGGTTATCCCTACTGTAGTGAAATAGCAGTTCCTTCTCTATTGGTTAAACAAAGTTTGTACCATTGTGGCGTACCTCGTTAAGTGCGGCACCAGTCGAAACAAATTGTTTTTATGAATTTATGACAGTAACCAATAAACCATAAAATTTTACTAATAAACTGTTCTACCTGCATTTGGTAGGGCGTGGTATATCCCTCAATGACTATACATTTGCTTTTCTGGCGGCGTTATTCTTTGAGCATTTATGATGTGCAATACACGCTCTATGTTTTCAGCTACGAACAACATATACATTTATCTTCCTTAGACAGAAACCTCGTTGAAACACACCCGGGGCGAAATAGAATTTTATTAGTGTAATCTTTTATTACATGGGCTCCCATATTTCATAGTTGTCCGCTAGAGCATATCCTCCATTCGTCAATACTGAAATTATAGTAATAATATATACCAACTACGCGGTTCCATCGTCGTAGCATAATAGTATACTATTAGTACATATCTTGCACTAACTTTAGACAGCTTAAGATGATTGTATAAAATTGTGCTAACACTGCCAATAGATATAATTAATATTATACTTAATTTTGAAATGGTGATCCGCCTGTCTTCCAATATAAGATCATCGGTTAAAATGACCATTTCCTCAGTAACAGCGTCTGCCGGTCTTCCGCTGCGTAGGTCATCTTCCAGCGACTCTCTACCTTGTTTAAATAGACGTACTTCGTTAATGTTTTATTAATATTTTATAAGACGATTCTCTGTAAATATTTTTCATTCTTCTTTCGATATCCTTAGAAGTATGTATTATGTATTTTCATTTACAAGGAATTTAATCATAGCACGATGTTCAATATTTTCCATATTTTTAAATTTTCAAATATGTGTGTATTAAATCACTCATAGAAACTAATAAATGAAACAATTGATTTGTATGAAATTCTTATTTCGTCGGTAGATTAAATAGAGTAATAAAAAAAACAAAATAAAACATTTGTAATACCGTTATTTCATATTAAGATATATGGAGTTTAGAAGGTAATATACTTACTGGTTTACAAAAATCTATCAATATGGCGGCATTAGAAAAAAAAATTTAAAATATCGTGATGTTTCATTGTTTATAGATTTATTTTGGTAATTTTTGATATAGATTTCCTAAAAATTTATTAATAAATGTGCTCAAAGTGTGTTTGTGTATTTAAAAACAAATATTGTGTTGAAACTTTTATATTTCGATGAATTTTTAAGTGAAAGATTGACGTTTTTAAATTGGCTTCAACTAGTTTATGTTGGTACTATTTTCCTCAAAACTGTATATTTCGGTGATATTTTAATCGACCAGTGAATTTTTAAGTACCAGTGTATACATAGATAATTTTATAGTTCATTCTTACAATCGAAAAATGGCATCCGTAAACAGAGCTAATAAGTTTTATTAGATTTTATAGAAAAGAAAAGCATCGGAACACGAAAAATTTACAGAATATTGCTTCTTTACGACAAACAAACACAAGTTGGATTTCAATTTAATTAATTAAAAGTTCATTGAAACATATTTACTATATTATTTAAAATATTGCTTACAATACAATCTGATATTCACAATTTATTAATTTAATAAAATGATATTTAATTTGAATAAATAATCACCGAAATACAAAAGTTTTAGGCAGATATTTTTTTCACAACAAACTTACTCAATTAAACGTCATTATTATTATTCAAAAAGTCTTCGATACCCTAAAATATTAATACAATTATTATTTGAATGCATTCAAATCTAATTTAAAAGTCGCAATTTAATGACGTGTATTGAATTTAATTCAAAAATCATTTATACATTTATGTAAACATTAAAATTCAATAGTAAAATATAGAAGTGTCACGACTACTGCCGCCATCTTAACCAATTGTTCTTGGTTTTTGGGCATTTAAATTTTTAACGTATGCGCAATATATTACCTGTAGTCGATATACTTTGATTTCATATAGATTTACCGAACTTATTGAACTCCCCTCGTATTATGCGATTATATTTACTATCACGATGGAAATCCAGTATAGTATGTATGTAATATGTATGCAATGGAAGGAAACTTAATGGGTTACTTAATAAATGTAAATTAATAAGGTTTTGTAAAGTGCAAAAATTAGATAATAATATATTTCCAAATTTATTTCAAAAACTGGTATTCGCACAGTTGCTTATATACAAATTCCGTATGCCAAAATTTAAAAATATTATTTAAATTTAGGATGATAAACCCAGCTAATTTTGAAATATAAATAATTTTTAAAATGTTTACAAATTTCGTAAACTATTATCGATTTATTCGATTGTGAACAACTAAAAGAAGTTTTATGAAGTTTTTTATATTTTTGAATTTATATAATTCTAATGCTCAGTTGCATGAGAATATTTAACTAGAGTTTAGTTAACAATCTGGAAAATGCTAAAAAATTGTTTTAAGAAATTCAATTCAATTTAATTTTTTTTGCATTTGACAATATTAATATTTTCTGTCGATACAATAAAAAGTCAAAATCAATATATTAACGGTCAAAAAGATTCAAAGAAACACCGACAAGCGGCGATGCCTGTCAAATTAAAGTGCATACACAGAAAGTCTGCGATGCTCACACAACCAATGTCGGCCTTGACAGCGACATTATCGTCTAACTTTTTTTAGAATCTATGTTTAATTTTGTCGACGGAGTTGCGTACCAACTGTACTTTGGCTCGCTATGGTAGTACATTTGGCGGTCATTTTTTATGTACATATGTACACAAATCCTTTCTTTGCTTTAGCAGTGAGGCTCTTTGGTTTACTTAAGCGAGATCGCCGAAAGACAAATGTATTTTGTATATTTATTCCTCATTGCATCTTTGGTTCTGTTTATACCTAAAGAATACATTTTTATTGCGAAATTGAATAGTAATATTTTTCAGAATTTCACAATTTTTATGTATTTACGATATAAAAAGAATAAACATTAATTTTATAGTTCTAAGTTGTAAAAGACAGGCACAGTAGAATTTAAATTGTTTACATATTTTTATGTAAATAAATAAATTGAAGCGACATTCGTCGATTGTAGTGACAAACCTCGTATTCTAGTAGTCATAATTAAAAGTTTAATGTAACCTGAAATGACATTCTAGATGCGTAAAATATTTAAGTGGCAGGAGTCACGCGACTAATGTAATAGGGGTGAAATTAGCATTATGAAGGTATGCGAGTGTAGTAATACTCAAAACATATTGCGGCGTCAATTTGATAGTGCCGCGAAATATCAAATACACGAATTTCCAAAAGAGTCAAAATTAAAAAAATTATATTTTTTAAGGCGATGAATGACATTTACAATTACATAAGATAAACATACACGCTATTGGAGCAATACAAACACGGGCTGTATGTTAAATCAAAACTAAATAATTTGTTCAAAAAAATATAATTTGGCGCTAAATACAATTTTAATAATTATGTAATATGCACATAATATTTATAATAAACATAATACAAATATTATATTTGTATTTTATGCTATCCTAATGTATTATGAATATATTTTTTGTAATTTTGTAATTATTTATCAGGTTAACTAATTTTCGGCGGCTTACAGTTTAAAGCATGATTGTATTTTTTCCCCTATTGACGATTGTAAAACTAGGCTAAGCTCCTCTCGAGGAAAAAATTATTATTGAAAAGAACGATCCATTTGAAGTTTGTGTTGTTTTCGTTGTATTCGAAATTAAGTGGCTGTGTGTTTTAAAACGTCAATGGATAGATAGTTTTATTTTTATTTTAAACGTCAACGGAAATATAGTTTTATTTTAGAAAAAATCCGCTACGTGGAATCCGGGATGCTCCAATCGTCAATAGTAATAATGTAATGAAAATAATGTAAAATAATGTTAAAAAATGGCGTCTATATGTTGAACTATAAATATTCAAACAAAGATAGGCGATATACGACTTCTATCTGTTTGGGGTATTATGTATGGCCATTGTGCTGCCAGATCATGCTTATTTTAACGTTTAAATGTTTGAGTCCAATAAAACGTTTTTTATTGGACTCAAACATTTTTTGTTATAGGAAGCTAGACAGAGCGCATTAGTTTCATTTTGTATTTAATAAAAGAACCAGTTATAAGTTAATGTTAGTAGTTTGTTTATTATTCTACATTTGACAATAAACGACAATATTGAATATCATTCGATAAAATAACATTCTGTCTATTACATTTCAATTAAATATACACGTATATATTGGAAGGCTCAAATTTAGTGCAACCTTTAGCATTTCTGCTCATGAAACAAACTATTTTTTTTTTTAGGAAAATCTGTTTACTTCTGAAGCCTTGCTTGATGGTTAATGCAAAGTACTGCGGACATCTTTACCGCAGGTCTACATATATAGAGTTACATATCTTTCATCATTAAACAATTGTTCAGTAGTGTTGATACCAACTGAACAAATCTAAAATTATTATTTTTTTGCAACTGTGAGCTGGTTTTAAGAAAATGTACGGCAGTACAACTGTACCGCGGGCCAAAATAACCGAATGAAATTTATTATCTTTAAAAATTGTACTGCAGTACAATAAAATAAACGAAGTAAATGGTAAACGAAAATAATTTTGTGTTTCCTCTTCATCTTGTGAAATTGTACTGCAATACCGTAGTATTGCAGGATATTTTCGTGAAGCAAGCCTTGAAAAGAGGTTAAAATGGATGCAAAAAAAGTAGATCTTGTAATCTAGCAGCACTATGTAAGTATAGTTTTGCTCATTATTATCAATAATATTACCATTGGTAGTAATTATAACTATTTGCTAAACCATATTGTAATAGATACTTTATTAATAGCACATGGATTAATTACATCCATACATATATTATCCAGATTAAACATACATTAATATGATAAATGTCTTACCAAATAATTGATTGGGAACAGAAAATAAAAAATTTAGCGATTTTTCAAAACAAAAAAATTAATTTAGATAGCTTCTAAATATCAGTGATAAATCCCTAAGCCTACTAGTTTAATTCGAAAACTGATTTCGTAACACTTTCAATACCCTTCATACATTCATTGCGTACTATTGCTATTCAGCCCGCAAAATTCCCCGTATCTTATTATCTAAGTATATCTCCACAACACAATAATGTTAGTGCATTTTCGAAATTTAAATTTCAAATTATATTCATTCACTAGTCCATTTACATTATGTATTATGTACTTTTGCTTGCCCTCATATTTCAAATACTTACCATTTGTACTGTATGCAAGTAAACTCTCTAATATTATCTAATCAGTACTTTCTTATCAAATTTATTATATCAAAACAAAAAAATAGCTTTTTATTCAACACAATAAACGAACAGAACAAAGATAAGTAAATATTTTGTTAACTAAACTCCAAAGCAGTTTAATTCGTTTGGTATAGTAATTATGTGCGCTTTATAATTTCTGTATTACGATGGTCAATTGCGAAATTAAATTTGATCATAATCCATATGGAATATATTTTGCGGGTCAAACACTCTCGGGACGCGTTGAATTAATTTTGGATAAACCGAAAAAAGTTCGAGGTAAGTAAATACTGACAATATGTGTACTTATATGATTGTTTATAAAAGTGCCAAGTAAAAGTTAGTGAATTCGATATTGACAATAGCGTTGTATTATTTACGGTTAATAATTAATATAACATGAAAGTATGTATTTATAACATAATACTGCAAACTGTGTGATAATAAAAACATTTCATATGAATTGATTACTTTTCTAATCAAACTCATTAATTTAATTAAATTTTTGTTATATCACGGCCGACTATACATTTATGATAGAAAATTCTATGTAGTAATTACACCAACTTCACGGCATCATTCGCTATTGCTGCAATAAGATTATATTTTATGGAATTTTAATTTTTTAGAATGGTGATACCAGTTAAATTTTATTGCATTAAAGTTTTACAGTTAAGTTTAATAAAAACAATAAACTTGAAAAATAAATTTTCCAAAATTTTAATTGAAAAGTATTACGAGTATTGATAATATTTAATATGAAACTCGTTCGACGAAAAGATAAGCTTTTCTCATAAACTGAAAAGTTGTTTAAAAATTGAAAAATTCCGTCATCTTTTAATTCTTTTTGACTTTTAAATTTCAGCAAGGTACTTTAAATAACTGTTGAGTCTTCAGGTTATTTTTTATGTTATATACCTATAGTTAACATCGTAAAATTTACATATTAAACGTTATGTAATGCTTACCACTGTTTTATATTTCCATGTACAACCGTAGAGATAAGAATATATAATATATTATTGTCTCTGGTATAACTATATATAGTATGTTTGTATAGATGAACTCTGGTGTAAAGATAGTTGTAGGTATAATGAAACCATTTGTTTAAACGATTTGTTTAGAAAATCTTCGTTTTGCACTGGTTATTAATTTTATATTAAAAAGTACAACAAATTTATAATCAAAATTGTTGCGCGTTTAATTGATTGATACGATAAATTCGTCATAAATAATATTTTTATCTACCACTTTTTAAATTTGCATTCCGAATAAAATTTTTATCTATAAATTTGAAAAATACGAATTAGAGAGACAGTAGATATTCAGTTTGGAATCTATTAGATTACAGATAACCAGATTGAAAATGTACTATAAAAGCAAAATATTCTTTCACACAATAGAATAATAGTAAGATAAGGGGATAGTAAAAATATATTCTGGCACTACTTCCATTATGCACACAGATATAATTAATATGATGTCCATAATCGATTATTGATGGTAGATTCGATTAAGGCCAAATGGGTCGCTGTATATAAATCAATTAATATTAATAAAAATTATGAACAGATTCCTGAACCACAAATAAAATAATTGTACTGAGTATTTTGTGTGTGGTTTGTGAGTATATATCATGCTTGTCTGGATGACAATTGCAATCTAAATAAGAATATATAAAAAAATCAAATAAACACCGGTAATTGTTTATGGGGAACAAAGAAATCGTGAATGTTTTTAGAGTGATAATGAAAAATTTACAAGGAAACAATATGATTTTTAGTTGGTTGATTCATTTAATAAGGGCAGCTAATTTAATTAACCAATGTACCGGCCGTAACTACACAGGAAGAAACAAACTTAGTCGATTTGAGTCGGTATCGTGAATTGCGGTAGGTAAATGTTAACCGATAGGGGTTAACCGAAGAACATATACACGTAAAATAAAACAAAATATGTTTGTCACCTTTTAAACGATAGTCGGTCGGCAGCCTAAATATAAAATGAAAAATAAAACTCGAAACGGAAAATGTCATCAAAATTTGATACTAAATTTTTATTATTCCATATAATAATTTGAATTGAAAAAATTCGATTCGTTAATGTTTCAGGAAACCGTAAATTAAAGTTAAAATTGTACAATGATAAATTCTGAATTATGCATATGGGTCTATTAGAATTGTATTAATCATTATAATTTAATGTCTTCCTTAACGTATCCATATATAAAGCCAGAAAGTTTAATCAACTTTAACGTAATTAGCCTCTGTGGCCAAAAATTAATTTCTACGATACCCAGTTTTTGGTAATTTAAGTAAAGATTTATTAATGCACATAATTTAAGTTTTCCTTGTTATTTTCACCAATGTCGTTTGCTCGCTCATTTCCAATTAGTTTATGAGTGAAAATTAGGGTCTGAAATATTACCTAATTTCGGCTTCACCGGTAAACGGTAAATATTTGGGTAAAACATTGTTTACCGGTAAATTACCGGTAAACCTGTTTTTAAATATAAAAAATCATGTATTAGTGATGGTGGGAGGAAAAATGTACGAAGAAAACTAACAATAATTTAATAATATGATTTATAGTGTAAATCATAGAGAATTACATAAGACTAGTAACTCTCATACATTAAAATGGTATATGAATCAAAAAGTTACTCACTGTATAATATTTGTGTGGCTATTTTAACGAAATAGATAGATAATCATTATAATGTTTCCTTATTTATAAAAAAATCTTTATAAACTGAAAAATAATATCTAAGTAGGTCTACTTTTTATGTATTTTACATAGTAAAATCAAAATAATAAAATTATGAATGAATCAAGCAATTCAATATTTTTAACGCAATAAAGTGCAGTTTTTCCTCAATTCTAAAATAAAATAGGTTTATTTAGACTAGACTGTTATGGTGGTATTACAAACCTAATAATTTTATTGTTTTGATTTTGTTTTGCAAAAATATATACAAACTAGGCGTACTTGGATCTTATTTTTCGGTTTCTATATAACTTTTTATAAATAAGGACAGTTTTACAATGGTTATGGTCTCTTTTTGTTAAAATAGCCACACAATTATTATACAGTGAGTGACTTTTCGATTCATATACCATTTTAATATATGGAAGTTGGCTCGGGCACGTTCTGCGTGCTGATCCGGAACGAATTGTGCAGCGATCTCTGAAAGGAGAGCCACCATATGGTAGGCGCAGAGGTCGTTGCAGGCGACGATGGCTCCACGGTGTAGAGAACGACTTGGCTTCTTCAGATTGTCTGAGACAGTATGAAGACCATGCTCGGGATCGAAACCGCTGGAGCCGAATTGTTGACTCAGTAAGGGGCCAGTAATGGCCTTTAAAACTGTTCTAATTAATATATGAGAGTTACTACTCTTATGTAATACTCTATGGTGTAAATCATAAAATTTTAATTCATTTATCAAGAAAACACGAACAAATAATTATAACAATTCAATAATAAAACCAAAATACATTAATATAATAAAACAAAAATAAAATACTAATTTTTGTTAAACATTCAATAAATCTTTTGGGCATTGAAATATGCTCTTAACATACAAATTTTATCTAAGGTGGAATCGTTCAGACTTGTTCTTATTTTAGTGCATATTGCACCCGCAGCTGAAAAAGCTCGCTCAGATTCGACGATGGTCGGCGTTTTTGTTGACCGCCAACGTTAAATTTTGCTTGAAGCTCCAGCCCAAGATTAATACTCAGTAATATGAAATCCTTCGAACTTAATTATTCCACAGCTATAGATTCATCGGTAAAAATTCGGATATCGTATTTTAAAAAATACCAATTTCATTTTCTATACAAATATCTTGATAAATTCACCTAAAAAAATCTTTACTAATAGGCAATCCACTTGCGGTATTGCAATCTAACATTAAAACGAGTTCTATTCCGAACTCTTCCGGACATCTGCTGTGTTTTATCATTTCTGGTCGCAAACCGTCGAAATATTGGTCACTGTTGATGGACTATTTAAATATTGGAATGAATATTACCACACCGGGAAAAATATTTTACTGGTCAATGGGTTGATCATCTGATGTATGTGTGTTTAATTATTTAACAACAAAATCATATTTTTCATCAGAAATGTGTGAATTTCCAAGCAATTTCTTTTGGTATATCAATTCAAAAATTACCGAATTTACCGATAAATTCTAATTTTTTTACCGGTATTTTGGTAAGCCAAATTGGAAAATAAAACCGGTTAATCGTTTACCGGTAATTCAATCCCTATAGTGAAAATGCTTCAATTTAATGTGATATATAGTGAAAATGCTTCAAAGTTAAATATATTTCAACTCAAAGAAGAGAAAAAGGGGCGTGTTTTTCGTCATTTTAGATGATTTGATTGGGAGGGAGATCGGCTATGATTTCCTAAGATATAAATTCGGTCTCGAGTAAACGGCTTAAGCAATGCCAAAAATATGGAATAATCTCTTTACTTTGCGAGAGATAACGAGAGAAAAATTGCAAATCTTGCCGAACAAAAATTAAAAATTATGAATGAAAAGTTTAAAAGAGTAGTTAACATTTTTTCAAAATTCATAATGACATATCATTGTTTATATTCGGGTTGATCAAAATGTATTTTTGTGCCTAATTTATAAACCCTAAAAACTCAAATTACATTTTTTAACAGTTATTTTAAATTCGTTCACACGGTCGTTCACTAGGCCCTAATTGTAAAAATTATAATTCCATAGAGCGTACAAAGTTTGGTCAATTTGCTAATTTATATGTTTTACCAAAGCCATCTTACTAAAACGGCTTAAACTAAAGTACCAAAAGATTTAAAATCGACGAGGTTGTATTGTGTTACAGTAAATAACAAACCAATAAATCAAAATAACTTTTCTCTCACTATCATATGAATATACAAATTGGTAGGAGAATAAAAAACTATTGTAAAATTGTAAACACTATTTTAGAATACCATTTACATCCAACATATCTAATTTCATCAGAAATGGCTTAGTTCTCTTCCAGTTGCTCATAATCCAAAACTTACCCAAAAATCATTTAAAAATTCTATTTACAATCAACATTTCGAATTTTTTAAAAAACGGTAAAACAAATTGATTTAAATTCCATTCCAGTTGGCCATATTCCAGAGCTTTGCTTGAAAATAATTTTAGAACACCATTTACATCGAACTTGTCAAATTTCATCGTGAACGGTTATCACATATCCTAGTAGTTCTGAAATACCTTACAAAACGTGATTAATTTACATTTATCAAGTAACTCCAACAAGTTTATTTTCCAACAAGAAATGTCAGTTCGAAATTTTGAAATTTAAGACTTATTTATATTTTAATTTAATTTCATTGCTTGTTATTTTTTTTGAACTCACAAATTTATTTTTAATTTTATTTTATTTTTACCGTTTACAAAATTATACAAATCGGCAGATAAATTGATATTTCAGAGCTCTACATCGTTTCATTGTGAGATGTAAAAAAAAAAAATTGTGTAAAATTACACAACTAAAAATAAATACCAAAGAATCAATTCACACTATAAAGTATAAAAATTAATTTTCACCTGACTTGAGAAATGTTTCTTTTATAATTAATTAAAAGAAAATAAGATATATTTTCTATTAATGCTTATATAGAAATAGAAAATTGTAAAAAAGAGACATACATATGATGCAAAGTAATGGCATTAATATTGATTGTGTAAAATCCGCTAAAAGAAATGTGTATGTTTTGTATTTTTTGGTACATACTTTACATACTTCGCTCAACATGGAGGCTTTATATATTAAGATAGCTTTAGTTTTACTTACATTCGTCATTCAGCAATAAAATTAAACATTATTTTTTTTAAAATTAAGAGAATTTAAATCACAAATAACATACATACATGTATACATACATACATACATGCATACATACATACATAATATATACATATACGAGTACACTAATGTCACAAAAATATTTTTAGGATTTTTTATTCAAGGGATTATTCCTTTTGATATATTGCCCCATAAACTACAGTTTATGCTATGCCCCATAAACTGCAGTTTATGAACATTCAATCTCAACATATTTAGGTGATGAGATAAGATTGATAAGCACAGTGGGATGATTATGCCTATGATCCTATATTGGGGTTCAGAGATGGTTTAAATGTGAACTTTCCCATTTTCAAATAAATATGATAGGATAATTAATTATATAAAATAGTAGGCCGGCTCCAATTGACGCTAACCGCTGATGTAATGCTAGGAAGTCTCCTAGACCTCAAGACTTCCTGTCACTTAGAATCTGCAATTTTGTTTAAATATAATCATTCAAAATAAACTACAATAGTGAAAGTTTGAATTGAATTTGATGTGACCAGATTTCTGCTTTAAAATTTACACATATATACATATATATCCGATATATTCCCGTTCTTTGTAGATTTTGATGAAAGGTAGACCAGGTTCAGGTTCCATTTATTAATTGAAAGCAGCAAATGCGCTTATTAAATATCCAAATTTGTGTTTCACTTTAACATTAGTAAAATGTTGAAACAACCTTATATGAAAACGGCTTTCCATGCCATGACACTTCCGGAATAATACTCTTATTATTACACTTCAGTCCTATCTCGAAGAACCATTTATATCGCGACAAATTCATATGAAATGCTTATTGTCATGGTACTTTGTCTTCGATATTTCGTATTTACTTTCGAAGTTTAGGTATTTTCCTTATATACGAGTATTTAACGATCATAATAGTTTATTAATTTATTGCTATTGCAGGCTATTACTTTTATAACATAATTGCATAACAACTTATAACAGTATGTAATTACTTACATACTTGGGAAACGGTTTTTAATATTTCGTTAGTATATACATTTAAATCTACTGTTTAATTATTTTTGGTTTCATATTCGATCATATGTATGTATATCGTGTATGAATATAAAAGTAAAAAAAGATGATTAGACGAAATCTTGAAACTAGATTTGTAAAGTATCCATTTTGGCCATGAAAAGTTAAAATGCTATATAACATTGCTATATAGTGTTATATAGTGAAAACAAGATGATTGGTCGATTGATAAAAACCGGAAGGTACTCCATAACCCTAGTTAACAATAATTGAAATGAAAACTGGATACTTTTCTAAAACTGCATACTTTTCGCAAATCATAATAATTCCAAAATATGGCAAAAATGAAACAAAAGTAAACTCTAATCGTCCAATCAGCTTACTATCGGTACCATTAAAACTATTCGAAAACATGCTTCTTCAAAAACATAAACCAATTTTTCTTGATCTAAAAATTATACTGTGAAACAAGTTCATCGAGTTGTATCTAAAATCGGAAACTCGCTATAGAAGTAAAAAAGTAAAAACAAAAAAAGTGCACAAAATTAGAACACGTTTACCAATGAGTTTTTGTTTAATTATTAAAAATTATTTGCTATAGCGAAAATTTCTTATGGCATATAACAGTGATCATCGTCCACTTTACACGAAATTCACGCAGGCGTTCCAAAAGATGGTGTTCTACATATTACATATACACATATGTACTCATATTTCAAATTAAATACAGTAATCATTACGTAAATATACTTTTAAGAGATTCTTTAATTCAACAATCAATGAATATGACATCATATGCTCATGACATCATCATGAGTAATTGCAAGTTCATGTAACAGATATAATGATTTTGTCATTGGCTTTAATTTAAAACAATATTTGCTTAATATTTTCATCTAAGTGAGATAAAATTTATCAGTTAGAGAATTCGATGCCAATTAGTTTGCGATTTTATAAATTGCATAGTTTAATACAATAGCAAATGTCTAATTGAATAGCACAATTATTTGTGTCATTGAAAAAGATCTGTTTAGTATGTATGCATATGTAAGTATTAATATCTACTCTATATTTGGACATTGATGGATTGATGATATAAATAAATCACTTTTGAATTCTGAAAAGAACCGCTAACTATACTATACTATATGTCATATTTTTATTGACAATGCGATTAGATAAATTTGCTTGCAAATTGACTTCTAACCCATCAGTTGTTTTGCATTTTATTTTTTAGATAACGGATTGGAATTTTCTTTTTCAGGTATATGTGTCAAAATCGCTGGATTTGCCAAATGCAGTTGGACTGAAACTGAGCATCGAGGCGTAGGTAAAGATAGGCGCACCGTTCATATTTCTTATGAAGGAAGAGATGATTATTTAAGTTCAACCACTTATTTAGTGGGTTCTGAAAATGGTAATTTTTACTACAAATTTTGTTTATTTTTATTAAATTAAAATTAATTTAATTTTATAGGAAACCCTATCGAAATATTAGCGGGACTACATACTTACAATTTTTCGTGTACGCTCCCGCATCAAATACCAACATCATTTGAAGGACAACTTGGCCACATTCGCTATACTATTCGGGTGTCATTAGAGCGCCCATGGAAGTTTGATCATGTATTCCGAGTAGCATTTACAGTATTAAAACCATACGATTTAAATTATGATACGCCAATATTAAAAATACCTAGTCAAATGGAAGTATCACGATCATTTTGTTGCGGACCATGCAAATCCGGACCTTTACTAATAATCGGTACTATACCACAATCCGGTTATGTTCCAGGTCAAATGATTTTTGTTACTGCTGAAATAGTTAATTCTAGTAATGTCGAGATTAGTTATTTAACATTTTCTTTAAAAAAGAATGTTATTTACTATAGTCAAACACCACGTGTTAAATCAAGAAGAGAAGTGGTTACTGTAACCGAAAAACGGGTTAATGGTGTAGCAAAACACGATTCAGCTAGATTCGAACAAAAATTGCTTATACCATCAATACCACCAACAAATATAAATTTTTGTCGGGTAATACATATAACTTATAATATTTTAATTAAATTGTACACATCTGGTACACATTTCAATCCCAATTTGGAAATACCTATTACAATCGGAACTGTTCCGTTGAATATGAATTTAAATATAATCCAGGCAACAAGTAATCCAAATCAAATGCAAATTAATGCATATCCACATCCAAATGAAATTATACCAATTTATCAACCGATACATATGCCAATGCCAAATACTCAAATACCACAGGAATTGCCGATTACCTCAGCTATACATCATAATGAAATCGAAGTAGACCCATCACAATTACGTATGTATAAACATTTCAACCCATTTTGCTTATTACTTTTAGTAATATAAATTCTAAAATGTATTTCGATTCGATTATTTCAGCTCCACCTTCATATGAAGAATCAGTATATGGTACACAACACGTAGAACAAAATGATACAGATAATAATGCAAAGAATGTACCGTTTAATCCAAGATATCCAGTGTACCATTTTTCTAACTAGTGGTCACATACATTTATGTGCATAATACAATCAAAATAGTATGGAGGCCGATTCTATGTTTTTAGAAATATCATGTAAAGTTGTATTTTATTTTGGTTTTTCCGATATAAATTCAAATATGGGTAGCGGGAAAATAAAATAACAATATGAATCTTATCGTTCCTGAATCGGTCGAATTATTTCAGTTTTTTAATATTTTAATATTCGAAACTATCATTTTTATTAAACGTTAACATACAATTGAAATTTACAAGATTTAAAAAATCATATTTTTTTAAAATTTCTTGTCAAAATTGCAATATTTATATAGGGATACAGTTTATTTATTTTTATTTTATTTAATAAAATTATTATGAAAAGAAGTGTCTTATAATTTTAGTTATAATAATAACTGAGTTTTAAATTTCAGTTATCAAAGTAAGGTATGTAAGTTAGTAGAAGTAAACCTACAATCGTGGAGCTATGGTGTAGGGAACGACTTGGCTTTTTCAGGTTGTCTAAGACGGTATGAAGACCATGTCCAGAATCAAAACCGTTGGAGCCGGATTATCGACTCCGCAAGCGGCCAGTAATGGCCTTTAGAAACACTGTTGATTATTATAAGCAAAACTATAGTCTTTATTTTTATTGTCTTTTCCCCTCCTTTGAAAAACTAATCTAGATTTTGCAAAAAACGGATTGATTTTATTATTATTTGTGTTAGCTATCTAAGAAAATCATTTTTATAAAAACGAATTTCGTGGTTATTTCGAGGATCATCTGTTTATATCATGTTAGTTATCAAACATTCATCGCAATTTACCAAACACCATCTTTTCCCTCATATAAGATAAATATCAAAAAACTAAAATATAATGTAAATGTATGTATATATAATATATAATATGCAAATAACTGCAAACTGATTGAACGCCACAGTAATGATACTCTTGTAACGTTAACCAAACTGCATATAATATGCAATTTGTCGCAAGTGCGACAAAAGAGCTATATATTTTCGTACTCCAAATTTAGCAAAGACACAAACGTTTACATTTTGAGTAGATTTTAAACAATTTTTTTTCTCTTTCTGTTTCAATATATTCTGTGCATTTTATTTTATAGTGATTTCTTTTGTTAGGCGAGGAGTATTGAGGACAAGTCAATTTAGTTATTGTGAAACTTTCCACAACCCGGAACTTTTTGTTAATCACTCGTTCGTTGTTGTTAAACTGATATGATATGTACTTAATATAAAACATTTTCTTTATTTTAAAGCAAAACGACCCCTTGAAAACAACTATATTTTCTTAGTACGTATAGGTAATTCACGCGGATGATTTTATAAATTTAGACAGAAAACATTCAACAGTAGCACAGACAATAACTTTAATTTCATTGAAAATTTATTCTCAACTGGATCGAAAAGACGTGTTATATTCAAAAAGAAATGGGTTTGAATTTCACATTGAAATCTGCGAAATTAGTATGGAACTCGGTATGGAACATATAGTATGACAATTATTATAGGGTTTTACACAAAATTCCGTATATTAAATTCCAATTTAATTTTTTTCTATCTCCCTCAATATATTCAGAATAACACGTTCAATGACACCGGATTTTTGGGGGACGTTTTTTGGCGAGTAGTACATTTTTCCATGTACTTCATGTTTCTTTCCGTAGAACCATCCATCATGTCTTCACTCAAGAAAGTAAATTATAAAAAATCAAATGATATAATTTAAAAGCAGCAAAATAAAATAAATAACCAAGATGGAATAAAAATAATAAACGGTATAAAAAGGCCTTTTGGCCCTTACTGATTCAACAATGTGGGTCCAACGGTTTCGATCCTGCGCTTGGTCTTCATACTGTCTTAGACAACCTGAAGAAGCCAAGTCGTTCTCCACGCCATGAAGCCATCGTCGCCTACAACGACCTCTGTGTCTACCATATGGTGGCTCTCTTTTCAGAGATCGCTGCACAATTCGTTTATGATCACCACGCAGAACGTGACCGAGCCAGCGTAATCGCTGTGATCACACTTCATGTACAATATCGGTATATGTACATCTACTATTTTGGGCCGTAAATCACCCGTATGATTCTCCTCCGAAATGTAAAGGCCATCTCTCATCATCAAACATTACAACGGGCCTGATTAACGCTTTGTAAAGCTTCAGCTTCACGGCACTTGACAGGTGTTTAGATTTTAGCAGTGGGTCTTAGAGGATACAAGGCACGACTGCCGGTTGTCAGCCGCACTTTAATATCCTCACCCACACTGTTATCGTGAGTCATAAGAGAACCCCCATGGTAGCCCTAGATACTACCATCAATAGTTGATAGGGCAGACAGTTGAAAGATCTATCGCCGGTACTGGACCATGCGATCTACATGTTATTCAGATTCATCTTATTAACGATACAGTATATAAATATACCTTAATGTATCGATTGATTTTAATCTAATAAAAGCACACGTTCCTTGCGGTCCGTAATTATTTGCATTTGAACCTCCTAACTCCCTCAAACGTGTAATGGCTACTACTAAAATCTGGTATACCATTGTCACTATATCCATTTATCTGGAGTCCAGCAGAAGGTGAAAACTCTACAAGCGGATCAAGCATTTCCTTCACTCCGTTGCTATATGTCATCTGCATATGCAAGCACCTGAGTAGACTTGCGATATAAGATGTTGCGCTGAGGTGTTTCAGTTTTACGAAAAATGTACTCCAACATGAGATTAAAGAGTATCGGGACAGAGTATAAAATAAAGAGTATCCCCTGCCGCACACCTGAGAGTTAACTTCGACAAATTTCTTGATAGCCTGCTCTGAACTTTAACGCAGCATTGGGAATGTGTCACTGTGATTATACACAAATCGTACCAATTTTGTTGGCACTTCTAGATATTCCAGAGCAGACCACAAACTCTCTCGATTGATCGATTCAAAGGCTTGACGAAAATTCAGGAAGCCCTGATGTACTGGGATGGAAGTCTCGTAATATTTAGACAGAATCATCCGCCACGAAAAGACCTGATCAATGACTGATCGATTCGGACGAAATCCTCCTTGATAGTCACCAGCCAAGTCCTCCTCTAAAAGGGTAATCCTATCCAATATAATGTAAATGAGTAGCGTGCGCTCCGCTACATTAAATACGTATATAATGTTTGTGAGTACATATTAATCTAATCACTACCTTTCATTTAAATAAAATATATAAATAAAATGCATTAATCTACATAAATAAGCAATACAACCGAATTAATTATCTTGTATGACCTCCGCTGGACCTAATCCACTTCAAATACCCAGATTCACTCTTTATCAGCCAATCAGATGGATTTTAGCGTTAATTTACTCCATTCAAGTTTAACAGCATTAACCAGCGCAGTAGGTTAATGGAGAGTTTATCATCGCACGAATCCAACTTTTCAGAATATTCAACACTTGCTCGATGAGATTTAGGTCCAAAGTATTCGTTGGCCAGTTCATTACCACACTGTTTTCATTTCTAATGATTTTTTTAGAAACGTTGGTACTATGATGCCTAGCATTATCATGAATTACGATAAACTCTGGACCATATACCTAACCGCAAAAACTTCGACGTCGGGTCTGAAAATGGGCTCTGAGTTCACATAGCTTTCACTCGTAATTATGGTGCTCCGTCAATAACTATGAGCTCTGTTTTACTTCCTGAACTGATGCCACCCAAAACCATTATTGAACACTCCATCAAATCGATTGCTTTCTTGGATACAGTAGTCTGAACATCGCCCTACAATGCGCGTTTAGACCTGGTTCACCGGTCACTGCAGTGCTTAAACCAAATTGCGAATCACCTATGAAGAGTACGGCCCAATGTCGCAATTACCAACTCTTATGATTTTAACAAGTTTTCAATCTTGCTGCGCAATGTCTATGGGAGAAAAATAAGACATGTGGGTGCTTTTCTTATCTTTACTTTATTGAGGCGATTACGAAAAGAGTAATGCGATATCAGTCGGTTTCGTAGAATGCAGAATTTATTTTGAATCGGTTTGGCTATCCGTTTTCTGTCTCAGAGTTGCCAATACTATGCGTCGACCTTCATTTGAAGTTTTGATGTTTACACTATCCTATTACGTACTGAATAATTAACATGGCTACAAAGCGTTAAATTTTTCCTTCTTGTTCAGTTAGATGAATTCTCTTTTTTAATTTATTTTTAATTAAATAAAACTAATTTTTATTTTATTTTTATTATATTTTATTTTGAATATTTCTCCTTTTTTTTTTGTGATAATTATATTGTATTTATTATTTCAGTTAAAAAACCTGTTGAATACTATTGAATATACTTTAACTCAAGGAGCAATCCGAAATCGATATCAAATAAAAAATAAAATAAAATAGTGATAAAAGACACATAAATACAAAAAATGGATATCCATAAATAACTAATAACTAATTTTAACATAATTTGCAATTAAAAACTAATTAATTTTAAGAAAAATACACTAATTTACACAAAATCCATGTTACGAATTTAAGTTGCGTGCCTTCTATACTTTATTTTCGGTATTGTCTTACGATAAGCTTTGCTGCGACTTAGAGGTATGACCTAAGAATTTTGTTTTAGGTAGATTCAAAGACATTAGATTATTAAAAACATGGCATCATTAGTTTAGGTGAAATTGACGTACAAGGAAAGTTAACATCCTACTAGAAGGTGTTTCTTATTTTGTTTTTAGTAATATATCGAACAAATCCATGTGAACACACCATTAGGGTACAACTTTCCACATAGAAATGCTAACCTCACATTTTAATAATTAAATGATTCATAAAACTTACCAAATTATACTATCTTGGCATCTAAAATCGCTAGTACTGTACTTACGATCTATCTGAGATATTCGACAGATTCCTTCCACTGGAAGGAATAAACTTTTAAAGGTGTAAACTTTTTATGTCCGCTGTTACTCAATTCACATACTTGATACACAGAGTTTTTTAGACTTGACATTTATTTACGTTATTTTAATTTTTAAACATTGTTTATAATAGCCGTGTTTCTTGACGTATGATGTGATCCGGATCAGAATAAAAATTTTGAACCAAAATGCTACTAGGATCAAAATAATAACCAAAAAACAAAAAATAATACAATTTTTGTGTTGATTTCATGAAACGCGGCTATACAAATGAAAGGGAAGCAGATATGATCTGATCCGGATCAGATCATACGTCAAGAAACACGGCTATTGTCATTCTTGGAATGTACGATTTTCTAATAACGGTATTGAAGATTGTATTGATTTGAAAATGGTGAAAAATATTATATATTCTTATGTAGGTTAAATAATTTAAATGAACAAAATTCACAAAACATACGTCCATATAAGAGGGTATTGGGAGTTTTTCCTTTTAAAATCGTCATGTATTGCCGATCTAGCTCCGAATAAGGCAATTATACTTTACATTCCTGTGGGAGAAATAATAAATTCTGGTTTATCTAAACATGTCCATATTTAATTATAATTTTAATTTATATGAAAGAATATTCATATATGCCAGTTATGTGCCATAACTGGCCACTTACTGAGTCAACAATCAGGCTCTACCGGCGGTTTCAATTCTGAACAGGGTCTTCATATGGCCTTAGACAATCTGAAGAAGCCAAGTTGTTTTCTATACCGTTGAGCCATCGTCCATTGCAACGCAGAGGTCGCCTACCATATGGAGGCCCTCCTTTCAGAGATCGCTGCATTATCTCGTATCTGGGTACTTGAGCGGGTCCCGGTGTTGGTTTCGCGGTATCCATTTTTATTTTGTTAACTTTATAAACAGTTGATTTTTTTATGGATGCCGGTCGTCAGTGCGGCGATCTAACCGTTTAGTCACCTCCTACGCCAAGCAAAGGTTACTGTGATGGTATGCTTGGAAAACATGTTCGTGCAATTTAGATTTACGGGACATGTAAGTGGCTCCCATCCTCAGGGGCAATCGTAATATATTAACCCCAAATATAAAAAATATTTTCAAATTGAGGTTGTGTATTTTGAAAAACTTAACAGTTTCAAGTGATTATAATAAAAATTTAAAATATACTTACACGCTTATATTGTTTTCTTATTTGAATAAGTCTGACTTATTCAATATGCCGGTGTTTGGGAAACAACCCTAATAAATTGGCACAGTAAACAAATTAGTGATAATTTATTGAATGAATGTATAGAAATAGAATTAAGCAGTAATAGAAATTGCGAGATTAAGCCTGTGCTGGGATGTTTTAACATCACATTTTCGAACTCCGTAAACCGTTTGCCTCGTTTTTTACGAACAAGTTTTTTCTATTGAGATCTCAGTATATTAGAATAAATTTAACTATCTCCTTTTCCTCATTTCACTAGCTATGAAAATAAAAAAATTGATACTTGAAACAATGATTGATTGTATAGAAATTAGAAAATTTTTGAATTTGAAAAAATGTTCACAATATAAATTGCGGTTTATTTAACAAAACAGTCTATCTATAGACGGTTTTGTTTGTAAATATTAATTTTTTTTTTCAGAAAACATAAACACAAATATAAATGAGGGTAAATCGGTTTCATGTTCGATTGACGCACAAAATCAGTGTACTCTGCCAATGAGATGAAAAAATTCAAACGAAAACGACATTAGTAAAAGATTGAGCTTACTACTTACGTCGCACAAAAAAAAACATGGCCATTAGTTTACATTTATTGAGGTCCCCTTATTTCTTACATCATACAATAGCTCTTTATGAGGCTGAATATTATTTCAGTTTTCGCATTTTATGTGCCGGTATTGCGATGTAATAAGATCAGGTCTTTAATAACTCGGATGACGTAGGATTATTACGCTTATTAGCATATGCACCCTATTTATTGCAGCTTTGTTTCATTATAAAAAATTTATGCCCTTCCATGTCTTTTAAAAACTCAATTAAATTTTGATGTTGGTCAAACAACAAAGAATCGTTGACAACTATTTCTTTCTCTTTAAGACAATCTGAAGAGTGTAGTGTTTTGGTTTTGGCAATTTTAGGTCATAAATATGTGATGTGTAATATATAATATATATAATATATATATATTTATATATATATATATATATACATATATATATATATATATATATATATATATATATATATATATATATATATATATATATATATACATATATATATATATATATATATATATTATATATATATATATATATATATATATATATATATATATATATATATATATATATATATATATATATAAATAAATAAATATAAATTTAAATGCAATTTGCAATGCAACAACTCATCGGCGACTTGTCTTTTCGTTTTTATACATATGGATCGAGTACCAATACTAATTCATCGAAATTTAAGGTACGTATACTTGAAATATTATTATTATAGGTGGATTGCATAGAGATCTGGAAGATTTATTGGTAAGTATATTACAGGGTGATCCCTGTAATTATTATATTATATATTATTATATATATATATATATTTTGTTTCTATGTATAACAATTTGTTGCTTTTGTGTTAGGCCAAATTTAGAACATCATTCATAACCTTTATACATTAAAATGGTATATAGTATGAATCGAAAAAGCACTCACTATATAATAATTGTGTGGCTATTTTAACGAAAAGAGACCATAATAATTGTATAAGTATCCTTATTTATAAAACATTCTTGATAAACCGAAAAATAATATCATATTAATGCAAAATCATACAATGAACTTAACAAACGACTTGGAAGTTTATACTAAAAATGTACTAACTTTTTTCATATGGTAAATGTATTAGTATTTAATAACATACATTCGGGCGAATTCATTCTATTTCATATATTAAATGTTTTATGTCATAATTAAAATATATCAGGCCAATTAACAAAAAAACCTTTTTAATTACATTCATTACAAAAATTGATAATATAACTAATATTTGGTTTGCAAACTGAATTTTAATTTTATTATCAATTTGTGTAAATATAATTAAAAATATTGTTTCTAATAAATTATTGTGATTTATTAATTGGACTTATTTGGACTGAAACAATAAACATTAAAATTTAAAATAAAATTAATTCGCCCGATTGTATGTTTTTTTATATAGACCCTAAAACATTTGCTATATGAAAAAACTTAGTACAATTTTAGAAAAAACTTCATTCTCCTATATAGGCGAATGATATATGCCGTAATTTAGAACAAAATTAGTAAAATGTTCACTGGCATCCTTAACAATCCAATATTTTTAACGCAATAAAGTGCTAGTTTTTCCTCAATTTTAAAAAAATACTTATTTAGACTTTGCACCGATTTTGATAATTTTATTGTTTTGAGTTTGCTATTGTAACAATGTGATTGTTTTAAATGCTTTGGCCACAATGTTGTATCGGAAACTGTGGAATTTCTCCGGTTTCGAAAAATTTATAGGCAACATCATTCAGCATACTATAGATGCGCAAATGGAATCAATCAAAATTATTTTTTTGCAATTTTCTAGAATATAAAATTTTTGAACTAATTTATAGAATATTAAAATTTTGCAAGTAAAACGAATATTATTAAGTTATTGTTTAAGAAAAATAATCCATTACATATGGTTACATTAGGTGCGTGCGCATATACTAAGATAGTACTTTTATATAGGTAATATATACTCATATTACAACAATAAAGTATTTGTGGTCCGAGCTTGATCTATAAAGTATGATGGTTATGTTATATATATATATATATATATATATATATATATATATATATATATATATATATATATATATATTTACTTAAAATTTGATTAGTTAAAATAAGAAAATTTACGTTGATTCCATGTTATTTACTATAAAATTAAATTTAATATTTATATGCATTTACATAAATGGGTACGTCGCGTCAAGAACATCTTGAACGCTAAATATTTACAATTTTTCTAGAATTTTTTCCTTTTTTTTTGTCAAATATCTTTGTGTGCAGACTGTTTTCCAACATTAAAATCTTAATGTGTTTTGTTTTTCCGTAAAAAGTTAGTACTCATAACTGAATGAAAAACGCTAATTTGATTTATTCTTAATTTTTTTATTTGGTTAATATAACTTTCTTTTGTATATATTTATAATTACATTCCATTTTAGATTTTTTTGTTTATAATTATTTATTCACTTTCTTTTTTTTGCCATATATATTGTATTCAATAAATTTTTATTGTTTTTATTAAATTTACACAGTAAAATTTAATATAATATTGTAGAGATTTTTGTTTTAATTTTTTAGTGTTTTTTTTTGCCTATTCTTAATTTATTTAAAAGATAACAGTTCTTTCGAAATTTATGACGAGTTTCGATTTTATTTTTATTTCCTAGAATTTATCTCTGTTGGTTTTGTTTGAGAACGAATGGTGATTTGTGGTTTTTTTGTTTTATAAATTATACAATAAATTTCTAAGAATATGCCTTTTTTGTTAAATAATGTTTAATTTATGTGGTAAATGTAATAATAATTATTTATATTAAAAACGATTTTTTAATTATAATTATTTACACTAATTAGTTTAAATTTATTAATTAAAATTATTCAAATTTGTTTAATTTAATTTTGTTTTTATCTGGTTTTATAATTTTAATAATTAATAATTTCAATGGGGTTGGTTTTTCTTGAGTTTTGAATATTTTGATTAAAAATACCTGTGGATTACAGAAATTACGTATCTATTATCTATACTGTTTGTATGATTTTTATTTAATTAAATTATAATGAAAATAATAAATTTTGTGCGAGCGATAAATAGTATTCGATTTTATATTTTAAAGGTTACAAGTAATTTTTTGATACGATATTATATTTATTTAATATATCCTAATTTAACTAAAATATTTGAGGTTTTTTTGTGCTGTTTTTAAATTATATTGAAATAGAATGTAACAAGCTCTGTCCTTGTTCTATAAAATTTGTATAAAAAAAAGTAGGTATTTTGATTAATTATTGAGCAAACGTTTTTTTTATAACAAATAAAGACTAACAATTTGGCACTTTATGTAAATTTGAATATGGCATGTGACCAAAATAAACTAAATATGTATAGACTATTTGGGGTTTTTGTGGAGCACTATAAAAATATGTGTAACAATAATAATAAAAATAACAAACAGTAATTGATATTTCATTTTTCTATAATTTTTAATTGATTTATTATTAATAAACTAAAAGTAATATTTAATAAACAGTAAAAATATTTTATAAAATCAATAGAAAAATTTAATATATTCTTAAGGACGGTTTTAATTTTTTTTATTTGAAAATTTCAAATTAAACAAATTTTTTGTTAGATTGAATATTACAAATTTAATATTTACTATTCAATAGTATTATAGTTTTTAATTTTATTTTGAAACCTTTAAAACTTGAAATAATTTTTGTTTTTAATTAAAGATTTTTATATTAATCAATTGACTATAATAAAAAAAATAAAATATGAATATTAATCGAATTTTTTTTTGTAGGATATTCGTACTTTTCCATAAATCATAGTAGAAGTTGTGCTCGTCATAAGCTATGTTGTTCTTTTCTTGTATTATTTTTGTTTTTTCAATACAAATTCATATCGGAAACGGAGACATAAAATAACATAACCTGGTTCTTATCAGACGTTCCAAAATCGTCCGCAACAATAATACAATTATCACAAGTTCAACAAATTTCAATAAACGTAAAAAAAACACATTATAGCTGTTTTCGAAATATTTATAAAATGTTCTTTTTTGATATTTATATAATTTGGTATAAATTCTAATTATTATGTATTCTAAGACGCGAATAGAGATTTTTTCTCTGAAGGTGTTCTCTGCTGTAACCTAAATGATCAAATACACAAAATAAAACTTTATTTATTTGAAATAAATAAATAAACTCACTATGAATGTGTTTATTTTTGACGTCGGTTAAAATTTGTTAACAGTGTATGAAAATAGATTCATAACATGAAAATTATAATTATAAAAAATTAGCAAACTGAGTAAAATAATTTCAGTATAGTTCGTTGGAATTTTTTGAACTCGGACAGTTAAAATATGGCTGCGTACACGGTTAAAATAGGTTTAGCAATTTTATCTTTGATCGCATAGTAAAAAAATTGGTCGATTCAAGGTATATTAAAAAGGAGCTCGGTAATAAGGATAATGTAAACCACCCAACATTTCTCAGTTCGTAAATTTGTCAACAACGTAAAGGCGGTTTCGATAGAAATTATCATAAGCCAAGTTATTTAGTTGATGAATCATAAGGAAGACTGTTAAATTTTATCTGTTAAATTTTAAAATAGTATTCGCTATCAGTGGGATTCTTTTAAAATTGGTTATAAACCACGAAGGTTCCACTCTTATTGCCACAATAAACCCATAGCACAAAATTAGAATTCTATGTTAATTCGCAAATTTGAACTGCAGCCTTGGGACATAGATGATAGAGGAGTTTGACTAAAGCTAGGGTGGATAACTCACGTACATTAATAGACGTGGAATTGAACACTAGTACCAAATAAAAGCCGAACAATCATGACAGATAAGAATTGGGACTAGAATTCTTAACTGACCAATTTTAAAGATAAATCATACTAACCTCACGTTGAGCTCCCTTATATAGAAGTTCGAATAAATCAACAAGAAGTAGAAAACCACCTACACCTTATTTCATTCAAAGTGGGGCGAAAAAAATGCACTGCTTTTTCTTCAAATAAAAAGGAGCAGCTTCTTTTGAACCGATTAATGATGATTAATTCACCTGACACTTTTCACATTCGCATTCCTTGAATTCAGCACAGGTTTACAATTTAATGTGTAAGCGCTTTTGTTTAAAACTATACAGAATGAACCTAAACTTTTTTTAAAACTGCATACTAATTTAAGGGCGCCAAACAGTATCTCTGGGATATATAATCGGCCAGGCTGAGAACTCAGTCTAAAAATGACCTCAGTCTCTAACGGTCTATCCAGATATCTGGCACCCTCTGAATAATGTAGCCTCATCTGTGTATTGCAGCTCTCTACACTAGATGAACCTTTCTTTATTCGATACTTACGGGATCTAATAACGCCAAATCACAGAATATAAACAAATAGTGGTTGCTTACACGGTTGATATTGCTATTGCAGTCTTCGGAAAATACTCGCGTAAAATTATATTATCAATATGTGAATTATTTTTCAAATTTTTCTAGATTATTAAAACATTATAACTAACATTTCATAGTCAAATCTCCCATTTTGTGTTATTACAAATTGTATACAAAGTATTGTATAAAAATAAAAGTAAACTCACCGAATATTTTAAGCTTAAGGTGTTACACTAAAATGAAATTATGCTGAAAGATAAGTTAAAAATTAATTATGAAACAAAATTATTGCAAGGGAGTTCAAGAATGGAATATTGTAATCGATCGGCTTCCTCTAGTTTATTCGAAAAATTGATATAATGGAAATTACATATTTTAACCAGCCGTATCATTTGCATCTGTCCAGTTCTTTTATATTTAGGACCTTTAACTATGTATAATTGTGCAAACTTCATATTGTAACTAATTTCTCTGTTGTGGTTTCAAAAACGTAGGGCGTTGTTTTTATTTTATAATAACCAATGACATAGAATACGTACAAAATTATAATAACCATTGACGTAGAATACTTAATATTTTTTATTTTATTTATTATTTCAATAACATTTACTAAAATCTTGTATTTCCGTTTGATTATAAATAAATTAGTGCGCCAACAAACCGATCGGAAAAAGTTATGCAAGAAATTATCGATTTTTTCAAGAAGATATGGTCAGCAGAAAGACGTATTCTACATCAACATATATGTTAAATAATAATAAGTATTTGAGTCACATGATTAAATCAGATTTATTTTTATTTTAAATAGTGCAATTAATTTATAATTTTCTTGAGTAACAGAATTCTATTTAATTAGTTGTTCTCCAAATTATTTTGGCCACTATCCGGTATATTATATACATATTTCAGTTTTTTTTTGTAGTTTTGTATTCTTCCACATCTGATCATACTCGTACATTTAATATTGTTAAAGAATTTATAATCAGAATCGTTATAATAATAATAAATATAATTAATTCTATTTGTTTGATATAAAAAAAAATTATAATTATAATAAAAATATAAAACAATTCCAACTAATTTATTATTAAATTTATTAAATATATGTATTTTGTTTTAAAAATTTCAACTAAATTTGTTCATTTATTTATGATATATTATTTTAATTTATTTGTTTTTTTTATTAAATTTAATTTATAAATATACATATACATTTAATAGTAATTTGTTAATTTTAAAAAAAATAAAAATAAAAATTACAAACGGCCATTGTAGAATTTTTATTACTTGATTGATTAATTTTTTTTTGTAAATATATTAATTTATGTTATATTATTATATGTGTATATATATATATATATATATATATATATATATATATATATATATATTATATATATATATATATATATATATATATATATATATATATATATATATATATATATATATATAATTTCTTTTATTTATAATTTACAATGATATTGATTACAATATTTGTTAAGTTAATTATAATTTTCCTATTTCGTTCACAAATCACGTATAATTGAATATGATTAATTATTTCTAATTTATTTTTGGTCTAAATTTCAAAAGTAACAGAATTAATTGTATTTAAATAGAAACACAAATAAAAAATATTATGTTATAGTTGAAGAAGTTATTGAATCACGAATGGTATAATGTGAAGACAAATAATAATGGTTTCTGTATTGTTTAAGTAAACTCTTGAATTTGAGATTAATTATTCATTCATTGAATACTGATAACGGTTAAACTTAAATAGATAAGCTAAGAATAGCTTTCCAACCATTTACGCACCACTATAATTGTCTTTAAATCATCAAAATCATTTAAATAAAATTAATAATAAATGGGAAATATTTGTTTATGATACATACGAGTACATCACATAGTATAAAATTCCTTATATGAAGCTACTATTCTGAAAAGTTGTAACAAATACAATGATCAGTTTCGAGCCGATAAGTCTTTGAATAAAATACGTTTATCTCATCAGGCCGTGTCGACCGAATATTAACATGAATTAATTAGAAATATTTAATTTTAATATTATTATAAAAAAAATAAAAAATACAAATTTGTAACATACGAGTAGTTATAAAATTTAAGTAAAACTAAAACTTAACATTTGTTTATAATACTCCAGTAGAAGTATAAATTTTAATAAATAATAACAAGAAACGCGTGAGGTGCAATCACAAAGTGGTAACAAAAAGTAAGAGATGTTTTGAAGACACGAAGGTTAAACACTTTTTTGACGACAAACTATTTACGCATGTTGCACATTTATTCCGCTCCGAAGTGTAAAATATTAATTCAATCGTCTGACTGAATACATACAGTTTAAATTTTTGAAAAATTTGACAAGTTGGACTTTTTACAAGTTTTACGGTATAGCAGATTGAGCAATGAGCAATTTGAAACCCATGATTTTGGGACTGAGATTTTGTAGTCCCGGGATTCCGCTTAATTAATTAAACCATATTACTTTTTTTAAAATTTTCAAAAACAAAATTTAATTTTATTTAAGTAATACACTAATAATTATATACTTCATTTACTTTAAAATTATAAACAAATAAATAAATTCATGCTGTAACCGTAAAAATTCAAAATTTTTAAAATAAAAGTTTTAGTAATGGTATCCAGTCAATAGCAGTATCCTCTAATTTTGTAAACTATTTTTCTTAGTTGGCAGTGTTCCTTTCTACTGTAAACTGTAAACCATATTTTAAGAGCAACGGACTCGTGTAATATACCTCTTAAGGTGCGTACATGTTACAAAAAATAAAAATTCTGATGCACAAAAATTCACCACGAAGTTAGCTGTATGCGTTGAAATATTCACTACTCGAAATATAATTTCATCAGTATAGCCTTTGTTAATAACGAAAATATTATGACTTTTGAGTGAAAACTTTTGTTTAATTATATTCAAAATGAAAATTCTTTGTTTATTTACAAATAAACCAGCAACAAAACAAGTTGCTATTTTTGGATTTCTGATTTCATTCGAGTTGAGAATATTTCAACTAACTAACATAGCTAACTTCGTGGAGAATTTTTGTGCACCAGAATATTTTTTTGTATCATGTACGCACCTTAAGAGGTACATTACACGAGTCCGTAGTTCTTAAAATATGGTTGTCAACAGATTTTACATTGTTACATTATATGAACATATAAAATACGTAGAGGAGGAAGTTTCCCTTTTAAAAACGATGGGTTGTTCTCAAAATTGGAGTAGGGGCGTTTTTTTGTTTAATAGTGCAATAGGAATCAGTAGAGTGAATTCGGCGCTTGCAACGTTATTATAATTTGTGCTTTCTGATCGTCAACTTGAATCTACCACAACACCTCGAAAACTAACTCTCTACTGTTTCGAGAGCAATATTTGGTAGTCAACAGTGATAAACGTATATTCTTCCTATTCATATAAACTGCCACTGCCTTGTGTCTGGATGAGCATCCTGAGTACTAAAGTACGTCCTAAGGCCAAACTGAACCATATTTAAGAATTTGGTTTTTTCAATTTGTTTTATAAATTTAATTAGAATCTGTGATCAAATTTGACTTAAAATGAATATCTTCGAGCAGGAATTTAACTGTCAATTATAGTAAGATTGAAGATTCGGTTAATAAACTTACTTAGATCAGTATAAGATTTTTAATTTAGTTATAATTTTGAATTTTGCAGTATAACTTCGATTTAAGGGAGCCAAATTTAATGGCTAATTTTTTGCTCCGTTCTCAGATAGTATTTTTTTGGATGGTTATTGCTTTATCGCTTTAAGTAATAAATGGATCAATAAATATACAATAGTTAGTTACAACACAATAAAGCAAAAATGCCAGGTTAAAATGTCATTTTAAAGTGAACAATCCTTTAAAAACCACACCAGAAACATTTTTAACACTAATCCATATAGTAGATATTTTCTTTCAACGGCTTTTTAAATCCTGTGTGAATATAATTATTTAAATCCAACTATTCTGCTCTTTTTCTTCAATTTTTAAGATTTTACAAAAAATCTCCATATCAAAATAAAAGTTGATGTGAAAGGGCTAGATAGAATTTTTAGACGTTGCTATTCAAATTTTATAAAATGTATTCATAATTCTGATCAATTCGCTCACACCAAATTTTACAAGTTCCTTTTAGGATTATATAAGCTTATTAAATCAAACTACGTATATTAATAATATGTATTCAACGGTCTTTCTAAGCCAAATTGTAGTATGGATTACAAAACGGATGCCAAATTATTTATTGAATTTAGATCCGATAAAGTCAATTTGCCAAGACTTGATTGCGGTATACAATTTTGATTCTAAATTTATTTCGATGTTTAAATAGTATTTTGACTTTCAATTCGATAGTTTATTCTTCTTAAATAAATTTTATCACTTGTTTTATGTTACTCTAGAATAGATACACAGAGTAAATGTTTTTTATCGGGTTTTTAAAAAAAATTAGATAATGATGTGAAGGGGACTGAAAATTGGGCCAGTCCTTAAGTAGTAATTAATCGATGTTTTGTATTTAGTTTATACGTCTGAAATGACGAAGGTTAAGAAGGAGAAGTATAGTATAGAGGTGGTAGCAGTATATTGTGCTTATTACAAGAAGCCTTTTTGTAATAATTTTTTATGAAATCAACCATTTTAGTTTTATTGCACTGATAAGTATAATACGTTTAAGGTGGTTGTTGAGTTTAGTTTAAGTACACATTTCAATAATTCATTTTGATATTAATTCTGTTACTGTCAATAATAATTTCGATTTTAAATTTTTATTGATTTTAATTCCATTTTTGTTTATATAAAAAATAATTATGTTTAGAAAAAAATCAAATAGTTTTCTCTTTTGTTATTATAAATTAAACTAATTTTTTAAAATTATAATACAATAAATTTAATTTAAAATCATTCTGTTTTATTTTTATAATTGCTACAGATTTTAGTTTTTCATGTTTAATTTTTATACAAGAATAATAAATAAATGCAATATAATTATATAATAGTAAGATGTTAATTTTAAGGATTTTATTTGTTAAATTTAATTTTAATTTTTAAGGTATTTATAAGTCTTATATGATATCCGTAGATCACACTCTCATTTCATCCATTGCAGCTTGTGGTACTTGATTCTGTGCTACTTGATTTAATATTGAATTATCATCATTTTGATGATGATGTTGATTAATTTGTTGTTGATATTGTTGTTGTTGCTGGTGCTGCTGCGATGCAATAGAAAGTAGAGGTGTACTTTCAGGTGGACTATTACAACGTTTTTGTAATCGTGGTGTACGTATATGAATACCTATAATACTATCAATTTCATCAATTTTTTTATTTAAAATAAAAGAACTTAATACAAATTATATAGATATGTATAAGAAAAAAAACAGTTTAGTTTTGTGTGCTTTTTATTAAATTTAAAGGTAATGTTCTAAATTGAATTCAGTCGTGAAAAAAACAAGTAATGCCATAAAATTTAGTATAATTTTAAGTTATTTTATTATTATTATTATTGGAGAACATTTTAACCTTATTCGAAATATATTTTTTGTTATTATTTTTCTGTACCATAGGCCAATCTAATTATACTGTGAACAATATAAACAAAAATTTATATCTAGGTATTAGATACTCTATTAATAGGTATTTCTTTTAGTTTTCCAGTTGACATGACGTCCAACATTTCAACATTACCTTTTAAATAGTTTCTTTTCTACAAAAGGAAAAAAAAAAATCGATGTTGTCAAGAGACAAAACCCATCTGGATAGATGTACGTTTTTCTAAAAAACTATTCTATCAATGTAGTAAATTGGTTTGATTTCTCCCTGAATGTTTCAAAAGTGATAAATTATGTTAAATGACAAAAGTTTTGTGGCTGTGTAAAGTTTTCTTATATTGCTGTTTATTTTCAAGGTAATTTTTATCAAGAGAAGTAGAAAAAAATTAAGTTTTTTTCTGATCATTTGAGATTTACGAATCACTGAATGAAAATAAACATATTAGTTATTTATTTAAGGGAATCAAAATATAGTATTATTTTCGGTTAAGTGTAATCTACATTGCTGTGCAACGTTTAATAAACTATGACTTACTAAATGTGCTATATACTGTACATAAATAGACTTTCAATAAATAGTTTTTCATGGCATGACAGTAATTTGAAAAAAAATCTATGTCGGATAAAATCATATTCCATTATGCCAAAGTTTATTATCCTATTCTCAAAAAATTTCCATTTTGCTAAAATACTGAGTACGGAAATTGTAGGCATCTCTTTCAAATGTGCTAAGGATCGAACTAAATTTGGGTGTTATTAAAAAAAATTTATGTAAATATTAAACATTTTGTACGTTCTTTAGAAATAACATATTGTCCCGGTAAGTTTCCAAGTGCTTTGAATCTGCACCAAATCAGCGCACAACCACGAAACCTAATCCATAATTTATTACACTAGGTTTCAATTTTATTACACTTGACTCTAATTGAACCTGCACCACCATTTTGTAACTTGTGATGTAATTGTGATATCGAGATAGGTCTTTGGCCAGAATTTATTACAAAAATATTACAGTTCACTGGTAAGACGCCGAAAAAATTATGTAACGTAAAACTCAACTTAGTTTAATAGAACGTATACTAATATTCAAATAAAAATACCAAAATTTGGATTTTATCACTTGTAATAATTTAATACACCAGACCGCCACCATATGTTGGATAGAAATAGAACTGCCCAATGCTAACACTATATAGTATACATATGTATACCTTATAAAGCGCAGTAATTTAATTATTTTGGGTAAAATCCACTTCAGTCAACGAAAAATACCAAAAAATTGATTTTATCACCTGTGATAATTTATTATACCAGACCTCTGCACCATATTTTGGATAGAATTGACCATTGTTTACATTTACGGTATACATGTACATTTTAAAGCGTTGTAATTCAAGTATTTTGGGTAAAAATCATCTTAGTTTAATAGAAAAGTAAACTGTACAATTCTAGAATATCGATTTTTCACCTGTAATGATTAATTACACCAGACCGCCATCATTGTTTACTTCCGCAGTGGTGTATATAGTATGTAGTAACTTTTATTATTTCAAGCGATGCAATCGATATTTTAGTGTTTGGCTTTGTGTGTTTATCAGTACTTCTATTTTAATCTAAGTTGATTTTAAACCAAAATAATTAAAAGTACACCACTTTTTAAGGTCCATAGCATAGTGTAAACCATTGTCAATTTTTTCCAAAATATGATGGCAGTGTGGTGTAATAAATTGTTACTAAAACAATACATAAAATCGGCATTTTGGTATTTTTTTTGAATATTATTATGTTTCTATTAAACTAAGTTGTTTTTTATACAAAATAAAATCATACATTTTTCCGGCGCTTTAACAGTGAACTGTAATTAAGTTATAATAAATTCTTATCCAAGTCCTATCTTGATATCACAATTCTATCAACTGTTACAAAGTGGCGGGGCAGATTCAATTCAAGAAGTTACAGCGCTTTTACAAGTGTGATAAAATTGAGACCTGGTGTAAGAAATTATAATAAGTTATGGGTTAGGTTTCGTTGTGGAGGGCTAATTTGGCTGGCGCAGCTTTAAGTCATTAAATTAATATAATGGTGTATTGTTCCGATTGCGGTTGCAAAATTAAGGGTAATAAAGGAAAAATTATGGCATATGGTTTGGTAAATAATGTATATAGGTGAAATATAAATAATTTCAAATGTTTTTAAATGAAATGTGAGTGGGAAATAGCCAAAAAATCCTACTACTGCTCTATACTTAATTCATTTGACGAACTCCAAGCCGAATATGGCTATCAGTTATCTGCTGACATATCAATTAAACTAGGATGTTTTGGAGTGGTTGTTTTGGAATTAATAAGATGAGATTATCAGATCAATTATGACTTCATGATCATCCAACAATCCTGGCATTTAAATACCGATTGAGAAATTTTTTTCATCAACATTAGAGTTAATACAGTAATAGGAACTATCGGAGTTGGAAGTCCAAACGCAATTGGCGAAGTGAGTGACATCCATTCTACCCATGTATATGTTGTGTCACTCTTAAATTTTTATATAATTTGCACAAATGAACAAGTATAGGCAAATATTTTATAAAACCTTTGCTCATTTTAATGTTTATAAGATTCCAACTTTATTTTTATTCAAGAATCTTATACTAAAATTTTGAACAAAATCGCAAAATTGCGCTGACAGGAAAAATCGTCACTAATGTTAACTGGTTCCAATTGGCACAGTAAAACTGTTAAAAAGTGACGTAAGTTTTTTTTTTCTATTCGGTTCTGTCAAAGTATCAAAAAACTGCTAATGGAATTGATATTTTTCATGATATTATTTACTTAAATTTACCTTGCATTTTATAGCGTAAAAAATATTTACAAGTTTGTGTGGTTGTAACCTAATCGTCTGAGACCAGTTAAAATGTTTGGGTGAATACATTTTTTTTTAAACTTTTTATGCGTTTTTTATTTCGATTGGCACACACACTTATATACCAAACTTCAAAGAACAATTTGTATATTTAATAGTTTATGATATTTTTGAAAAATAAATTTTTATCGATTTAATTTAAAAAAATTAATTTTTACGATATTAAGGAAAATAGGTTTTACATACTATATTTAAAAACAACAAAACCGAATGATTTTATGGCACCGAATGACGACATTCATACAGGGATAGGCATTAGGCAGTGATTATTAAAGCGAAATAGATTCATCCATTTGAATCTCATACGTAATAATCTATTTTTTTCAATGTGTTGTATATCTTGTTGACAGTTTACATCATTGACGTTTTGTCAAGGAACTCGGACGATTAAAATAGTATTTTATTAATAAAATTATTTATATTTATTTATTATTATTATTATTTAAATTTTATATTATTTTATAATCTCTACTTGTTCTGGCGCTCAAGGCCCTCCCGGCTATTTCGCAGTTCGCTTATTTGAGTCCTAGCCTTACGCCATTTTGTAAGCCGAATCGAGATCACACGGCCACAGGTCCGCTTTGTTTTGACCATCTACACATTGTATAGCTCCAGCCAGCCTGCACTGACATGAACGATGGCTCGGCCCATGAATTCTGCACTCTCAACAGAGGGTCATAGATGTGTTCATCATCATCCCGATCGAGGATGAAGAATCCCTTTTGCATTCCGCCCCTATTGAGATTCGAACCCGGTACCTCCCGATCCAAACGTCACAGCTTTAACCACTGTGCTATTTTTTCGGTAAAATTTAATTTATTTTAAACAATAGATCATATTTTTCGAAATCGGTAGCAGGATCAAAGTATATTAAAACTAGTCACTTGCTGCTAGTTGTCACTAATAAACAAAAATAAAGTACGGAGATTGCTAGCCGGCCATGTTGTTTTTAAATTTTGTTCTCCGTAATGTTCGTTATAAATTTTGGTGTAATTTTTTAATATTTCTAAACGTTATTTCTTTTTAAAAATATTTAATGAAACAATTTAAAAAAACCATGTATTATATTTCGCAGAGATGGCAGTACCGCAGTTTAAAGTATTTAATTTCTCATTAGATACCTGTCACTAGATGTCGAAATGTATTTTAGGTTAGATGTTATTTTAAAAAATAGGCTGATGAGAAAACGGCTTTTACAAAAGCGTAATTTTAATTTTGTTTGTTTCTGAGTGAAATTTTTTGTTTGCGTTAAGGCGTTGCCACATGGCAGTCGTTTATACTAGCAACGTTTTTCCCATTTATAATTAAATGGAACCATATTATGATTATAATTAATGGGAAACATTACAAAATACCTTTTCAGTTAACCAAAAAAAAACTAAAACTAAACTAAAAACTAAATTTTTAGTTGAACTAAAATATCTAAAATAATTTATCAAATTAAATTCAAAAATAAGTATTTCTTTTCGTGGTTAGGAACGAATAAATCGTTTCTAGAAACAAAATGTTAAATTTTCAATTAAAACTGAAGACATTTTTCAAATTTTTTAAATATTAATTTCAGTTATTTTATATCATTTCGCAGTAATTTTAACCATAAATATTTAATTTAAATATAGGCAACGAAAGACCCAGTTTTTGTAGGATCGGGGATCGAATTTAATTCAGACTATTAACTTGAAATATTGTTTAGGAGGTTTTTAAAACGCAAAATCCTCGGTATCCGGATGACATTTAGACGTTACACCGGCAATCTACTCCAGAGCATACCGTAAAGAATTTTTTTTACAACGCCTTTAGCTTTATTATTTATTCCTTAAATCCTATTCAGGAAACTCGCAAGAAAGTTTCTAATCTCGCAGCTAATGTATGGATGGTTTGGTTTCAATTTGGTATAAATCGATAAAAATTAAAAGTAAGAAATTTGGGCAACTGTTGATAATTATGAAAGTTACATTTTATTGTAAAATGTGCCCAAACTTTTAAAATAATTATCATTTAAATAGTTAAAGTATTTTCAACCTAAAAGAATAAAATCGATTTATTTCTACACATTATCATTAAATTGTGCAGACATTGTTCATTTACAGACTTCACATTTTATTATATCTATTTGCCTAAACGGTTTTTTTGGTTTCAAGAAATTGTTTAAGTCTCTAAAACTTTTAAAATAAAATTTATGACATACAATAATAATTATAAAACTAATAAAATGTACACATATCACATATGTTTTACAGAAATGTGCCGTAAATTAAATTTAAACGTTTATAATAAAAATAATATATAAAAAGCGTTTCGTCCTACTTCTCACCTTCTACATTTATGTGCGCGAATGAAAAAAAAGCTAGAACAAGTTAGTTAGTGTCTACTCGTATTGTGACCTTTCCCGGTTTTAACTAAAACCCGATTTAGATGTAGAAAAATGTTTGCCATGCAAAAAAAGAAGGCACTAGTTTATTACAATTTAGGTTTGAATGACAAGAACAGCAATATAAACATGCAAAATTTTACAGAATTTTTTGTCTTTTTTTTGAGAAATTGTTACTATAAAAATGAAAATGTTACCATAAAATATAATCAACCCGAGTATATTTTATGGTAATATTAATAATAATCATAATAAACACTTAAACAGTTATAAAGGCCATTACTGGCCCCTTACTATTTTATGGTAACATATTGAAAAAAAAATATATCCAACCAATCAGCGAATAGACGTCAACTTTTTATAGTTGTGTTTTAAACATTTTTATTTATATTTTCTAATTTAAATATTAATTAATAATCCTATTTTAGTAAACAACAAAATTATAATATTGAAGAACGAACGAGTTCAAAATTATCTAGTTCCACCGAGTACTTATGGTAATAAAATAATTAAATATTAAGGTAATGTTTTTTCTTTCTCAGTTTAACGAATGTTTTTTTTATATTGTGTGCCGCTCTCTTTGTATGCAAACATTTTACATGGGAAACATTTTTCATCTTCTGTTATGCTGTTTACAGTTCTATTTATTTGTTATTCAAAAATTCGATTATACAAGTGAATTTAATTATTTACAGTCGTATTTAATTTCTATATGAGATGGATGAAGAGTTTATAAGAAACGTTTGTTAATAAAGGTTTATCACATACATATATACGGATTTGTAATTCTATGAACGTGTCGACAAATCTGGATCAGACTTTAATAATGTTATTAATGTTTGAGTTTAATTTTATATAGACCGTTGGAAAATTCTTATTTCCCAGAAATTTAGAATATAAATGTACGCTTCATGTGCATTTTAATTAATATTAATTATTTGTTAAATTAATTTACCTGAATTACTGCTATTCACCGTATTTACAGTATTAGAATTTATATTTTTCGGCAGCGTCATACAATCACCTGGACCACCAACATTATTCCCATTTCCATTATTTCCACCGCCTTGCCTATTTGTCGAATACGTCGACAATTGATGCATATTACTTGCTTTTGGTAAGGTCATCATGCCTGATGTGTACTGCGTATTCGCTCGATTATAATTTTGTGTATTTTTCATTGGTAAACTAACGTGATCCCGTGACTTATTAAAATTACTATCCGATATCGGAATTTTAGTTTGCTGTTGCATACAGTTTTGTAAACTATTCGAACATATATGAGATGGTTTAACGTCCGAAGTGAGAAGTAAAGTTCCTGTATCATGATTTTCCACGTCTACTATTATATTTGCACTTTGCGAGTGTCCTAAATGATAGTGTGCGTGTTTTATCGAGTCAAATGGGACAGCTTGATGTAAACCGCGCTGTTGATATTGTTTTTGCAGACTTTTAACTTCTAATCGTGTTTTGTCTCGCTGATAATACACGCCAGCGAATATTAATACATTCAAAATTAGTAAACTACATCCAATTGCGATTGTCACACTTAACGCAGTTGAATAGGCAGCATAACCGGCTGCCTCGAAACTAGCGATTGTATCTGTTGTAATATTTGTCACAGTGGTTGGAGAAAACCCACTGTAATTCTGTATTGAAATACATGTTGTTAAAGCTGATGGTTCAACTGTAGTTATTCCACGTAATATTGTAATCTCAGTGAAATTATTTCTTTTCTTAAACGTTCCCTCCAAAAATGTTAGTCGTGACAAAGAATCTGGTTTAACTGGCCCATCATATAATTCGAGGTCATCATGATTTTTGAATAGATTATGCTTTGCTATCACATCCTCCATGCCGGCACGATGAAGTTCGGGTATTAGTCGTAACCATATGGACAATTGATGGGCACGAAAATGATTTTTCATGCGTGGTTTCATTCCTAAAGCAATAAATATTTTAATACCCATCACAATTAATAACGGGATCGTATTACTAACCAACTTCTAAATATTTTTGATGGACCGGATCATACTCCTCCCATTGTATGCTGCGAAACCGATTTCTCTCTTTCGATGCTATCAATACTGAGTCCTGGCGATGATGCTCATTAGGATTCCTTTATTGGAAAAGTAATTATAGAATAAACTTAGTTAAATTAAATTGAAATGGAATCAAGTACTTACCCAGTTCGTGCAAAATTACTCCAGTAAATCATTATTGCTTCTGACAAGGCAATTTCTGATTTCGTATAGTTGCGAGGAAAATGGTTAAAGCCATCGACCAACGGCGCTCCAAATATGTATGGGAGCTCTTCTCCGTGAACAGTTCCCATTCTCTGCAATTAATTATTATTAGTTTAGTTGTCGTTTAATTTGTATCTAATATTCGCATGCTGGTTAACACATACTACCTGAGGATAATCTCCATCTTTTGTTTGATAGTCAAATACGCTAAAGAAACATTTTGGTCCGGTTTTCTCTTGACCTGGCAGTGCCGGTGGTGGCGCTAATAAATCACCTGTGTGAACTAGTGGCGCTACAAATTGAGCATCTGATAGAGCTGCCACTGCTGCATCCCGTGTATTGATTGGATGTTGCGATGTTCGTTCCCAATCTGTGTATTCATTTACGACCTAATAAATTGAAATTTTTTGATTAAACATGAATAGAATTCGATGTTAAATAATTGGTACCGTATAAAATATTTCACTTAAGTGATACGAGTATGCGTTGCGAACATAAGTTCTAAGTATTTTGTCACGTCGCTCGCCTTCAAATCCACTTTGAATGTCTGCCGCACTAAATCGCCACAGAGCTTCACCCGTCACAACGCTAAAGAGTAGATCATAGCGTCCCGAGGCATCTTGTGATCTTTTTGTAGTTCTCCCTGATGGTTGATCATCCGGATCTTGATTTGATAGGCCAGTTCGAATAACGACACCGTCCACTGATGGGCCAAATGCGCTTAAAAAGCTGGGTGCTTGAATATCAATCGAAAACAAATCTTCTAGCGGTATTTCCCGTAAGCAGTCGACAATTTCTTCGTGATTTTTTATTAAATCCTCGGGTATTGTACAATTTAAGTCTTTTGCTAATTTTAATGCGTAGACTACGGGATCTTCAACAAGAGCCCACGATGAGTATGCTGAGCCTGACAGCAGTATGGCACGATGAAATAAACCAGGCACCATTGTCGGTGATGTCATCAAAAAATTTATACATGCGGCTCCACTTCCATGACCGGCTAACGTCACCATATTTGGATCACCACCAAATTTGATAATATTTTGTTGAACCCAATGTAATGCAGCCATTTGATCCATAAGGCCATAATTTGCAACACGTGCCCGTATTTGTGGACTTGGATTTGCATTTAAAAATCCTAATATTCCTAGTCTATAATTTAATGTGACTACAACTGTTTCACTATAGCTGGCTAACACTGTACCATCATACGGGTTCCCGCTATTCCATTCGAATGATTCACCATGTAGAAAAACAATAACGGGAAATTTCTTTTCCGATGTTGCTACTAAAAAATTTAAAAGAAAAAACAAAAACAAAAAATATTACACAAATAACAGCAACAAATTAATGATTTAAAAAAATTTATTTTCTACAACACTTCCATTGCAAAAATCCAACTTAGCATCCATTCTATACACGAATTGAATAAAAGAGATATAATCGTGGAGGTTTTCCCTAAAGTATTTAAATATATTACTATTTAGTATTTACTTATGTCATATTCTTTGGTCTTTATGAAAAAAGGGCAACTTTATTTTCATGAAAAAAACATGAAAAAAAATGATCTTTTTTCGTAGATGTATTGAAAAAAAATATAACAAAAATGTAACAAACAAGCCCCGTCAAAACGTAATTCACAAATGAAATTGGAAAAGGCGCCTTGTTTTTGTTGATATTTACGTTTAATATTTCTATGTATGCGTGAACTTTTATTGAAATCTATGAAAAAATCGCGATTTTTGAAAAGTGAACTGGGGCAAGAAAAAAATGCTCTCTGGTTTCTCCAAAGAACATGTAATGTCAAAGTAGCACGTGTTTTCAGTTGTCAGAGCACTTTTTTAGCTGTCAGAGCACTTTTTTTTGCCCTCAAGGTTATTTTTTTTTTACGAAAGAATATGGCATAAGATTGAAACTAAAAAAAATATTATTTTTTATTTTGTTTAAAGTAAGCTAAATTTAAAATAATAAAATAAAATAATGATGCCTGGTTATTTTCATGTTATTTTTTTTTTAGATTTTCCTCCCCGTTAAAAACGAGCAGAAAATAAAGAAAATTTTATTTATGTGCCAAATATTTCTCGTTCTTTGCGTTAGGTAAACAAATATTTTATAATAACACCTACTCTACAGTCTACGCTCTATATACGTATATAATATATATACGAGTACTAATACAACTCAGGTTCTTTCCCATGGGGTAAAATAAGGTTATATACTTATATATAAATATATATATGTGCATATTTGTTTATGTATAGTGGAAGTAAATTCAATTCAATGTACTACCCTCATGGGATATGAAATTAATAATCATTATGCTCCTGTTTATAGAGGTATATAAATACAGACAAACATTCCCATTTTTGTACTTACTTATATGTTTATACCTATACCTATCACATCCTGATCGTATGTCAAAATACGTTAAAGTTACTTCAAAATATCATATTGATTTTTCTTAAATAAATTATTGTGAGATTCTGTGTGTTGTAGAGAAAATAAACATTTTTGACAAACAACCGAGCTACAAAAAAAGTTTCAAAGTTTGCTTTTGTGCCATAGAACATAACATAGTACAAACATATATATATATATACTGTAAAGTATGTTATAACGCCAATAGATTTTATGTCATAAACATGTGAGAAATGTGTTTTGGACAATGAACAATTTTCACATATTTTAAATAAAAAAAAAAAAATAAAATAACACGAAATATAATCGAAAAAATCAAGAACTCTTCAAAGTTGGGAGATTCGAACTAAAACCGAATTTTTTTTTTAGGAAATTGATTTTGTTCAACAATCATAAATACTCGTACTGGAAAAGGAACACTTGAGTTATGTACATATATACATGTGTTTATATCGAGTAAGAATGGGAAATGTTTGCTATGTTAGAGAGAGAAATTTTTTGATTGACATGATGAGATTGTTGATTTTTTTCACCGTTCGTGAAATACATATGTGTCGATTCAAGGAACATTGCAACAATTACAACTTACAATAATTTGTTATGCCAGAAAGAATTTGTTATTTTAAATTTCATACAAACTAATGTCAAAAAATGACACCTATATCTTATGGTAACTCATTTGAAATTCATAAGTTTAATTCAAGATTATCCTAAAATTTTGCTAGCTTATATAACGGCTCAAACAGCTTATATTTGGGAAGCTCTTAGCATTATTAAATTATTTAGTGGAAAGATTCAAGAACACTGAGTTTTGTGCCCCATAACTTTAATTAGCAAGATCCAATTTGGCAAATACAAATGCATAACAAAATTCATATTTTTAGACTTAAATTATTAGGTTCAGTTTTCTTTTTATTATTCAAACTTGTACAGTTTCTATGAATTACAGCTTTAGAAATTTTCCGTGACATATGTAGTTAGCACTTTAGCAGGTCCCTATACTGGAAAAATCTCAATAAAACAAAAGTAGTTAATTTAGACTGAAACTGAAATAACAGATTCTGAAAGTATTTGTTTTCATTCATAAACTGAAAAAGAATTACAGTTATAATTTAATTCGGGTTTTTCCTTTAAAAAATGGGAAGCTCTTCCGGCCCAAACTGATAATTATTATCTATTGATATCTAGAGGCCGTGGTATTTAAAATTAATATGAGCGTAAGTATAGAAGCCGATGAGTGGTGCAATTCATCATAATTGGTTACGAGATAACCGACAGTATAAAATACCACTATCGTTCAACATTGTGACAAAATATCTATAGTTTTACACATATTAAAGATAAAACAATAAGAACAGTGTCTTTAAAACGTTTGGTGGCTTTACCACGTATAATACTTTTGGTAAGTTCGGGTATCATATCCACAATTCATATAAAAACAGATCCATCTACACAAAATTTAGGCAAGCACAAAATTAAAATAAATGCATATACTATAATTATATAATATACATTGCAGTATATATAATATACCTTGTAGTACTCGTATATCTCGTTTTGTAGTACCATAAAAATATATTCCTTTTCCTACATGAATTTAATATTCCTATACAAAGTCTGTGATAGGAATTTCCATTTTGTAGAAATTTGAATTATACAGGAATCATTTTTCGATGAATTATGAAACTTTTTGTGCTAAATTCGAGGGGCTTATTATGAAGTTTTTCGATTTTGGATTCTTTCGATATCTAAAAAATTCGATCCGCCGCGGATTTGCCTTATTATGAAACTTGTTATCGAATTTTTCCGAAATCGAATTTGCAACAACACTCAAATAATTTGACAGATGTTTTTTATTTTCCAATAGTTTATTATTATGCGTTGTTTAAAGCGTCTCGGGTGAATTAAAAATTATTTTATAATAAATTATTTATTAAAACAATTTATTATTTATTTTAATTTGGTTTTAAAAATTGTAAACATATATATTTATAATAAAACTTACATTGTAAATGTTTATAAAAATTGCACGATAGCATTAACCAAATTGTCGAACGATCGAATTTGAAATTCGCCAAATAAATAGTAGTCGAATTTTGACATGTGCGTTCGGAAAAATTCGATTTGATGTTTTATTTTAGTTCCATAATATGGCGGATTTTTTCGATGACATGTGCGTTCGGAAAAATACACGTCGAATTTTTTGTTTAGTGTCATTCGATAAATTTCATAATAGGCCCCCGGTTTAAAACGGAGAACATCTGGTTTGGCAAATAAAAAATGTTCTCAATTCTATTGACTATTGTAAAAGTAGGGTAAGCGTCCCTCGCTGTAAAAACATGAGTACCAAGCTATATAAAATGACAAAAAATATGCAAACTTAAAATCAAAAAAGTTTTAAAACAAAATTATTAAATGTCCAATTTGCAAATTTACTTTATTCTTATTTTACCGCAAGATGGAGTACGTGATGTCAATACTGAAATTCGTTTTCATCAATATTGTTTTTGAAAGTAAAATTTATTTTCATTTTAATTGTTAAAGTGTTTTTATCCTTTAAAATTGTTTACACTGTTGCAATTGTGATTTATGTTGTGTATTTATTTTTGAATGTTAATTTGAAAATAGATTGTATTGCGTTCGTTATTCTTAAAAATGATGGGCATTCAAGCTGTTTACACACCAATTCCACCAAGTATTTTGCTCACAAAACATATTTTACATGATCTCGTCAAAAATAATAACATTCCAGGGCCCCTATTTGTGAATTCGAATTCGACCAAACGAACGACGTTTTCGAACGATTGGTATTTGTGAATTCGAAAACGTACAATAAATGAACGAAAACGTGTTACTATGAAACGAAATGAAAAAACCTAAAACGAACACAAATTTCCCTTATCGCGCAATTCGTTTTCGACTAAAAATTGTACGATCATGAACGAATTTCTATTCGTTATACATTTTGTTGACGAACCCATATAAAAGGATTTGATATTTTAAAATTTAACTAAATAAAAATGGCAACCGGTGCTATATTATATGTATAAATATATTATAATACATATGTACATAATGTACTTATGTATATATACTTATATAGTATTTACATTATATATAAAATATAATTTTTATACATATTATGTATTTGCCATATAATCTAATATTTCTATACATACACAAAATATACTATAATTGTTAATATTTTTTTTTGTGAGGACAATAATAGTTTCATAACAAAAATAAACAGAAATAATGTAACAAAAACATAGTTTTAATAAATTTTATTGTTTGTACATATTTATAAATTTGGGAAATGAAAAATTACAACATTTCAACAACAGTGATGCGTATTGTTGTTGAACTCCAAAACAATAAACTAAACGTCAAAATTCAATCAAAGTTTATATTTTTCATGTAAGTGTAACCATTAAAAAAAAATTTCCTTTTTCATTTTGTGACAGTGTATATTTCTATTTACGATCGAATTCACAAATACCAATTCAAATTCGAAACGAATCTATCATTCGAAACGAATTGCAATTCGAAACGGATTCACAAATAGGGGTGCTGTTTTGCCACAAAATGGTTCTGTGTACCAAATTATTCTTGTACAATACAACATTGTATAGCGGCCCAACTAAATTGATAATATAACAATTCTATTGTTTTATTTGAAAAAATATTTATATGGCCTACTAAGGTATGTACTATGTAGTTTATTTGAGTAGAAGAAAATTATAATTTGTAAACACTTGGGGTGGGTTATTGTTTTTATAATACGATAAAATATAACCATTTTTTTATTTTTCGATAGCTATCGAACTGAACAAAAAGGGGTAATGTGCAACTTTATTATAATAGGCTGAGGACACAATAGACACAGCGTAATTGACTAAACGAAATGGCGGAGACACACAAACCTCTATCGAATAACGAAAAAAGTATTGTTACAACATTCCACCTCAGATTTCTATAATGTATGTTATTTTAAATAAAATGAATTTCTAGGGAAATTCATTTTATTTAAAATAACATACAGAATTTCACAATAACTCTTTACCCTGTTGATAGATTTTAAAAATTATTATACTGGAATAGCTATCTATTTGTATTTACAATCTATTTGTCACTAGTGACGTAGATGTGACAAAATGGACAAACATGAGCCAATTTTCGATTTTACTTCTTATGTTCGAGTGTTGTGTATTAATGTTAAACTAAACAAAACATTCCTATTTTATATATTTAAAAAAACTATTGCAACGGTATTCTAAACACAAGTTAACGTTTTGATTTTAATAAATAATCCAACATTCAAGAATATTGTCAACAATGAAAAACGTTGCAATAAGGAAATTACGGCGAACGAAACAAATTGGCAAAAATAATGCAACCTCATAATAATGAAAAAAAACTGTAAAAAAAACGAAAAACAGGGAATTTAAAAATTTGGACCAAAAGATATTTGAAACCAAATTGAAAAATCGTACATTCAACCAGATTTTAAATATGTAGAACATGGTCAAAATTATTGTTACAATTATTGTTAAAAAAAAATTAAAACTTAAATAATTAAAAATATTTCTGAGTAGGAATAATTCGTCTTTTATATTACAAAACGTTTTTGGCTGAGAATCAACCAAAATTCTTTTGTATTAGATATATTTTTGACTGTTTACGGCCTCTAGTTAAAATACAAGTTAAATTTTCTTTTACTTATTATTTTAAATTTTCAAATATGTTAGTAGACTTTCTAAAAATTGCGACTATTATACTATTTGGTACCTTTCAATTGGTTAACCAATCCATTTAAGAATCCAGTTTCCATCAAACATATCGAATTATCAATTTGTAGTATGGAAAATATGCTGTCACTGGAACTAAGACAGCCTTCTAAGTAGCTTTAAATCATTTGGAGGTTATAAGTTGTTTTTCAAAAAATTTTAAATTATGGATTATTAAGAATAACTAATCTTTTAATAAATTATTATTTTTGTCCTTATTATTAAATTAAAATTAAAGAATTTTTAATTCGGTTTTTAAATTTTTATCATTATTAAATTTTTTTCTATTCTTATAATTTCTTATTTCTTAGACCCCACTTGTCCGCTTTCGAAAAAATTTTCGTTACAGTTCATTAGCCAATATATATAAATCAATCTTTCAATATACTTAAAAATATCTCAGATATAACTTAAATAACTTAATTTTGTAATCAGTTTTATTATTGTATCAAATAATTAATTGTTGGTGGTATTTTTATTACTATTGAATTGTTATTTTGATGAATGCACATTGTAGCTTATTGGCAACTATGGCAATTAATTGGAAATTTATGTCTGTTTGTCAGTTCGAGTTCAAATTATATCATATACGAGTTATATTGAAAGGGATTTGGTCTTTATTTAAACAAAACCAAGATGGACAAAAGAAAGAAAAACATCTTGATAAATAGAAACGAAGTACTCTTGAAAATATACAAATGAACCATCTATGATATAAGGACCATGATTAGATATTGCTGTTTTTATGCAATATTCTAGCTTGCGTGGTTTGTAAGTTGTAATTGTAACAGAAAGAATAACTTAATTTATTTACGTGTGGCGAAAGCATTTGTGATGGCGATATTATCTTTTATAAATCACATTTTAACATTATTATGTACATATTTAAACAAATAATAAAAAGATTGGGAATAAGGGTAAAAGTTAATTAATTAAAGGGAAAATATAATTTTTGTTTTATGTAGTAATATTATGCGTCTAATGCGCATATAGGTAAATAATTGTCAATGTTTGTGTAAATAGGGATTTTCATATCTCTAAGGATGAATTATGATTAGAACTTTACGGAATTTTCTACAATGGCAAAATGAATCGGTGAGTGCGAGTGGAGCGTTTTCATTAGTGTCCTTCTTTTGATATTCTTAACAGTATGTGCATCTGTGCATAGTCTCATTTATTTAGTGATATTGAAAATTGTTTTATTTTGTACCTTTGGGAATTCTGGATTTGACTGATGTTTTTATACGTCGTTTTAATACGTTGATACGACAACATTTGAGTACATACCTAATATTTTTATATAAATATTTAGATTTCACGAATTAAAAGTTTAGAGAAAACTAATGCGGTTCGATGATTTTGGAATTTTATTTGCATAATGTTAAAGATTGCGGACAAATTTTATTATTTGGAAACTTTCCAAAATATTAAACAAAAAAATTTATTGTGAATATCTGATATTTTTATTGTCTTTTGGAAATAATCTTTTGGTATTTAGTATGTTTGTTCTTAAATGATAATAAATTATGTTTGTTTAATTTTATGATAAGTTTTCAGTTAAATATTGTTTAAAGTTTGAACTCTATAAACTATAATATTGTAACAGATATCTTCTAGACGAATTTTATCAACTCTTCCAAATGTAATTTATATACCCAAAGATGAGAAGCTAAATTGTATGTTTATGTTGTTGTCAAAACTATATTCGTCTCTTATCTTTTGGAAATTTAATCATGTAAAATATATTAGGTTTTCCAATATTTTGGGCTCAAGCATATTATTATCCTAAATGATGAACAAAAATTGTTTATGCATTCCAGGCATTTTTTGTCTGGAGATATCAAATAGAATTTTTCTTCTAACAAAATGTTTATTCATATAATATTCAAAATAAATTAAGGTTTGCTTTTTTGTTATTTTTTTTTTTGCAGAAGAATGAGATGTTTCGGGTTATGAATCATTCGTTATTTTTTGTTAAAAGGAAAAATGATAACAGTATCCAGTATACAAAAAGCATTATATAATGTACATATATGTTTGAAAACAGATTTTATTTCCAAAGGCGCATGTGACACGGGCAGAAATAAATAATAGGATATCTTTTAATTTTATTGAGATGAATGAATCGTTTATTATTTTAAGAAATGTGCTGTGCTAATTGATTTGGAACAAATTTTATTTCGCAAATTTTAGAACTTTTATAGTAGGGCAGGATTTACATAAATACTGACTTACTATAAAAGCCAAGAGCCAAGCAGTAACCGATTTTCAAATTTGTAATTTATTTGACATGTATACAAACATTCCAGAAGCATTAATAAATTTAAACTTTTAAAGTCACATTTTTGAAGAATATTTTAAATAAAAATGGGTTACTCATGCTTATACATATATACAATACATATAATGTATGTATATTATGTACAATGAAGAAAACTGAATATATAATAGACGTAGAACAAAATCTATTTTTTTTTTGTAAGAAAAGAATAAAAAATTATTTGTGTTCTTATCCCTAAAAAAACAATCTTATCTAGAGGTTATCATGTCACTCGTGAAATATTAATAATAAGTAATAACAATATATCACAACAAACACTGGGATACTAACTAACATTATAAATAATATTTTGTAATATTTATTCACTTTGAAATTTATTTGAACAACAATATCTATAATTTATCCATTTTAAACAAACGCCATGTAAAATATGCGTTAATAATTTTAGCAATAATAATTTTAATTTTTATAAGTAATAGTGATTTTAATCACCCCTCTAGCGAAGGGCCTGGTTGGTGACTATCAAGGAGGATTTCGTTCGAATCGATCAGTCACTGATCAGGTCTTTTCGCTGCGGATGATTCTATCTAAATATTATGAAACTTCCATCCCCGTGCATCAGGTGTTCCTGGATTTCCGGCAGGCCTATGACTCGATTAATCGAGAGAGTTTGTGGTCTGCCCTGGAATACCTAGGAATGCCAACAAAACTGGTACGACTATGTAGGATGACAGTAACGCAGTCTCAATGCTGTGTTAAAGTTGAGAACAGGCTATCAAGAATTTTTGCAGTTAGCTCGGGTGTTCGGCAGGGAGATGCTCTATCCCCGATACTCTTTAATCTCATGTTGGAGTACATCTTTCGTAAAACTGAAACACCACAACACAGCACAGCATCTTATATCACCAGTCCAATCAGGTGCTTGTATATGCAGATGACATATATGCGTGATTGAACTGAATAGCAACGGAGTGAAGGAAATACTTGATCCGCTTGTAGAGTTTTCAGCTTCTGTTGGACTCCAGATCAATGAGTCAAAAACGAAATACATGATCACACCAGAATTTAGTAGTATTTTCAAATATTTGGGCTCTCTAATTACTCATGATAACAGTGTGGGTGATATTCAAACGCGACTGGCAGCTGGCAGCCGTGCTTTGTATCCTCTAAGGCCACTGATAAAATCTAAACACCTATCAAGCTGGAGCTTTAGAAAACGTTGATCAGGCCTGTTGTTATGTTTGGATGTGAAAGTAGGGTGCTGACGGATGAGTACGAGAGATGGCTCCTTACATTTGAGAGAAGTCATTCGTGAGATTTACGGCCCAAAACGCGAAATAGATGACACATACCGAGCTCTGTACAATATCGAGATCAGAGATCTAATAAAGATCCCCAATATAGTGCATAAAATAAAATCTCAGCGAGTACGCTTGCTCGGTTACGTTCTCCGTTCTGATCCGGAACGAATTGTGCAGCGATTTCTGAAAGGAGAGCCACCATATGGTAGGCGCAGAGGTCGTTGCAGGCGTCGATGGTTCCACGGTGTAGAGAATGACTTGGCTTCTTCAGGTTGTCTAGGACAGTATGAAGACCATGACCAGGATCTAAACCGTTGGTTCCAGATTGTTGACTCAGTAAGGGGCCAGTAATGGTTGCCTTATTTTCGAACACATATTTTGTTGTTATTTTTATTTTGTTTACAAATATTTTTTATTGTTTATATTGAAATTATAGCGTTCGACAGAATTGTTTGTATTTTAATTCGAAATTATTTGTGTTTTAAACAAAATTAACATTAAATTTCAAATAAATTAGCATAATTTCGATGTCTCATCGATATGGAATGAATATACTAACAGAGCAAACTTTTCAATTTTTAATAATTCATAAATAATCCTATATAATTGACTACAACATTTATTTGATCATTTAATTTAACAAATATTCCTTAAAACAATCATTTTAACCATTTTGGAAATTCTAGTAATATTTTATTTTCTATATTCTACGTATAAGAAAACGGTTACAGAAATTTACTCGAGGATTCAGTGTGATAGAGCAGAGAGAACTAGCGTTTTCAGCGATGAAAGTTGCCTTCAATTTGTTATAGTAGTTTTGAACGACTCACGAAAAAAATGAAATATTGATTTATTGATTCCTATTCCTTATATAAGGTTCAAAAGTTTCCTTTAAGGATCCTCAAATTAACAAAGAATGGACTATTTAATATATTCGATTAAAAGCAAACAAATAAACTTGAAGGTATTCTTGAAAATCTTGCTATCTCTAAGATATGTAACCGGTCGGATTCTAAAGATATTGATTAGTGTTACAGTTAAAGAAAATGAATTCGGTTACATTGAAACATTTGCACATGTCACAAGGAGGTTCTTCAATTAATCGAATACTACAAAGGTTTGTTTTTATATTAAGTATGCTAAAACTTCCTGAACTTTTGTTTCAAATTAGACTTTTGTTGAATATTTACTATGTGGATATTACGGCGATACTAAAGTGTTAGGATAGTGGTAGTGCGATTGCGCAGTGTAATCGCTGCATTTTTTATATTTTGACCAAATCCACCAAAGGTACAAATTCTTTCTAATGGTTACAGAAATATGAGTGTTAAGATTAAGCATGATGCATCAATGCGAATAAAAGGTGAAGGTTCTTTTCGTACTTTTCATTAAAATATCACTTAAACGCTAAAAAATCTTCCATTTTTCTGTTTGGATTATTTTCTATGGAGTCCTTACTACGATGTGCACATCAAAAGAATCGAAAACATTCATCAATTTTTTTGGATATTCTTGTTGGGATTGGGATTAAAACCGAAATATACCATAGATGCCATAATTACAAGGTTTCCACCCTTGCAAACAGAAGACTTCTGCTTTAAGCTGAAATTATGGGAAACGTCCTTCTCGGTCATATTGACTCAGGTAACATTTTGGAAAATATCTCAATTCATGTTCTAAGCAGAGCATTGCGTAATCATCAATTTTTATCACGCCACCAACTATGGCGAAAATATTCCAATCAGTAGATTAGCAAAAGTATTCAATATCGGTCATTTTAATTATTCGAAAACTAACTTAAAAAAAAGCAGAAGACCTTTTTTTTAAATTTTTAATTTTACAATTTTAAGTTAAATTTTAATCTTTGACAGTTTCAAGGAGTTTGACGAACTTCTTTTTAAAAATTATTAATTTGTTTTAGTTTAACTTTTTAAAAGTCATTTTTCTTAAAAAAATGTTTGAGGTAGCAGCTACATTATAATTTTCTAGAATAAAACCGAACAATCGACAGTAGTATCTAATTAATAAATTAAAGTAACTTATTTAAGGATATGAAAATGGCTAACGTTTGTCAGAACCAAAATTTATTTTAATATTAAAAACCATACAATTTTATTAATGCATGAATTTGCATGCTGGTATTTTATCTATTTATGTATTTATCCGAAAACAAAATTGATTGACGAATGTTTGTGCTCATTGCAAAATTGAATTTCATTGTAAAATTGTTGAATGAACTTCTCGCTTCCTTCAACTTCAAGGTCATTTAATTCGAGCGATGACAAATCTCGTAGTGTTGTTCTCCAAGCGACGATTATTGATACAAGATTTTTGAATACATCGATTTTCATTGTGGACGGCTGTACATGACATATTGGCATTATATCGCTAGAAAACACCATCGATTTATTTAGTTTTATAATTGCAGCGTCATACTCGAATTTTTCTCGGTTATAGTTTTTATGTATGATAACATTGGCTATAGAGTATCTAGCACAGTTACGATCTGAAACTTCTAAATTTTTAATACTGAATTTTTCGATACAATGTGCCGTAGTTATTAACGCCTTCGGCCCAAGAATAATTCCTTCACAGAGGTAGTCCTTTTTCCTATTCCCAACTTTATTATAAATTGCGACAATCCAGGGTTTACGAAAAGTTGGCGATGTAGCGATATTTGTAAAATTCTGCAAAATATTAAGGTTAACTGTTTGTTTTCGCGGATGGCATGTATCAATTCCATTTATTATTATATTTTTAATACTAGAAATAGTTATCGTTTCGTTCTTTGGCTGGATGGCTATTGTTAAACTATTTTTGCCCGAAATTTCAAAATCTGAACCATTCTGATATAATACATGAAAAGGTAATTCCATTTCACCTCCACGATCTTCAATAAAATTGTTATCCCCCTTCATTTTAATCATAACTGAAATATCTCCGTTTGAATATCGTTCAGGTGCTAATTGTGGATCGATAGTTATACACCAAATCGTAATATCACTAATTGGATAATATGCAAGAAGCACGTTAACTTCAATTAATTGTTCACATGAATTTGGATAGTGTTTCAGTCGAACTTTATTTATTTGAAGACACGTTTCATAAAATCTTAATTTATTAACAATTTCTTGATTTGGAAATATCGGATCTGGTTCATTAGTACGCTTTAGATCACATATTTCTTCTCCGTTTACTTTAAACGATATAATTTTACCAACAGTTGTATTTGGCAAAAATCCGTTCGATATAATTGCAGAGCGACTGTTAGAAAGGACAAACGAAGATTTGGTTTTGTTTGTATTTTGGGAATCCACAATGCTTTTATAAAGTTTATTATTTTCATATTGTTCTGCCCTGAGAATCAGAGATTGAGATGGTATGAATCCGAACTAAAAATATAAAAACGTTCAATAAATCGAACGATCACCTTAATAAGTGTTATATTGATATAATATATATATGTATATAATACATACCGTTGCTCCACGATCATATTCAATATCGATATTTCTAATATTCCCGTTTGTATTAACTATAATTATACACCAAAATGTATGAGTTAAATATTCACGTTTCTCGACTCTAACATATGGAAATTTTTCACAACGATTTGGCGGCCGAATAATATTACTAAACCCAAGGCCATTATTGTAGCAAAGGTTACGAAATTCATCATAAGCGTGTACATAAGATGTTTCAACAGTATTATTTATATAAACAAATACAATATAAACGAAAATTACAAAACAACTTTGAATTAGCATTTTATGTTTAAGCAACTTAAACTAAACTGACGTATTTATCGTATGGGTTTCGCTTAATAAATGATCTTAAATATAAAACTAGATACTAAAATCGTATATTTTTAGTTTTTTTATATAACTTGTTTATGATTTTGTCGAGGTTTTTACTCATATACAATATATAAATTAGTCATGAAATAATTTTTTTTATTGAATATTTGTTTAATTATTTTACCTATATATTATATTGGGTGGTTTATTTAACTTGATCCACCCATGTAACTCGAAAATTTAACGTTGACCTTGAAATGATCTGGTTAGTTCTAGGTTAATTTTCATTAATATTTTTATTTTTTATTAAATTAGTTTAATTTTATTTTTAACTTTAGTTAATAATGTTCAAAATGATGGCCTTCAACTTCTTCTAATCACTTATATCAAGGCGTTTTATACATGAATGATGAGGGGATAAGAGTTATATTTTGGGATGCACTTTTTATTCGCTCTTGCATATTTTCTCCTGATAAACCTTTTCTTAAGATTCAAGAAAATTTAATAAAATAATAAGAAATTTTAATGTTAATTTTTCATTTAAAATATTTGAATGAAAATAAATATGGTTTTATCGCGAAGAGTAGATAACAGATAAAAAATGCTTCAAAAAGTTGTGATTTATCGTAAAATATGATCTCATCACAAAAATACAAGTTTGTATTAAAAAAAATATTCTTGATATATCATTTCAAGGTCACCTAAAGTAACATTAATGTGTGTCGAGTGTGCCGGACAATGTAAGCTTAGGTATAGTAGAATTTAGCAATCAAATTCTATGTTCAAATTTTGAATTGGACAATTCAGACCGAATGACTTTCTAGGTTTACCTGGTATTCACATAAAACATGTAGTAAATATATTCGATACATTTTTGCCATAACTTTTATGTTTCTATTTGCCGAATTTTGCGCTATCTACTTGGTATTATCAAATGTGAAATCACCCATACAGATAACATTAGTTTTATTGAAGACCGCAACCTGTTTGTTTATTATATCAAACTCATTGCTTCTTCTTATATAGTGAAGAGAGCCAATCCTAAAAATCAGTGTTTTTTTATGAAAATAATATTAAAAATGTATTGTGCGGTGAGTAAATTGAAGAAAACAAAAGCCTAACAAAAAAATATCAGCCCTAGTGAGGAAACGGCCAATTACCATTAAAAATTATTCCAAAACACGCCCAATTCTTAAGAAGTATTACGGTTGCTTTGTTTATCATGCATATCATTGATGAGTGATGTGCAATGTGCATACAAAATTATTTTGTTTAATATAAAATTTGTTATTTAATCTTATTTGTTGTGATTTATTAATTGGACGGCTAAACTTAAAGCATAAAATAAATTCAAATGATATTAACCCTAATACACTGACTATAAATGAAAAGTACAGTTTAAGTAAAATCTTCAATTTATGCCATTTACCGCGCGCTGAACTCTGTTTTCTTATATTTAATCTAAATCTCTAATTTCTGAGCCAAATGTCGTTAATTTAGGGAACCGTTCATATCTCTTTAGATGCTGTGCTCAGCAATATATTTTTGTTGAATATAATAAATTATTTAATTTACAGAATTTTTTTTGTCAATTCAACAAATTTTTTAACGAATAAAATTTCTTATAATTTCAATCAAAATGTCGTTGAATACCATATGTCGCAAATTATGCTCAATTCAACAATATTCAATCTAATCGAAGATTTTTCCTTCGCTTGTGTGTATTTTGTTAATTTGAATATATAAATAAATTCACTGTACCCAACTGTGTTCGTTGGTTTGTAACTGAAATTAAAATTGTAAAAGAGAAAACTTTGAATCCAGATTTCCAATTTATCAATTCGTGGAATCACGAATTTTAAGTCATTACATAATTCTAAATTAAATTCATAAAAACATTACTTTATCAAATTTATGAATGTGTTTCATTTCAAATACTAAGTAAATATGAACATAGTACCTATTATTAATTACACATATTAAACAAATTTGATACGTAAGCCCCACAGTTGTTTTTGTTGTTCATCTAAATATATATTTCCATCTATTAAGAAGTACATTTATTCACAAAACAAACCATCTAAGGACACAGCATATTTCATATCATGCGGTGTACATTATGTATTACAATCACAATGACCAAGATACGAAAAACAAACCAATTTTTTTTAAACAATGATCATGGCCAAATCCATTTATTAATTTTTTTTTTGGGGTATTATTCCCAAAACCCATTTTTTGAAAGCGAGGTCAAAAACCAGATAACACACCATGGAGGTAATATTTCTTAGCTACCCCCGTATAACATATAATATGTAAATACTCGTATGTGTATTTATGGGACGTCATTTAAATTTGGCCACCAAAGCAATTTGAATGAAAAATGTGTGCACGAAATAGCATCCCACAAATATATTTATGTACATATTTATTTTTTTATTTGTCACATCGTTTAGGAGCTCGTAATCTTTTTATTTTTCATATTTCACAAATGGACATGATAAATTGGTTATAAGTGAATTTCATGTTATGAAATATAAAGAAGAGTATATAAATGAATGTACATAGTATATTGTTTAAGTACTTATGTATATATATATACACATACTATACGTATATACCCGATAACCGTTTTAAAAAATCTATGTCATAAAAAATTTTCTAATTGATGTCTAATTGTCACATATGCGGGGAAACGTAAATCGTTTAGGTGGTGAAATAAGTTACCAGAAATGAGTAACACATATTTCATGCTGTTTGTTTGTCTTAGTAATGAAATGAAAATCACATATTCTACAAAATGCGGAAATTTATTTTAAGCAAGACGTAGGATAACAAAAAAAAAAAAAATATTATTATTCATATCAAGACGCTTCCTTCATCGTTTTTTTCGAAAATTTATTTTACGTTGGTAAAATTCTAAAAAAATTGAATAAATTTAATATTGGTTAGACTGTGTTGTTACTCGTATAAATATATGTATACACTTTCGTTTGCTCTTCATCCTACCGAAGCGGCTTCATATGAATTTTTTGAATGTCAAAATGTTTGACGTACAATTATGATAAAAAAGATTAATATAAACATTGTAGTCTGTTTCGCAGATGAGCAGAATATATAGATTAGAAAATGGTAACACAATCCAAACAAAAAATTATTTTCCTTGTGGTTTAGAAAATATGTTAATATTTAAATTAGAATATACGAGTATGTTCACATTTTTGCTCGGTAAATGGATTCTATTGCAAAATGGATGGAAAAATTGAAAAATAACCATACGTAATATTATTAAAATATATATTTAATTTACCATGAACAGGTGTAAATACATTCAGGTATAAACAGTCTTCTGATTGATTTTGTAAGAACGGCAACAACCGTTTCAAATATTCCAATCTTCCTTTTGGCATTTTACTTAACGCTATTGTTTCATTATGTATATTTGGTAATCGTTGTGGACATACTGGGCTAAATTTATCTGATACACGTATCCCATCCCATGGTGATGGTGTTCGTGTTGGGCTGAATCTGAAATGAAATAGTAAAAATAAAAATAAATGTAGCTATAATAAAATAATATAACAATAATCAGTAATATAACAAACAAACAAAAATTAAATAAATAATAAATTTCGTTATTTATTTTTTATTAATATTAATTATATTTTCCTTTTTTCCCTCTAATTTTCTATCTTGTATTGCTTTCATAAATTTCTAATTCATTTTCGTATTTTTATTTTTTTGAATTTTCGTGGAAGAGAAATAATCTTCCAGTATAAATATATTATACAGGGTAGTATCAATCACAAGCCAATTTTTGTAATTTTTAATCGAAAATATTTTTTACTACATCAGAAAATATTTTCTAAACATTATTCTAACCATGTGCACACCCTGTTCATGAGTAGAACAGAAAAAAAACAACACAACAGAATATAGCACAGAAGTTTTCTTCTACATATTTGTTGTTGTTACTAGTGATTGTGTCTTAACAATGAACCAACAAATGGCAAAAAAATGAAACAACAAAATTTGATGAAATTTTAATAAGGTTAAACTGATTTGAAAAAATTATTTTGTGAGTGAAATTTATGGATCATTTCAAGAGTAATTTTCTTATTGATACAAACAATGATTTAAAACAAGATGGTAGCAGCAAACAAAACGAAGGAAAGGTGTACCTACATAATTTATAAGTATATATGTACATAGTATAGAACAAAATAAATATTATCGTAAAATGTTATCATATTTTAGGCTCAGTGAAGTGTATTATGCTTCTTCGCCATTCGGTTTTTTTGAAGCAAATCAAAGTATGTTGTAGGGATTTAGAATAATGAAGAAATTTAATTAAAGTTAACATGCTGTGAATACAGCATAACATTTTTTAGTGATATCTATCAATATTTTACATTGTAAATTTCATTCCAATTAGTTAATTATTTGCGTGGTATAACGGGTGACTGACATTGCTAAGTGTATGGATTAAGTAGTTATTGCTTTCTCTATATAGTGAATATTTTCTCTAAATTTCATGAGGATAAATTGATACAAATAGGCAATCGAAAATTATCATTTAGTGTGTTGTAAATTAATTGGAGATGGCTGCTTAATAGATTAGGGTGCATTTGTTGTCTTTATTGGAATCATTCCAGTTTATTTTATTTTCTGCAAATCGGAAGATTTATTCTAAATTGTTACGATAAATATTGTAAAGTTACAATGTAAATATTAGCAAATAATGTTGGGCTTTAGGATTTATTTCTTTAAATGTAACTATTGGTGTTCGCATGCTCTCCAACATTGGTGCCAATATGATAACGCATAAAACACTAAAATTTACAATTATTTATAGTTAGGTTAAATTATACCGAAATAACTCCTATAGAGGTTAACAATTAACATATTCAATATTATGAAGTTTTAATAGATGATAAGTGTAATTAATAAATCTAACATATCTTGACAGTTTAACTTATACCTGAAAACATGTGATTTATCTATGTAAGTTACAAATACAAATAATATTTATTATTAATACTTCGAATATCAATATTGGGCACACGAAGAGGTTGTGTTTCAGTTTTATGATTTAAGAACATCTTCTAAATCTTTGTTTATAATATATATTTAACATTAAATTCGTACATCAATTTGCATTTGAGGAACTTCAGTGTTTTCTTCCTGTGTACAAAGGGTATACGGCGTGATAAGGGCGTATCATCTAAACTAAAACCAGTACATATAAGGTGTTTCTATTAAACTACAAAATGTTCGTGATAAAATCAGCCAAATATAATATATTTTTAAATTCAATTAAATTGAACTACATATTTTCACAAATATAATTTAAATATAAATTAAAAAAAAAAATTCTTAGTACACTCGGAACAAGTAAAATCGTATTCCAAATGCGTAATTTAGTTGCCTTTGACTTTCTTGATTTTTGAAGCAGGGGGCAACACATTTGGAATTATTAAAGGAAATGCAAACATTCTGTTATTTTGTTTAATTTTTAGGGGTGTAACCGACTTATTGGTTAGCCTCAAAAAAATTTACATTGTAGTTAATTTAACCGTCAAAAAACCAATTATTTAATTTAAAGGCTTAATTATTTGCTCTGCGGAATTAAGTAATATCCTGGATTTGTTTTTCTACTTAGGTTAATTATTGATTTCATATTTTAACTTTTGTTGTATATTATGTTCATCCACTTTAATTACTGGTGTTATATTTTCATCCGCTGTTTACCAAGGAACGGGTTGAAAAGTATTTTCAACGTGTGCTGAGCACAGAGGTACCTCTATTTTAGGACGTTTTAATTAGGTAAGGTAATCGTTAATTGATTTGTTTTTAAATTTCTTTCTTAAACATTTTAATTTATTGCATATATGATTCGTCTGCCAGGTTTTATGTTCTTTCCGTTAAATTTCAGGTTAAATAAACAGGAATTTGTTTTAAACTATCTGATAGCTGATTATAAATTTTAGGCGCCACAGAGCTAAAAAATGTTTAAAATGCAATAATATTGGTTTTAGAACTGAGAACCATGTAGTGTAGGTCAAACCAACGTATCCGAATTCCAAAATCGTTATTAATCTTCTGGACATTCATTCTACATCATCAGCAAAGCCAACTGAATGCCCATCTAACTTTAGTTCGAAAAAACAACTAATATAGATCAAGAGTAAGATAGGTCCTAAGACTGATCCCTGTGGCACTCCACACTAAATATTTCTAAATTTACCAATACAATTCCCAATTTTTACTGCCTGCTGTCTATCAGAAAGGTAAGACAGAAACCATTCGTTTGCAATACCGCGTATCCCTGCTTTATCTAGCTTCAATAATAATAAATTGTGATCAACAGTGTCGAACGCTTTTGTAACATCTATAAAATTTACTGCAGCAGATTCATCGTTATTTAAAGAAAATTGAATTTTGCCAAAAAGGAAAGTAATCTTTTCTTAATTATTTTTTCAAATAGTTTAGAGAAAACGGAAATCAGAGAAATTGGTCGATAGTTACCCAAACTAAGTGTATCTCCTTTTTTTATGTAGTGGTATGACCACAGCTTTTTTTAAGACATCAGGAAAAACACTGGTTAACATACTAAGATTAAAAATATAACTAAGAACAGATGAAATAAGCGGTCCAACATATTTGATCAGAGAGTTACTTATTTTATCATATCCGCATGCTAATGAATTATTTAACGAATTAATGGTATCAACTACCTCACACCTGTCAGTTGGATTAAAGAAAAAAGTTTTCTCCTGTGTCTTTTTGAATAAATACTGGGATTCTTCTAATGCCACTGGATTTGCACACGAAATAGTTTCTTTAAGATCTTCAGAAATGTTGGAAGATATTTATTAAATTCATTTGCAATATTTACTTCATTGTTTAGAATAATATTATTCTGAGATCTGATGGTTTCTATAATAGTTTTCTCACTATTTCCATTCCAAAAGTTCATTTACATGTCGCCATTGAGATTTCACGTCGTTTTTACAGTTATTAAAACGTTGGTAATAATAAAGTTCTTTTCGATAGGAATTGCTTCACTTATTTTACTCTCTAGCTTCTTTATTCTATTAATTAATCTAATATCTCTGGGATGTTTACGTAGAGTTTTTAATAGTTTATTTTTCAAATTAATCGTTTTGGACAAAGAAATTCTTTTAGTTGTTTTCTTGTGAGAACGTTGAACAATAGATATAGAACAGTGTGTAATGTGAGTTGACAAAATATGAAGAAAACTGTTGTACGCTTCATTTGGATTTTTTTTGCATAAAAACATGAGACCAATTTTCCTTACTCCAAACATCATTTAACTTAGACTGATCAATCACTTGGCTAGAATGGATGTTATTTTGTCTATTCGATTTTTTAAGGTTATTTTTTTGATTTCAAGCGACAACATACGTCAGATAACCAGATTGGAGTTAACATTAGTTCTACAAAAAATGTGATCAATAGTGGTCTAAGTAGTATCAGTAACTCTAGTGAACTCTTGGACTAGCGAAGTCAACCCAAAGGAAGACATCATTTGAAGATATACACTAACATTAGGATTCGTAAGATTACGCACTCTGAAATATCAATATTTAAATCACCCATAATAATAAGATTTTTATTTCTGATACCATTAAGATAAGTCGAAAATTCATCAACAAACTCCAAGATTGAACAGAAGTGAAGACGATTGGAAACGATGAGAAAATATTTATAACTATAACTTATTTAACCTCAAAACGTCAGCAGTTTTTAATGTTTTAGTAACAAAATTGAAATTTAGACCAAATTTCACATAGCCAATTATACCTCCGGATGAGTAAGAATTGTTACAGCAATCAACCAAATTAAAATTAGGAATCTTATAACTAGAAACCTCATTACTTCCAACCCAAATCTCCGAGAAAAATATAATATCCGGCAGTTGGGATATAAATTAAGATGTGCAAATATTTTATTACTATTTTTTCGTAAGCTACGGTAATTTTGGTGGATTATCCACAAGGTACTTTCATCATTGGATATAGAGGAATTTTTTTTTGATGAGAGATTTACCATTTGATCGTGACATATACAATTTACAACAGACAGAAAATTTAAAATTTAAGTTATTTAATTTATAAATTGACCAGGTCTTCTTTGTCGTTGATTTCTAGTCTCTCACTCCCTTCAATTTTCCTCATGAAAATTTTAGAATTACGTACCCAAAGATGTTTATACTCCTTTTCCAGTTGCAAGATTTTAGCCTGATAGTACAATTCCCGCATTTTGAAGCTCAATGGCTCGTTGATGAATATAGGCTTACTCGTTTGAAAACCGCATGCTGTCCCCATAAGATTTCTTTTCAACTTGGATTGAAGCACCTCGGACTTAGTGTTGCGACGACAAAACTTGACAAACATTTTTCCACATGCAGCTGGATTTTGACTTTTTCCGCGGTATGAAAAGCGTATGTCAGTCGCCTACATCCGCAAACCCAAACCATCATTTAACATACGTATCACAACTTCATCAGTATTTTCATTTGGCACGAAAGGAACACCAACCACAGCAATTGAGTTTTGGTATTCAAGCTGCTCCATTCACTTGACATTTCAGTTAGGCATTTTCCTTGTTTAAGTTTTTAACAATAATTTCAAATTTATCGTTTAAGGCTTTATAGTTTTCAGCAGATTCCTTTCTAAGCTGCTTTAATTCTTCATACATTATATCCATGACATTAGGTGAAGCTGCGCAGGTGTCATCAATCCGGCTTAACTTTTTTTTCTTCTCGCATTCAGAGCAATTCCACTTGGTTTTTGTTCTGATTAAATATGCTATATCTATATCATTCAAAGAAACGCAAGTTCGATGAAATAAAAAATTGCAACTATACTACAACAGTATCCGAATCCCTGCTGGCTTTTAAATTACACGTATAGCATTTAGACATGTTTTTATTTTTTAAACTCTTTATATAGTTCACAAAATTTGAAACCAAAGTACTATAAATCGTACAAAAACAATTGTTTATTTTATTATAGCTAATTGTTCAAAAACCTGATAACCAATTCACTTTGTTGATGACAAACACATTATTCACACAAAAACTGTTTATTTTGTAATTTTTATTTTAAAGATCAAATTTAATTTTAGTTACTATGTTATTAAACTCTTTTACAGTTCAAAAATATTATTAGCATTAGCACAAAAACTGTTTATTTTGTCAATTTTTTTACAAAACAAAAAAAAATAAATAAATATTTTATTTAATTTTATTTTTTAAATTATTGTTTAGATGTTGCTTTCCCTACTTCACAACATTGAACTGATCTGTCATTGATCAATCTTAATACACGTCTTCCAAAGCTAAGCCATCTCTTTAGTGTAATGATTTATTCTATAGTATTTCTTTCATTTCAATATATTAACCAAATCTCAATTATATTTTATTTAAAAAATTTTTTTTCATTTATTAAAGAAAAACAGATAAAGAATTAGTTATGGAAAAAGCTTAAAAGCTCTATTTTAAAACCGCCTGGTTTTATTTATTCTTATTATTATTTATTGTAACGTAAATCTTCGCAAAGGAAGAAAAATATAAGATGTTGTTTTCAATTTTTTATCAACTTTTCAAAATTGAGCTTAAAAAGCTTATAACATAGTATTTTTTCGTTCAGATTTGTATGTTTTGATATAAAACGATGATGATGATGATGATTCATATTGTTTTAATGTTTGTTTTTATAAAATATATAATTGCTTTTATGCTCTTAAAATTTTCGTTGAATTAAGTATTAATGGGAATTAGCAGTGCTTGAGAGACGGAAATCTTCATGCCATCATTCCACTAACGCAATAAATGCCAACATTTATATCGGAAAAATCATTAAAAACATCTGTAAATCATTATTTTTCTGCATAACATTTACGTTTACCTTCAATATTGAGATTAAACAGAAAAAAAAAATTTAATTAAAAAATATTTTCTTTTCGTATATGTATCTAACTTTAATCTAAAAATTATTAATTCATTTCGGATAAATTAAATAAAACAAAAAGCCAAATTGACTTTAAGATCTCTGCTTCGAAACTTTACAATTATTAATTAATATTTAATTAGAAACTTCATAAAACGAATGTTTATATATATATATACGTATATATGTATATATATATATATATATATATATATATATATATATATATATATATATATATATATATATATATATATATATTCGTTTTTTACAGTAACGAAACGAAATCTTATAATAATTTTCCAGAAAATTGTTTGTTTCTTATTTATAAATATTTTATTAATAATATAATTTTATTTGTGTACAATTTTGAAAAATTGAAAAGTAAACGAGAAAAACAATTTTGTACGAGCCTACATCCTCGTATATAATTTTAGCTATATTATGTACTATTCAAATACGACTATACGAGTACTAATTTCGACATAAAAAGCTTATATCCCTATTCCCTATATTAAACTCTCGTATATAAGTATAAAATGATTTTCTGTGAATTTTCCATAATTCTATTTATATTTTATACACAGTACCTATTGCATGTGTGTATATGGAATATTATGTAACAATGACAAGGACGGCAGAACTAGTAATACGTATTAAGTACACATCTGACTTAAATAATTTAATTCATCACAAATTTGCGCAAATAACATTTTACTTTCTTACACATATCGTCTGAAACCAAATTAATATAAATAAATTGTTTTAATATAAATTAAACGAGACCGAGGAAAAGGCTGAGACGAATTATACATTTGTTCTAATACACCGCATGGTTTTTAGGAAATATTCTTTAACAGTAATAAATAAATAATTTGAACGGATATTGTCAAGAAGCTTATTTTTTTTTGTTTGAAGTTGGTTCGATATAAATGTATGGTATAAAAACAACCCTCGATACGATATATATGCGTATACGAATATGGGCTGTATTGTTTGTTTTGTCATATTATATAGAGAGATAAACGAATTTTGATTTTTCGTCCCCTTCTGATCCGATTAAACAGGATATCTACAATTAGAGATAGATTAAATTTTTGTTTTGTTATTACGGAAAATTTATCGATCGGAGTCTTTCATTGTCTTAAAGCAATCATAATACAAGATGGATATGGTTGTTACCATATGTTAGAAAGATTCTATTTTACACCCTAAATTACAGTTCCTCATTTTCCGGTATTTTAAAAAATATTTTATGGTCAATTAAATTTGGTTATATGTACATATGTATGTACAAACATATGAAGATACAAAATAGCAATCTATTTATTTAGGAATGAATCAGATAAAAATTAAAGAGTCACCCAAGCTTCTAATTAAATTTGAAGTTATGATTCGAAGTCGTCCTATTACGTTTGCTTTGCTTTTTTTTGTGCAAGTAAAGCTTCCGTATATTTTAAATTTAGTTGCTGATATTATATAACTATAATTTTAATTATTATTTTTGTTAGTTTATCCTACAAAAATCTGTATTCCAAAAAGAAAACTTATTCTAAAACCACGACCATTCGATGAGAGTGAAGTTTATGCTAACCATGCGAAAACTAAATAAATTATTTATAATATTTTAAAAGTTTTGTCACACAAACACATACACTTCACAGAATGTAAAATCTTTGTTTATGAATAATCACCCTAATAATAAAAATAAAGAACGCCAATACTCAATACTTAATAAATACTTATTTAGCCATATTAACCATGCACTTCGTAGGTTGCTAGCATCAACTTTATGGATACTGCCGGATTGCATAGGTCTTGAGGAACACCTAAACCATCTTTTGCAATAATGTAATGGGTGTACTTTTAGCTAGAATAATTATAATGTTTTATGAATTAGCGAACTACATCTAAATATATTATTATATTATCAATATAAAGCTATCCCAGTTTAGTAAATAAGCACACAAATTGACAATACTTTAGACTATCGTTAGAAAGAAAAATTAACTTAATGGTTCCGCTAAGGAGTGAGGAGCAATTAGAAAACGAAGTTCACAAGTTCATATGTGACATACAGCAGTCAGCTTGGGAAAACACACCTCAAGTTAAAAAGAAAATTAAGGGAAACAACTACCCTAGAGAAATTAGAGAGCTCTTGGCAGAAAAAAGAAGGGCAAGGAGAATATGGCAACAAACTAGAGCCCCTCAAGATAAAACTAAGCTAAACAATCTGACTCAGCTACTTAAAAGGGAAATCAAAGATTTGAAAGACGAATCTATCAGTAACTACCTCAGAAAATTATCTAATGATACTAGTACTGATTATTCTCTCTGGAGAGCAACCAGAAGAATTAAAAGGCCAATAATGCAGATTCCTCCAATCAGAACAGAAGATAACAAATGGGCCAGAAATAACGAAGATAAAGTACGAAATTTTGCTGAATACCTGGAAAAAATATTTGAACCACATGATGACCAATCATTGGAAGCTGAAATAATAACTGAAGAGGTTGTACAGGAAAGTGACGAAATCCTACGAGCAACACCAAAAGAAGTCATGTATGAGATAAAAACAAATATGAATCCGAGAAAAGCGCCGGGTTATGACCTTATCACAGCAGAAATTTTAAAAGAACTACCAAGGAAAGCACTATTAAAGCTCACCAATATTATAAATGGCGCCTTTCTATTGAAATATGTACCCAGCCTCTGGAAAATTGCAGAAGTAATTATGATTCCGAAACCTGGGAAACCACCACACAAAACTGGATCATACAGGCCAATATCACTATTACCAGTTATGTCTAAACTCTTTGAGAAGTTATTAGTGAAAAGGCTAAATCCGATAATTGAGAGGAAAAACCTGATTCCAAATCATCAGTTCGGTTTTCGCAACCAACACTCAACATTAGATCAAGTACACAGAATAACTAATATTATTGAAGGAGCATTAGAGGAGAAAAAAGTCTGCTCAACGATATTCTTAGACGTTGCACAGGCCTTTGATAAAGTTTGGCATGAAGGACTTAACTATAAGTTAAGAACTGTACTACCAATGCAATTCACTACAATATTAGAATCATACTTGAAAGATAGATTCTTTAGAGTAAAATTAGACGATTCCTATTCTGAATTGAAAGAAATCAAGGCAGGAGTACCGCAGGGCAGTGTATTAGGTCCGGTCCTATACCTTTTGTACACTAATGATCTCCCTGTTTTTGAAAACAACACTGTTGCGACCTTTGCTGATGACACGGCAATCCTAGCTGTTGGAGATAGCAACGAAGAATCAACACAGAGTTTACAGTTGGCTATTACTCAAATACATAACTGGACCAAAAGATGGCGAATTAAACTTAACGAAACTAAATCAGTTCACATCAATTTTACAAACAAACGACTCGAACATATTCCGGTTACAATTAATCAAGAAATAATACCGTATGCCAACACGGCTAAGTACCTTGGCATGACACTAGATGCAAAACTACGATGGAAAGCACACGTCAAAAAAAAAAGTGAAGAACTAGGGCTTAAATATAGAAAGATGTATTGGCTGATAGGAAGGAGCTCCGCTCTATCAACATACAACAAACTTCTATTATATAAACAAATTTTAAAACCGGTTTGAACTTATGGTATCCAACTTTGGGGTTGTACCAAACAGAGCAACGTGGAAATCATCCAAAGATTTCAAAACAAAGTATTAAGGAACATCGTTGATGCACCATGGTATGTTAGAAACAGAGACCTCCATAGGGACCTTAAAGTGGACACTGTTTCAAAGGAAATCCAAAAAACTGCACTGAGACATAGGCAAAGGCTCGAACAACATGTTAACACTGAGGCAACTAAGCTGTTAAACAACACAGATATTGTACGCAGGCTCAAACGAACTAAACCTTTTGAGCTGGTGTAATTGGTAGTGTAAACAGCGTAATGCTGATCTAAAACCCACAATAACGACGTGGTTTAATTCAATTTATCAGACACTATGGAACACCAGTGGGAAGAAGCCATAGATTAATACAACATAGTAAATTAAGTTAGAATAAAATTGCTCATTAGTCCAGGTGACTAGATTGTAATAATTGTTTATTTAAAATATTTAAATAAAATTGAAAAAAAAAAAAAAAAAAAAAAAAAATATTATCAATAGATGATCAATCTGAGAGTGACGTAATCGACAAAATATATTTATGTAAACCAGGGAGACCAGGGAGTGATTAACCTTACAGTTTCGTTACGTTATTCGAAAACATATTCCAAAATCGATGTGAAACGATATAACGTTATAACCTTGAACTATTTATTTTAGCGTTAAGTTATATAACGTTATTGTTTAGTTCACTAACAGGTCATATAGGTTTATATATAATAATACTTGTACATATTATATTACATACATTTTATGCATATTTTTATTTTGATAAAAAAAAACACAATCTATAGCAAAAATGCTAAATGTACACAAAATTAATTTAAGTTTGCTATATAAACCGAAAAAATGTATTTAATAAATCAGAATTAAAACTATTTCAAATTGATTATTTCAACTCTCGCGATTATTAAGACCTCACCCGTAGTAATCTTGATAATCGCTTCAACCAAGTTTTAGCAGAGGCTATAACTTTACATGGTCATTCGAGCCGGATCCAATAACATAAGCCGGATTTAACAACATAAGCTGAATTTAACAACAGAAGCTACAATTATTCGAGTCTTCACATCAACTCATCAATCAAATGGAGAAACTACTGCAAAAGAATGAGACTGGCACAAAAATAAATACTTTAGCCAGAAACTACCACAAGGATGGAGATATACGAAAGACTAAATCGTATCTTGAAAGAAAGATAGATGAGTTAAATAAGCTCTACGCCGAATTTCTGGCCGCAGATGAGCAGATAATATCGATGGATCCTCCAATCAAAGAGGATCATCCGTATAGAGAAATGAGGATTATAATTGCCGAAACAAATAAGGATCTACTTACTGAGATGCGTCAGCGTCTGAACAACGGTCCACCATTAACACCAACAGTGCCATTAGTATCATTGTCCAGTGCAGACACAAAATCATTTTGACTTCCCTAGCAAGGAAATGATGAACAAGGAAATCAACGAAAGCAAATCTGCGGCAATTCAACAACAGCAAACGAGTACGAGTAGTTCAATAGAGGCCCTTCCAGCACCAAAAATAGAAGGGAACAACAACATTAAACTATTCAAGATGTATCAAAAATTGGTGTCAATAAATTATTCCTTAGAAACTAACAGCATATCTAAGGAATGTGTTAGCCTTAAAATAAGATAGTTAGAAAAGAACATGGAGGAAATCGCAGCCCAACATACAGAATTATTAGTAGAGTTGGAAGAAGACGAACAAACCTCCAACTACTTTAGGGAAGATTATTATGGCAAGCTTCAAGAAAGAGTAGAAGATGCAATGATCAAACTACAACAGTTTCGTTCCCAAACAACAACCACGGCAGAATCAGCAGCGCAAGTGGTGAGAAACTGGCATGACGACTAAATATGGATTCGCCCTTCGAGGCATTCGTGGGTTTCGTCTTAAACAAAAAATTGGACCCAGAAACCATTAGGATTTACGAAACAACTATAGAGAAGCCCAGAGAAATTCCACAACTGGAAGATTTCTTTCGATTCCTGGATAGAAGGTTTCAATCTTTGGAAGCCGTGGGCAACCATAGAGCACCAGCAACACGACCACACATGCAGTATATACCACCATTGAAACGAGTGAATACAGGCATGTTAACCAAAGAAAACTATTTTAAAGAAAACTTACTGGGACTATGACCATAGTTTACCATTTCATGAAACTATAGCCCGCCTTCCACCATACAGGACAAGATGTTTAGAGTATAAAATTTGCACTCTTTAAAATAGACGCTTATTTTTAGACTCAGCATTCATCGGTAACATCCTGCTTGGCCTTATCTCCCTACATATTAGAAAATACAGCTATCCATGTTCCAATCAAATCGCTGCGAAACCATCGGTTTTTGGAGATAGTACGCCACTCAACTAACTATGATGAAAATTGTCCAATCAACAGACTGTCAAAATCATTCAACATCGCTGAAGAAAACTTTGACTTTCATCTCACAAAGGACTGCTTCAAAAGGAAAAGAACTATGTTTTAAATTTTAAAACTGAATTTATCAGAAATTATCTGGTAACATCTTTTCAGTTTATTTTTTGTAAAAAATATACTTTTTCAATCTAATTTTTTTTGACAGCTTCTAATCTGAAGTACTTAACTTTTAATTTTTAAAATTGTAAAATTTAAATTTTTTAATCTTGTGTGTAATAATCAATACCGAATTGATTATTTTTTTGCATATGAAATCATACTTGTAATATACTAAATCGATTTCTTTAATATAAAAAAATAAATAAACAAAGCATGTTGGGTGTAAGGAGCATCACGGTTTAATTCAATGCCAGCAATTCAAAAAGATGTCAACATTAAATCGAGCAAGGCTTGTCAGCTCAGAAAACTTATGCATACGATGTTTAAGCCAGCATCAAGGAAGAAACTGCCAGACAGAAACATGTATCGTGTGCAAAAGGGGACACCACACACTTCTGCACTGTAATAATGCAGCATCAACTACCGGAAGTAGTGTCACAACTGCCAAAACAAGTCAGAGCCGCAACTAGCACAGGCGATTTTTTCACACTAAGAGCTCTAATTGATCCTGGATCACTGACCACCTTAATATCCTCCAAGGCCGCAAATTTATTCAACTTTAAAAAAGAGGAAGTACACGTCACCACTTCAGGCATTGGCGGTAAATTAATGCCAAGGTTCAATGAGAACTTTAGCTTAGACATTGAAGCCTTGACCCACAGCTTCCATTGATACAACCAAGTGGTCCCATCTTCAAAATCTAGAACTTGCGGATCCACAATATAACCAACCTCAACCAATTGACCTGGTACTTGGGGCAGATTATTACCCGTCGATTGTAACCAGCAGCATCATCAAAGGCGGATACCAGGAGCCTATGGCACAAAACACGGAATTTAGCTGGATAATAATTGGCAGTATGGGCAACACGGACGATAGTAATAGAACAACAATGGTGACCACTAAAGCAATCGAGGAGCAATTGAAGTTGCTCGTGGAGAACGACAACATTTCTGAAAAACGAAGCCACACCGCAGAAGAAACTCAAGTAGAAGAACATTTTAAAACCACCGTAGTAAGAGGCGCAGATGGAAAATTTATAGTAAGGATTCCATTCAACGACAACCCTAACACGCTAGGGGAATCGCGAAAAAGAGCCGTTGTTAGGTTATTACAAATCGAAAGAAGATTTATGAAGGATCCAAACTACAAAAAACCTTATCATAAATTCATGCAGGAATACATCGATTTAAACCACATGGAGTTGATCCAGGAAAGACGGAACGACGAACAAGCTGAAAACACATATTACATACCTCATCATAATGTGATCAAAGAAGGCAGCACAACAAGCAAACTTCGAATAGTGTTTGACGCATCCTCCAAAACAACGAGTGGGGTATCGTTAAATGATATTATGATGACCGGTCCCAAACTTCAAGAAGAGCTTACCGATATATTACTACGTTGGCGAAAATATAAAGTTGTGATGACCGCCGACATACAAACAATGTATCGTCAAGTATGGAAGTAGTGTCACAACTACCAAAACAAACTAAACAAAAGGGATCGAGACTACCAACGAATATTATGGAGAAGCTATCCTTCTCAGCCAATCACCGCATACAGATTAAACACAGTAGCGTATGGTACTTCCGCAGGCAGCTTTGGCAGTAAGAGCACTATTACAACTAGCTCAAGAAGGAGCCAGTACCCATCCCACAGCCGCTAACATCACCTTAACAGACTTTTATGTCGATGACCTGCTCACTGGCACAGACAGTGTGGAGGAGGCACTAATAGCACGAGCTGCTCAGATTGAAATTTTAATGGTGGGGTTAAATTTTAATACATTGCTGACTGCAATATTATTGTATTCAATTTGGTTTTGTATAATAACATCAATCATTCGAAATGTGGACGTCCATCGAGTAATGGCAATGGTGGAATTTATAATTGTTGCTGCTTTAATAGGAACAACCCCGCTGGAGTACGTACTTTTTTGACTAATGTGCGAATATATGAAAGTAATTTTATTATTTATGATGCTTCGCCTTTTAAGCTGTCAATAACTGCTAGCGTGTCCGAAGCACATCGGACACTAATAATATCATTAACTGAGTCACCTAACAATCGTGAATTTGTTAAGCTAATTATGGTATCGTCTCAGAGTTCTGTAATTTTAAACTCAAACGTTTAATTGCTTTAAGCATGTTAGCTCCGTTGTTACTTGTGTTAAACGTTTTTCTAATTCGACCCCATACATGTTTAACACATTTTGTACTTCATTTGCGATGTAGTCGCCTGTTTGTTTGTCTTTCAATTCTAACATGGCTAACGTCCTAATAATGATAACGCCTTGTTTGAAACATTTAACATTAATTTCCAAAACGCTACGCTTAACTCGTGTCTCATTGTCAACTTTTAACTGATAAAAGTCGTTCACGTAACTCAGATTTAATTTTTATTAATATGGATCTTGATATTATTTGCTGTAATTGCAATTTTTTCCTTAGAATTGGTGTTCAAATTGTTGAGAGTAGGATTTAGGATTTTGTGAAATGCTGAATCTTTAAGAATTGAAAACGGCCTTCAATTTTTGGTCACCATTTCTAAACATGCGCTTTTAATTTCATTAAAGGTCATTTTTACATTTGGTATGTAATGACGCTCTGTGACAACAAAAGACGAAAACAAAAATTTATTTAACGGTTTTTTTTTTGGTTATTTGATTTTTTTTAAAGTTATCGGTTATTGTTAAGTTATATCGAAACGTAATTAATTTTATTATGTTATTGAGGAAAACATTGCAATTTTAGCGTTATTATTACGTTATTTCGTTAACGTTACATTACGTTATCATTACCTGATGTAAACGGAGCAATTACATCATTGGATATTTTTGGCATTTAACCGCCAAATTGGGAAACTGGCAACGCAAATGCTGTATGCAAAGTAACTTGAATTAAAAATGCAGCTTTGGAAGTTGCACATAACATAACCATTATTTTTTGGTTATTGCAGCCGGGCACAGCATCAAAGTAATTGGATACTATTTGAATTGATATACTGCGTTAATCACTATGCTTTTTTCAACCCTAAATATACGCAAAGGCATAACTTTCGTTTCCATACAATTGAGCTCGTGTAAAACAAATTGACTTTGCTCATTATAAATATGTTTTTTTATTTACTCTTTGGGGACATGTAAATCTAGTTAAGTCTGCATTATTTTTTGTTTTTTCTTTACCTTTTGGCCGGAAATCTTGGACACATTTAGGTTTTAATTTTATTTAGGATGACAATTCATATATGTACTTCAGTTATAAAATTTATATACAATTTGCTTCTAACCGGGTTAACATTTCTTTGTTGTAGCTAAGATAGCTAAAATATATTTGTTTTCTTTGACTTTAAGTTTAATTAAAGTATCTTCAAATGTAACATGATACGAGGACTTATAGAGATGTTGCATTTCTTTCCGAATCGTGTGACCTGCTCATCTTCTGTCAGTAGTTCTAATATAATTGTTCGTGGCATTACAGAATTTGGGTACTTGAATCAGCATATAGTTTTATTTCTCTTATCCTTATTACAAGAATGAGTGTGTTTGTGATATTGCATAGACACATGCGGATTATTATAGTATCGTTTTCAGCACTAAATTTGTCTATAAACTCAATGCAATAGAGTTTTTATCTAAATGGTTTTATTATTTTGGTTTATTGCTTAACCATAGAAATATGTGCTCGTGTGGTGGCCCTCTCATTTAATTCAACTCTACAATAATTGTCTTCAACCCGTTTCATTCCAAATGTTCCTTCATGCTCTTTTAATAAATTCAACAATTTCTTAATTTTAAAATCACAATATCTCGCACACGTAAAATGATCATTCCTAATCAAGGTAGTTTTTTTAAAGTCTTCTAAATTATAAACTTCTTTATGAGGAAAGAGTTAAAAATATTTTTCTCAAATATGGTCCTATTGCCTAATACGTGCCATGAGATTTTGACCTTTTTCTTTGCTTCGAAATAGCTAGTAGAGGAATGAATTTATTTATCTATAACCATATCTCCTTCGTCAATTTTAATTGCTTTGGCATAATTTGCGGAACAATTTTCTGAAGTATCTTTCAACGCTTCAATTATTTGTTCGGTCTCCTTCGGAATTTCATTATCAAATTTATCTTATTTAACTACAGCTGGTCTTATTGATTTAAACATTTTTTATATCGTTTTAATTTTATTTGTGCTGTAACCATGTCACTAAAGCCACCGGCTACTTGTAGGATGCCATTTTTTCTATTGGTATGTTCACTACACTTTGAGCAAATTTGCGTAAAACTAATACATGGAGACCATTCTCTCTTCAAGTGCTGATAATTTCTTGACACATTCAGGAAAAGTTAACATACATTTGTTTGTCGCTATATTTTACAACAGATTGATTGAAAAATAATCCTTCACAACTTAAACAAGCTATATCTGGGGTTCATGATCGATCTTGAATAAACTGAAGTTTTAATTTTGAAACTACTGTTTCTGAATCTAGCAAATTGTTGTAGACGTATTCTATAAATCTCAAAAATTCAGAATTTCTTTTCCTCTTCTTCGAATAACAGTCGAGTTCTTATGGTTATGTTTCAGTGAACCTGCATCTCTTCATTGGCTCTTGAATTTTTTTTGGCTAGTGTTAATAATTTGACATTTATTCTTCTTCTTTTCTTCTCTATTTTGTTTGATGGATTGTATCCATTTTATTATTTTAAAATATTTTCAATTTTAGAAATTTTGGAACAAGTGTGAAAGTTTATTTAATCAGTTTTTGCTTTAGTTTATTTTAGCCTATTATGATTCCAATATTTTTTTACCACGACTTTGTTGATTTTGTATTAACTTTGTATAACAAATATTCTTACGTTAATCTATTTTTAAAAACGAAAAATCTGGTTCTAAAATTTTATTCAATACAAGGATGAGAATATATATAAAATTTAATTTCACATTTTTAAACAATTTTTTAGGTGGAACTCCCTTGAGGATCACGAACTTTCGATGCACTGTTATCAAACACTGAAATCTAAAAAGGGGTGGGATGCAAAGATGATTTTTGATCTATAACATCGATAGCATGATGATGTACACATGACTCTCTCTTGTTGGGTTGAATCCATGGATCGAGCCATTGTCCTTGCTAGTACTACATATAGGAACAAAATCTGAAGTGCAGCTATATTATGTGCAGAAGGTTAATTAAAACTGAATTTGAGCGGTGCGTTTTTGGTTTGGCTGAAAATGACGTAAGATAAATGTTCAACAGCAAACTGCAAAAGTGTTAGGGAGAAAAAGGTCTAGCCCAAAATAGATTGCAAAAAATAACAGAAAATAACCAATTAAATACAAATAAAACAATCTTTAATATGTAAATAAATTTGATTTTACAAACAAACATTTCTTAGACGTACACGTGTTCACTATTAAGTTTACACAAACATTTTTATGGTTTACTAATTAAATTATTATACAACGAGTTTATGACAAAGTCATGTGATTCACACATCAACATTTTTTTTATTAGTTAGATTGATTATTTAAACAGAAATCTTACATTCAGAACAGAATTGTTAAATAATTCATCAACACTATTTAAAAAATTATACCTCTTTATGATGTAGAATAAGAATTACAATTTGCTACAGATATTTTAATCACTAATTTGATCTTATTTGCTTTATTAGTAATGATTAACACTACTGAACTATATTTGATTTACATATTTGATGTACAGTAATCCCTCAAACTGCACGGTTTCTGACTGCGCGGTTTCCGAGTTGCGCGATTTTCTTGTGCGCGTACATATTTCTCCATTTCTTTTTTTCCGTACTACTTTTTGTGCAATATACACTAAAATTTGGTGAATCTCCTTAACTTGTGTGATGTGACTTGTAATTTGTACTTATGTACATCCATAATACGCATTTTGTTTTCCAAACTCTTCATGTAAAGTCGTGTTAATGTATGAATAACTTACTTTAAGCTTTTAATAATTTTACGTAATACATTATTGGAGTTAACCGTTGTTTTCTTGTTGAAAAAGGAATATTAAAGATAAAAACAGTTTTATATAACAATTTTATATTAAAGTGAGTAATACACCAAAATCTCCAGTTGTATTTGACTGTGTAACAGTTTTTTATTTAAGGTAACATTTTTTTGCTGTTAAAGATTAAATCCCGTAAAATGAACGTGGCTAGAAAATGAAAAATTTTAACATTGGAGGTCAGACTAGCAATTGTTAAAGCAATAGAAAATTTTGAACAATTATCTGTATTAGCTACGAGACATAATATAAATAAACAAGCATTAGAAGAATAAATTAAATGCTGAGAATATTAAAAGTTCAGTTGCCTGTTTTACACCATTATCTTCAAAAACCACAAAAAAAATTCGTAATTCTGTAATAGCGAAGACTGAAAGCTGGCTAAGCTTGTGGATAGAGGACCAAAATCAAAAAAGAATGGCAATTAGTGCAGGCATTATTCGTAGTAAAGCCTTATCAATTTTTGATCATTTGAAAAAGGAAGAGCACTCTTCATCCAATTCTGGGGAGCTTCAATTCTCAGCCTTTTATTTATATGTCATATAACTAATCACTGAATAAAAACTTTATTTGAACCATGTACTTACTTAAAATTAAAATTTTTCTATGACAAATTTAGGATTTGGAACGTATTCTCCAAATTTAATACAAAAGTGGGTTCAAAGTGCGCGGTTTCGGGTCGCGCGCTGTTGTTTCAGAACGTAACTACCGCACAGCTCGAGGGATTACTGTATATGCAATTAATACAAAACGACTATTGGTCTTCCTCTACATTTTCTATTAGAATGAATTAAGCATAATCAATTTTATCGCAAAAATGTTTTCGTTTTACAAAGTTAACAACAAAAGGATATTTTGAGAATACACAATTATCAATCACGCACAATTATCCAATGTGGGATCGCGGCTTTGTTATCAAAACCAATTTTATTGATGTGTTTTTATTACATATGGATGACATATAATTCATAGAATTATGTCTAGCAACATTTTTAAACTTCTTGATAGAATATAAAAAAAAAGTTAATTTTTGCTTTGAAATAAAAATTGTCTAGAAATTTTGAAAAACTTTTTCAGTATTAGGATTGTTTGCTTAACCAAACTTGTTTTAGTTACTTGTTTGTTCTTACTTTTAACTTTTAAAGTTTCGTTAGAATAAAATGTATCACACAGTCTTGAATAAAAGAGCAAGTGTTAAAAACTAAGCAAGTATGTAGTAGTTTTGGGATATAACATAATTATCGATTTTATAGTCTGATGTAACCATACAGGGTGATTTACAAAGTAAGATAAAGGTTGCAATGTGTATGTGTTGTCTATAAATCATAGTACTTTCTAGAAATAATAACATTTAAATTAAGTCTATACATAAAGCAGTTTATCGCGAAAAGAAAAATATTTACATTTATTTCTTTTCTCTAAGAGTATCTGAAAAATGAGAAGATGTTAATAATTTAGCTTTTATTGCTTGTCTTAAAATTCTAGAGTATACAGTATAATGCTTAAATAATTGTAAAATGAAATAAATTTTAATTGATTTTAATGAATAAAATTATTAATAAATGAAGATGAAAATGATTGCAGGTAGCTGAAATATATACACCAAATTAATTTGTGTTATAGAAGTTATAGAAGAAACCAAATTTTCTAATGGAATGAGAAAAGATATATAAAATTTCACTTTACTGGTAATTTTACACTTTAAATATACCGATAACTCGTTTTGGTAAAAACCTGATAATATTGTGATTTTAGGGTGTATGATAAATCAGATTTTTGCCCAAACATAAAATAAAATGATGTTCTAGATCCATCGACTAATTAATAAAAAAAAATTATTTGAGTTAATGATCTACATTGTCCAAGGTACTCGTTGAAAGGGGTGTTTTTTAAGCCCGATAGAACTTGAAATTGTAAAAAATAACACAAAAAATTAAATTGTAATCAACATTTTTTTTATTCGTGGGATCAATACAGGCATTAATATTTGAAAATGATTTCGGGCATATGGGCACCGCGGCTGTTCTTGACGAAACGCATTCTGGAGGTCCCGTATGCCACGAACAATGCTGGCCTCCAAAGCGTCAATTATACTAGTGACTTCACGTAGCCCCACAGGAAATAAGCGAGAGGTGTCAAATCGCATAACTTATCGCCAAATTTTGATTTTAATAAGTCGATGGTTACGGTCGTCGTATGGCACGTAGCACCATCCTGTTGAAACCACATCTCATTCGGATCAATGTCATCCATATTTTCAAACAAATAATTATTGATCATGGTGCGGTAACGATCTAAATTGATAGTAACGCGATTCTCGGCCTCATTTTTAAAGAAATGATGCCACCAGCGTGTAAACCGCACCAAACGGTGCATTTTTCTGTTTTTTTTTCTTCATGTAATGGGGTCTGTTGGGTTTTATGATTATGTGCGCCATAAAATTCACAAAGTCGTCTATCAGTTGCGCGAATCGTCGACTGATTTTCAAAGTAAATTTTAATAATTTCGTAGCGTTGTTCAAGCGTGAGACTATTCATGATGATTTGCCAGAGTATATTTTTCATAAAAATTTAATTTTTTGTTTTATTTTTTCCAATTTTAAATTCTATCAGGCTTAAAAAAACACCCTTTACAATATATTGACGAGTGGACTTTCTAGTAGAAAGTTTCTACAACCTTATACCCAGCGGAAACATTTTAAATGATGTATTCACACCGATTTTACATTGGAAATATCAGCCACATATGACTGTGACTAGCAAACAACGCTAATAATTGCGCTAACAGTAAATCGGTTTAAAAACGGTCTAGGCAGATTCTTCATTTATGCTTGACATTCATAGTTGACTCAAGCATATTATATAAATGGAATTTGAAATGATCTTGCACTGATTGTAATTTATTGTTGTTGTTTATAATTTATTGTTGCTGAGCTACTGGGAATGTGCCTATAATAAATAAATGCCCAATCCGCCATTTTTATTGGAAGACAAACGAATTACAAAAATCCCCGGCTACAAATTTTGTAATGACAGTAAAATCAATGCTGTGACCAACATCGGTAAAAATTAGATCATCCATTTATATCAAAAAAATTACAATTAGTTTGTATCGAAAATTCCAAGTAAAGATGCAAAGATTGTGAACAACTTAAGAGACATCTCTAGACAAATTATTACATGTATGTTCTTATCACTAAATTCAAATTGGATCGTTATGTTAATGATGATGTACATAGTTTATTGGGTTTTTTCACGCTATGTTACATACAACCAAACAATACATTTTTAATCATCTGTTATTTAAGCTACTATTATAGTGAAATATTTGGCGTACAGCATTCAACAGGTTACATTGATAAATCAACAATACTATAGCTATATCGTATTTCTTGATTAATATCTTAAAATAACTGTTGGTATTACTAATAACGTATTTATTTATATGTTTTGTATAGTACACACTAACAATGATATAGTTAAGTGATACTACTACAAATAGTTGCTTAACATTTTGTGTGTAAAATGTTTTAATTTAATATTTTTATAGAATGTTTTTTTTAAAATAATGATATAACTATAATTCATCGGATTTCTTTTTATATACATATTTAAATGAACTTAAATGTCTTTAATGATTTGAAATATTATCATTTTTTTATTTATTGTTAAATCAGTTATCATGAGACTATTAGACTATTGTTTTAGATCATTTGTGGGAGACACGAACTAGATGTAAATTAACTATATTAGGGTGAATTATTTGGTATTAAAATATTTATTGTTAGTAGTGGATGAATTTGAACAAAAGATGTGATATAACGTTCTAACAAAACTGATGTGGTTTCGAAATAAGTTTTTTGAATATAATCAAATTGACATTTAACGAATGTTTTCCTTGAGCTCGTCAATGGTCCGAGGCTTGATGGCGTACACTTTGCTTTTCAAATAACCCCAGAACAAGAGGTCGGGAGAGATCAAATCTGGACATCTGGGCGGCCAGTCAATGTCGCCACTTTGAGACGTCCAGGGAATGTTCGTTGCAGAAACTGAATTGTTTGATTTGCAGTGTGGCATGGCTCACCGCCTTGTTGAAACCAGTAACCGTCAAAACCTTTTTTGCACATTTGTGGGCAGACATAATGAGCCAACGCTGTCAACGATACGGCATTTTTGGTTTCTGCGCAACGCTCTCTCTGGCCACGATCTCTCACTATCCCGTGCTCAGCAAAATTCGACACCAAACGACGAATAGTGTTGTCCGGTTTACAGACGGTGCCTGTTGGCCACAATATTTTCAACGATATGCGCGTTGAGTTAACAAAACTGAAGGACTATTTTCAATGTATAGAATATAAATGTCAGAGTTATTCAATGTTTACATACCGACTTAAAAGATGGTTCATACTCGTTATATATATATATATATATATAAATATATATATATATGTATATATGCAGATCTCGGTATTCTCTGGCAAATCATCATGAATAGTCTTACGAGTCACGTTTGAACAATGCTACGAAATTATTAAAATTCACTTTGAAAATCAGTCGTCGATTCACACAACTGATAGACGACTTCGTGATTTTTATAGCGCACATAATCGTCCATCTGAGCAGCCATCCGTCGAACTGTGGATAGATTTCGTACCACATACTCTCTAGAGGATGCAATAACATCAACACGTCGAAGGACTGTACGTCAGAATACTGAAGAGAATTACGCCGCTGTAAACAAAAGAGTGGAAGAAGATCCAAATTTATTGATCCGTCGTCGTTCGCAGGAATTGGGGCTCAATCAATGATTTTTTGTTTGAACATATGGATGACCGCGACCGCAACCATCGACTTATTAAAATCAAAATTTCGTGAAATGTACCTGTCAATTGGCCTGCAAGGTCGTGCAATTTGACACTTCTCGAATATTTCCTGTGTGGCTACGTGAAGTCACTGGTTTATGCTGATAAACCAGCAACAATTGACGCCTTGGGGGCCAGCATTGTTCGTGTTATTCGTGACATACGGCCAGCCGTGCTCGAAAAACTGGCCCAAAATTAGACGTCCAGAATGCGTTTTATCAGGAACAGCAGCAGTCGGGGTTAAAAAAACATCCTTTATAAGGCCAATTTCATGTCCGCCAGAATACAACAAAAAATCTTAATAAGAATATATGTATTTTACTAAATTATTAATTTTAGTTAAAATTTGGAATATTACTTTTTTACTACTCTTAATTGGATTTTAAAACGGGGATTAAAACATCTCTTCTGAAAATCTTGTCAAAACTTAAATTGAGAAATTTTTATTTTAGTCGCCCGCGGTGACTACAAAATGAAAAACTTGACTCGTACCATCCGATTCCGGCCAATTTGACAAGCACACTACAAACACAACATTTTAATATGCTGTACGATCACGATGGATTATTAGATTTTGTGCCAATCAGGCACCTTACAATTGATTCACAGCAATAAGATTTGTTTAATAGGAAAATTATAAAAAACGATGAACAGGCTCTAAAAATATGAAAATCCACCTTAACACAAACTAGCGCTTTGTGGCTACTGGAGAGGAAAAAACGAATAACTAAGAGATATTTTAGTTAATTTTATACGCGCAATATGTCTTTCAACATGCACTCATGCCCTGGCGATCTTTGTGTTTCGAATAAGTTATTCTTTAATCATTTTATGAATCATAAATATTTCTATTCCTGCATTTAAAAGCTTATCAGCGATTGTGAATCATTTTTTGTACCATTACTGCATCTCCTTTTTAAAAATCCGATACTAAATTTATCGAATTAAAAATTGCTTTATCTGAAGCTCTTCCTGCACTATAAAATTCATTAAATCAGATGGTGCTACACCGATAATTCCTTTTTCTGTGTGGCAACCTGTGTGCTCGAGTCTACCAGAACGCAAAACATTTCAACACTTCACTCAATAGTTCAACTGTTTCTATGAAATAGTTTTTTATGGTTTCTTCATTAATTAATAATTCGTTAATAATTAATATCGTAATTTGGAGATTAATTACGTTTGATTTTAATCGAACAATTTTTTTTTCTGTTTGTTTCTTTTTTTTTGTTATGAGTTTTTGATATTTAGTTTATATAATTTATCAAATTATTACCAATTATTACAGATTGACAGCTGCGTTTGTAAACAAAATAAAATTATCACCGGAGTGAGGTTATACTCACAACGAAAATAAATATCGGTGATATTTGATGCGTTCGGAACCGACAAAATTTATACCATTTACGTAAAAAATCGGTTGTCTCTTAAAAAACTCTTATTATTCAATTAAAATTGTTATATTATTATAAATTTATGATTTTAATCACTAATTCTAGTTATTTCATATATTTTCTCAATAATTTAAGCCAAAAATATGCAATCATTTAATCATAAATGAAGACATCGGTCCCCAGCTTTCGCCGATATTTTTGTCATGTGGCAACGCCTTTAGTGTGATATTCAAGAATACTAGATTTAAAATATTACATATTTTTTTTGAATTTTGACAGATATCCACATTTTATGTGGAAGTCTCCGAGACCTCTCATCTTAGGAAGATACTGTCTACTAATACAACCAGTCCCAGTTATTTAATTAAACCTGATGGATCTTGGACTGCTTCTAGTGAGGAATCTTTGAAACTTCTCATCGAAACTTCAACGACTCGACAGAGCCTTTCAAACCTTATAAATCGGCTGGTCCTGACCGAATTATACCGGCGGAGATTCAAAACAACTCGTCGATTATTCTCCCCTGGCTGGAAGTAATCTTTAAAGGGTGTTTAAAATTGGTCTGTATTCCGCGGAGGTGGGCAGAGGTGAGAGTGATCTTTATTCCGAAAGCGGGTAAATCCTCACATGGCTACCCAAAGGACTTAAGTTATTCCGGGGTCTTAAGTCTTTTGGGTAGCCATGTGAGCATGTACCCGCTTTCGGAATAAAGATTACTCTCACCTCTGCCCACCTCCGCGGAAGACAGACCAATTTTAAACACCCTTTGAAGATTACTTCTAGCCAGGGGAGAATAATCGACGAGTTGTTTTGAATCTCCGCCGGTATAATTTAAGTAAGAAGTAATAATAATAATAAGTAATAATAATAACTCTATCATACTTTCTATTGAAAATCTTGGAAAGGCTTATGGATATCTATATACGATCAAAAATAAAGCCTAGTGACTGGGTCCAGTTTCAGCATGCTTACTGTAAAGGGAAATCAGTGGACACAGTTCTGCACGCCCTGGTAAGTATAATTGAGAAATCAATATTCTCGCAAGAGTTTTGTATGGTGGCGTTCCTTGATATTGAGGTCGCCTTTAATAATGTAAAGACGGCGGTAATTCTGTAGGGATTGGCGCCCCTTGGGGTGGACTACCCTGTAAGTGGATTAATCAATCATATCAATCATATGCTGGAACATAGCAATTAATGGATTGCTGTTTGATCTGGAGGCAGAGGGGATCGGAGTATTGCGTATGCAGATGACGTAGCGATAGCTGTCTCTGAACTGGTACTCTTTACTAGGAAATATAAAATCCCAGTAGTAGATTCACTTGTCTTAAATGGCAGGAGACTAGCTTTTAATACTGATAAGGCAAGATGTCTGGGCGTAATCTTGGACAGTAAGCTTAGTGCAAGCCCAAAATTTTGGAATGAGTAAACAAGGCTAATATAGCCATGTACTCGTGTAGAAACGCCATCGGAAAGAGATGGGGCTTGAAGCCGGAGCTGGCACACTGGCTATTCACTGCCGTAGTAAGACCTGTACTTATGTATGTATGGGGTGAGTGTGTGGTGGCCAGCTCTTGATAAAGTAACCTACAAGAAGAGGATCGAGAAGGTACAAAGAACGGCCTGCATGCTTATAAGCGGATCGCTGAGGACAACACCAACACGTGCCTTGGAGGTTATGTTTCACCTTCTCCCTGTCGATATTTAAGGTAAGCAGATGGCGGCGATTACGGTCACCCGACTATCAACCATATCTCAGTGGAAATGTCCTCAGACTGGACACACGACGATAATTAGATCACTAAAGAAGGAACTGGCGAATCTAGACTGCATTACACCAACATTATGGTTCGAGAAAAGGTTCCGAACTACCTGTCCCTCAAGAGAGTTGGAGGAACGGGTTGGTTTCGGAAACAGAAGCATTGCATTTTTACGGATGGCTCCAATCTACACGGTAAAGTAGGAGCTGGAGTCTTCTGTGATAAATTGGAAGTAGATATATTAGTTCGTCTCCCTGATCACTGCAGCGTGAACCAAGCAGGGGTGATAGCGATTGAGAAGGTATTAAATTGGTTGAGACATAATGTGGTATCCTCGATTGATATCGTAATTTATGCGAACAGTCAGGCGGAAATCAAGCCGCTGGATTAAGTTTCTCTGACATCTAGGGTGGCGTTGGATTGCCTCTTGTCTCTGAATAAGATGAGTGAGCATTTCAACATTCAGATAGGCTGGGTCCCTGGCAAATTTGGGGAGGCCTATTAAGGCACTCAAGACATTGCTTAAAAAGGAGGCAGTAGCCTCAGCGAATGAAAGGTGGACCAACACTCTCTCATGTATTGTAGCACGGCAAGTCTAGCCAAAGCTGGACTTGAAACGCTCATAGACACTGATCTCAATACGCAGACGGGAATTAAAAACGGTCGTGGGGATACTCACAGGACACTGCCTACTTGGAGAACATGAGAGGAGGCTAGGTCTAGAACCAAATGATTTCTGCAGAAGCTGTATGGACGAGGAGGAAGAGACGCTTGTCCACTTTGCTCACGTCCGGCTTTGGCACATAAAAAACATACATATATGGGTAGAATCTTAATGGACTGCTTCTCTGATCTTAAAAACTGTAAAGTACGAGATATATCACGCTACATAAGTAGCTCAAACTGCTTCACATAAGGGTAATAGGGAAGTAAGATCCTGTGGTATCACAACCAAGGATGGGCGTTTACGCGTCATCTATTATTTTCTACATTGACGTGTCGACAACCCGTAGATAACGTCAACAACGTAGACAACGTCGATAATGTAGACAATTCCTATAATAATAATAACAGTGTTAAAGGCCATTACTGGCCCCTTACTGAATCAACAATCTGGCTCCAACGGTTTCGATCCTGAGCTTGGTCTTCATACTGTCTTAGACAATCTGAAGAGGCCAAGTCGTTCTCTACATCGTGGAGCCATCGTCGCCTGCAACGACCTCTGCGCCTACCATATGGTGCCTCTCCTTTCAGAGATCGCTGCACAATTCGTTCCGGATCAGCACGCAGAACGTGACCGAGCCAGCGTACTCGCTGAGATCTAACTTCATGTACAATATCGGGGATCTTCATCAGATCTCTGATCTCGAAATTGTACAGAGCTCGGTATGTACCATCTATTTCGCGTTTAGGGCCGTAAATCACACGCATGATTAAGGAGCCATCTCTCGTACTCATCCGTCAGCGCCCAACTTTCACATCCAAACATAACAACGGGCCTGATCAACGCTTTGTAAAGCTTCAGCTTCACGGCACTTGATAAGTGTTTAGATTTTAGCAGTGGCCTTAGAGGATACAAAGAACGACTGCCAGCTGCCAGCCGCACTTTAATATCCTCACCCACACTGTTATCGTGAGTGATAAGAGAGCCCAAATATTTGAACCTCCTCACTCCCTCAAACGTGTGGTGGCCACTACTAAAATCTGGAGTGCCATTGTCTCTAAAACCAGAGATCAGGTATTTCGTTTTGGACTCATTGATCTGGAGTCCAACTGAAGCTGAAAACTCTACAAGCGGATCAAGTATTTCTTTCACTCCGTTGCTATTCAGTCCAATCACGCATATGTCATCTGCATATGCAAGCACTTGCTTGGGCTGGCGATATAAGATGTTGCGCTGAGGTGTTTCAGTTTTACGAAAGATGTACTCCAACATGAGATTAAAGAGTATCGGGGACAGAGCATCTCCCTGCCGAACACCCGAGTTAACTGCAAAAATTGTCGATAGCCTGTTCTCAACTTTAACACAGCATTGAGACTGCGTCATTGTCATCCTACACAGTCGTACCAATTTTGTTGGCATTCCTAGGTATTCCAGGGCAGACCACAAACTCTCTCGATTGATCGAGTCGTAGGCCTGCCGGAAATCCAGGAAAACCTGATGTACGGAGATGGATGTCTCATAATATTTAGATAGAATCATCCGGAGCGAAAAGACCTGATCCTATAGAGTGGTTTTATTAATTAGTTCTAAACTAAAGGGTGATCAAATTCCTTTAGGAACAATGCGTTATTGGTGATGGTTTTATAGAATGTCCGTCAATGCATTTAAATCTTTTTTCAAAAAGAGCGGAATTTAAAACTTATCGTGCTCAAATACCATGAATCTACTTCAGCGTCATGTTTATCCATTGCAAAATTATTAAATTGACCCAAAAAAACGAAATATAGCGTTATATAGAGTGGGGCCCTCTTTATAACGGTGGAACGGTATAGAACAGCTCGCAGAAAAATGGCTCACAAAAAATCAGACAAAAAGGTTATAATTTTCATTAAAAATAATAAATAAAATAAAAATAGTCCGGGGAAATTTAACTATGACCGTGCCATAAAATTTAACACACTCCACTCCATGGTAAAACGAAGGAAGGATATAAGTGCTACCGAGTTATTAAAAAGCCAAATCGTTCAGATAACTAACGCTTGTTCTTGGTTATAAACGAAGGAAGGATATAAGTGCTACCGAGTTATTAAAATGCCAAATCGTTCAGATAACCAACGCTTGTTCTTAATTATAAATATAAAAACCAACAACTTTCTTATTACTGTGGCAGGATTGTATTGTCCACGAAGACGACATTCTATTAAAAACAAACAATACTCAGAATTCTTCAAGCGTCTGCGAAAAATGTTCATGGTGGTGAATTCAATGCGAAAAATAATCACTGAGGTTCTAGATTAACTACAACTAAAGGAAAAGAATTACTGATTGCCATTAAGGAAAATGGATGTGAATCCATTTCAACTGGAAAACCAACACATTGTCCAACTTACCCAGGAAAAATACCTGACCTGATCGATTTTTTTTATAACCAAAAGTATTTCTGGACGCTGCTTATTTGACCATTGCCGTACCTTGCTGCTACATCCTTCTTTTCTACTTGGCAATCGATTAAGTTCGATTCTCGAACGAGCCAAACATTTTTTGATTTAATTCCTCCTGTCAAATTGGTGATGGTGAAATCATATTATTCAAATCCAACTCAGGTCTTGTTCAAAACTTCAATATTCTCCATGTAAATAAGCAAGTATAAAAGTTGGGTATAGAGCGGTAATGAAATTATAGGGCGATGGTCAAATAACCTGAGTCCATTGCCGTTGCTAAAATTTTCAATTTTTTTATTCAAATGGCACCTATAAGCGATAAGTATATCACTAATTATATGTATGGTGGTAAAAGAAGCTATGTACTTGGATTGTTTTCATGAATAATTCAAGCCTCAATATATTATATTTTTATTTAATTTAATTGCAAATTGGTCATTTTTAAATCAAAAAGTGATTTCTTTTAAATTTAATGAGAAATGTGTGATGCCCGCTACAATTTTTTACCCTTAATCGATGTTCGAACTCTCGCACAACATCCACGATTCCAAATCCTATATGACACCGCTATGACACCAATCTTTACCACCTCACCATTTCCATATATAGATTTGCCGCTATACTCATAGTTTATATTTGCCAATTGAAGGGAGAAATTAAATAAAACAAATTAAAAATTATTTAAAGCCAAACCGAGGCTTGAACTCAAGTTCACAATTCCAAATACAACGAATAAAAATACAAATACAACCGGCGTATATAAATTTGGTGCTATACAAATCTTTTATGATTGCATATTCAATAGAGAAAATGGAAAAATTTAGCAACAGGAATGGACTAGTTTATTTGACCATCACCGTATATTTTCATTACAGTCACAAGTGATGGCTCTTATACTTGCAGAAATTGAATGTAGATTTCGAGTTTAGACGAGTCTTGAACGATATTAAGAGCATTGACTCTGCTTACTCGACCATCGGCGTATTAAAAATTGCTGCTGAACAACGATAGAAATCTTTACAAAAAGGCTATAACCTTCATTAAAAATAATCCGGGGAAATTTACTATGATCGTGCCATAAAATTTAACACACCCCTCTCCGTGCTAAAACGAATTCAAGTTCAGGAAGGCTACGAGTGCTACCGAGCTAATGTGCTTTTTAATAGCCAAATTGTTGAGCACTTGTTTGATAAATTGTGTACCAGACTGATGATAATAACATTTTCACAAAATTTAGTGGTTGTGCTTTGATGGATGACGAAACACTTCAAGTTAGATGCATTTGCAAAAAAATGTATGATTTGGCCAGCAATTTGCAGTTGTGGAGCCCGATTTTTGTCATATTTTTCATAACGACGTATTTTGCCGATAATTCTTTAACACGATTCAGCAGTAAAGTTTTGGCCATATATAGCTCGTTGTTGAAAGAAATAGGGAGCATCATAAACAACATGTGCGTGATTTTATCCGGAATAACGAAATCTATAGAGGTAATTTGTGCAAAAATTTTAAACCTCAAAAAATTCAATTTAATCGTATGGGAATTTTTGTATCATTCGAAAGAACATTTCTTGCCATTTATTTTTTAAAGATTACTTCTTTCAAATGATGGGCGCAACTGCGATGGTCCTTTCTCAAAGTCGAATTTTTGATGACGCGTTCGACAATTTCGAGAGTAATGTTGGCTTCCGATGCCTCAAACCTAGGTGGTTTATTATAGACTTTGAACTTTGTGTAGCCCCAAAGAAAAGAGCCTAGAGGTATCACACGATCTAAATAGCCAATTCAACGATCCGAACCATGAAATTAATTGCTCGCCAAAATGATTTTTCAATAAGTACATTGGTTCGCGCACTATATACCTAATAGCGCCGTCTTCTTGGAACCAAATGTCGTCGAGGTCGGGCTTCAATTTCAGGCAGCAAATATTCCGTAATCATGGCGCAATAACGAGCACTATTCACAGCTACGTCCCGGCCGTCTTCTTTTTTAAAGAGTCTTTTTTTAGTCGCGCATCAGCCAATACTGTAAACTGGGATTCAAACTTTTTGATGGTATTCCAAATAGTGGTCTCGACAGGCCGATTATGTCAACCGTAATTTGGTCTAAGCGCACGAAACACATCCCTCACAGAACGCTGATTTTCGTAATAAAGCTGAACAATTTTTAGATGCCATGATGAAATGGCAAACAGTACTGAATAAATAAAAGCACGATGACAGTTTGAAACTATTTATGCGTCATTTGCCAAAAAGAAACAAATGCAAAAATCACCTCTAGATGAACGCTTTTACAAGATACTCCCGCGAACTGGCGCATTCGACTAAAATATCGTAAATTGTTGACATCATTTTAATTGTCGACGTTGACAAAAAACACTGCGAAGTAATCTACGTTATATTTTACGTGTCGACAACCGCGTAGATTACATGGCGTAATCTACCTCACCCATCCATGATCACAACGGAGCGGCATCGGTCTAAGTGTGCCGTAGAAGCCACTCAACCTAACCTAACCTAGGGGATAGGATTCCATCAATCCTAATTATATTGCATTTTTCAGTATTTGTAATAAAATTCCGTACTTGTTTGCTTGATCCGATTGAACATTTTGGGAATGTGTGTTACTCTGTCTACTTTGTATGTTTGTATTCCTCTGTTTGAGGAATTAACTTTAAGATTTAACATAAAATATTAATTTTATTATTTACATTTTTCTTATATTTATTTGTGTGTCTTGCTTATCAGTAATATTTTATAAAAATATAAATTTTAGGATTAATGATGATTGCACGACTCTGTGACGCTTCAATGTGGCATGTGACGTATATGTTTTATGCTTTTCGAAATGATCAAATTGAATTACGTTTAGTGAAAATGTCTAGAATATATATATACAAGTGAATAGATAAAAAAAAATTCTTTACTTGAATTATTCCATAATCAATCATTGAAGAGTGTTTATTTATATATTATCAGAAGACATAATTTTACTGAAAAATTATTTGACATTTAATCTAATTTATTTCTAATTTTTGTATGACAGGGGAAAAAAATGTTAAATTACTCCATAAACCGTAGAATATGTGGATGTATATACAACGACACATCCAAAAAATGATCAATTTGGTTGATTGCTTTCCCGTATTATCGCCGTATAACAAAATCTTCATTTTATATGATTGTAAGCGCGTATATAAAATACTTGTTATACGAGTATGTGTACATATGAATTTATGATAATATTCGAATAGATTTATCACAAATATTATTTCGTCAATTTTATTTTTTAAGTTTTTTAAATAAAACCCGCGCTCCATAAGTTTTATGTGGAAATTTATAAAATAAAAAATTATTTTGTATGTTAGTTTTTCACATGTGTGTGTGTGTATTATTTATGAAAACAAACTTTTTCCAAAAATACGGTACAGTTATTATTAACACTCAAATTAAGATAACTTAAATAAAAATTTCCCAAATCGTACACATGGTTATGTAAATTAGCAGCTTTTATATTATTTCGCTTCTTGGAAATGGAGAATGAAAATAATTTTTTTGAAAAAACAAAACAAAAAAACAACCCTTTACTTTACTTAATCCCTCTTGAATAAATTTGATTTTTATATGATCTTTTAATAATGCTAAATATTATGTTTTCTTTGAATGAATAATATAAAATAAATCAATAAAGTACATAAATATGTATTTTTGTATAAATGTATATATAAACGTCTATATTAAATAGGAAATAATATTTGTGGAGCTTGTTAAATTCATTTCATATGGTGAGAAATTTGAATATAAGGCGAATCATTTTCAATTATTAGTCATAAATTAGTTAGCTTTCTCATGTAACATACATATTTGCGCGTAGTCTATTTTATACAATAGAGGATTAATTTTGTTTGGAGATTTTAACTGTTGAATTTTGTGTAATATTAATTTCTTATATAGGCAGTATGTGGTCGATAAAAATACACTACATATATATGTATGTACATACGTATACAGCAATACAAACGTGTGTATATTATGATTTAAATAAAGTACGATGAAGGCAAAACATAATATAAACGAAAATCATAAGTACCACGAATTTATGGTTCTTGAGTTAATAAAGTATTTGAAATTCAGTTCAACAGATTTATGATTATTATTATATAAATAATTAATTGATGCATGTTGAAATATACAGACACTTTTCAGAAATGCCATAAAATTTCTCCAAAAAAATTGTAAATGAAGTACATAACAATCGAGACAATAAAATGTTTCAAGTTGTTTTTTAGGTATCGGCATGGTGCTTGCTCTCCCCAATTTTTTTTTTTGGTATAATTTTTGCCGTTTGATTATATATCCCTTATATGCCACTGTGGAAACGATGATGTACATATATATATACATATTTCTCAACGTTTCAAAAATTTTACATAAAAAAATGCTATATCAATCTCAGTATGAGTGCTACCAGCAACGTTACCGATAACAATAACGTAATTTATTTTATTTTGGTCCAAAACGTGATTTTTTGTGTGTAATGCTATTCACTTATACAAGCATGGGGTTTTTGATGACTAAATGTAACATAATACCATTTTGTTTGCTCATAAATACTATATTTGCGATCGTGATTACCAAGAACATGTTTTATTGAATTGCAAGAAGCGTATGATTCGTTAATCGACTGCAAAGACATGAAATACCGACATTGCGATTTATTTTTGGAATATCGATTACTGGTATTGACTTTTATAATTCGACTATTCAAAAATTAAAAGTTGATAGTTTTTTAGAGTTTGTTTGCCCCGTGCCAAATCCAAGTACATAAAGTGCAGATAAAATTCAAGTATATTTAGTTACCATATACCGTTTACCATATACATATATATAAGTACTTCCATCTGCGGTAGTCGACTTCTCAGATCTGATTATTTGGGATCAGTATTTGATCAAAGCACACATCAGGGAGCAGTAATTGGTCAAAACACACGTAATTGGTTTAAACAAAGTCACTATAGTCACTATATCTAAAAGTTGTACGACACACAATAAATATATAAAATAAATCTGTCTCTCTCATCAGACCTTCGCGATTAGATACTGTAACACTCTTACTTATGCGCAATAATCGAAAAAATTAAATGTAAACAAATTGTAACGGGATGACTTCCTCTATCCCTATACTATCCCAATTTCCAAAATAATCTTATATTGCGCATTTTTTTCATACTTCTGAAAGTCAAATTATTTAACATACATTTTTTTAATTGTAATAAGCGTGCGCGTAGTGCTCTAATTTCAAGTCATTTTTTTTAGGAAAAGTGACACTTGATATACTCGTAAATACATACATTTTAACGATATTCAATTTTTTTTTGCTTTCAGCATAATTTTTCATAAAATTTCCAGTGCATATGAAAACGTTTAATTTTGGGTGCATTAACTTTGGATGCCCTAAATTAAATTTAATAATTATGCATATTTTATTAATACCTCCCACCTGTAACTAATTTATTGATTTCGGATTGGAAGAAATTTCTAATTCTAGTTTTTAAAATGTGGAAATTTCCCCGTTTTTTAATTTTGGAGTGGTACAGAAAAATAGTTTTCTTCAGAGAGTTCAAGTTTGTTCATCGAGCGGAACGGATCGCAGATCCGTAACGCGGGACAGTTTGTCAGTAAGTTGAAGTTTGTTCATCGAGCGGAACTGATCGCGGATCCGTAACGCGGGGCAGTTTTTACAGACAGTTCGAGTTCGTCCAAAAAGCGGCTCCACGGACAGTTTTGAGTTTTTTTTTCTGACCGTCAAAGGTGAAAGATGTCTGATTAAATTTTGCGTGATTAGTTTGTACATGTGTTTCAAATATTTATTGTTATTGTTTTGGTTCTAAAATTTTGTGTTCTTCTAGTGTTAAATTAAAAGAAACTTATTATTAAACATTAGTTTTTTACGAGTTATTTTTTTGTATTTAAATAGAAAAATGTGTTTAAAGTTAAATAAAACCGACAAATATTAAAAAAATGAATAAAAATAAAAATAAAAAAAAATATTTGACTGTGTATCAAGGTGCTGACCTGGCCCCACCAAACCCCACGACCATATCCTCCCCATGAGCTAGCAGGATATATATTGCGGTGGCGGTCACCTGCACAATTTCTAGGAATTGGGACGAGCCCATATAATCAGTACAATTGTTTGGACAACCACGTTTCAAGTGGCATCCAAAACAATTGGTGATTATTTTGCGAGTCCCGTTTCAAAATTAACAAATTAATAAACTCGAAAATTTGATCTAACAGTAAATATAATTGATTAGAATAGACACTGAAAAACAAAGGTGCAGAAATCGAATCTACCTCTATAGGATGGATTAGAATTTCGAAATTTACATTTTCTTTGAAGTGTGCTTAGCTAGGAAATATTCAAAAATTGGTGTTTTATGCGTATTTTCTAAATTTTTTATCTTCACTATGAGAGATTATTTTCCAAAAATAATACCTACGGTTAAAGCTCTACTTTACCTAGAACAAAAATCAAAATTGATGTCTATATTTAAATGACATAAAATGCATCCAAAATTAAATTTAAAATAGTGTTTTTTTCTGGTATAAACCATTTTTGCATAAATGACACAAATTTTTCAATAAATTGATCTGTCAACTTTTATCGGTATAAAATAGTTTTCAAATTAATTTTCAATTTTCTCGCTTGTTATAACACATTTTTACAAAAACGAGAATAATACCTTCCTGAACTTACCCATGTATAAAACTTTTCCAGATTAATAATATGGAAAAATATTGATAAATTTGGTTTGTGGGTAAATGGGTTTGTCCAAAATTCATCAACTTTTGGGACGTAATTATAAACAAACTACAGCAAATTTAAAAAACACGTGTATTGCACTCGAGTGCAAATATATAACTATGCTGTGAAAAAAAATTATATTGTGACCTAAGTTTGTGTGGCCAAAAAACGATTTGTACGATACCCATGTTTTGGTAACCTTAAGAAACGGATTGAATATATCAACATATGAAACCTAAATTATCAATTTATTTCCACTGAAAAACATGAAATATTAATTTGTTCAAGCCATACAAGCCATACGTGTATAACGCAGCAACATAATATCACGTTAGGCCATACATCAAAATTCAATACTGGTCAAGCCTTTAGATGGAACTATTAAGTTTGCTTGATGCAAACCATTAATTAAACATTTATTTCACTTTTCTATCACTTTTGAGAATGCCACATATAAATAGCCATAGTTGAATACTGACTGTAATATAAATATTTATCAGTTATTTATAAGCGGAAGTAACTGAACAAAAAGAAACAGGGTCTACAACGGTCAGTCACGCACAGGAGTCAGGAGGTAATTACCACATTACCACCCTAAACTAACTGCCCTAATACAACGGAAAATTTTCCTTGTGAGAACGTTTTTAAATTCGACATCCACACTGGAAAATGTTTCTCTTTGTGGTTTTCAGACTCTTATCGTATTTTTCATAAACTCAAAAAGTGGCCTTGTAAGTGTAAGTGCTTGTAAGTCTATACAATTGTTAACTGAATTGATTTATAATCTTTTTTATAGACGGATGTACATCTATAATTGTTTTCATTGCTTATCGTGAATTATTCATCGCGGTCAGGGGTTGCAACATTGTGGAAATGGACTCCACATATCCCCCTTTGAGAAAATGTCACGGGAAAATAATTAATAATTTTTTTCTAAAGTGAAAACTGAAGTACATTTTGGTTTGGCGATATTATTGATCGAGACTCCAAAAGCTGGTTTAAGTCGATTGGTAGATATGGATGTGTTTCCATTGATGTCCACCATAAAAGGTGTTTGTTTTCTGAACCGTCGAAGTACCTTATGTGGGCCTTCGTAAGGCGATGTCAGCCTAGTACGAATTTTTGTCATATTTATTTATCCAACGTTTTTGGAATAAATATATCGCTTTTCAAAGCTTGTGGAGGTACAGCTGGAACTAGATATTTAATAACCTGATTGAAGTCTACTGGTTGTTGACCTGGCACTTCCATAAAATATTCGCCTTGTAATTAAAAATTAAATTAATTAATTAAATTAAAAAACTATTGACGTCTGTGAACTCCAATTTATCGTATCGTTCCACTCCGTTAGATCGCGGGTGATGAGAACCTTTCCAAATCCGATGTATAATTTGTCCTAATTCCGATTTCGTGTGAATTTGAATTTTAGATCTTTGGCATGAAGGACAGGACTGTGCTCAGATGTTATTGTCTTTGTTTATGTTAGGCCAAAAGTAAAGGTTCGTTTTTAATTTTTTAGTTGTGAGACGAGTGGAACCAGAAAGTAACTTCTGAAGTTCTTTGTCAGGCTTCTCTAATTCCGAAATAGATATGAGATCTAGTGTTTTTTCGCTAGAAGCAGTTCAGGTATCGTTTGTGCATGACAGACTGTCAGCGACAAAATTATCTTTGCTATATGTATATAATGTCCCTAGAAAACTGCGAAATAAAATCCAAATGACGAGCTTATCGTGAACTTCTTTCCGTTTTGGAGCTTATGAAGGTTAGGTGTAAATCGTAAATTCTCAACCGTCTACAAAATATCGAAAATGTTTAACCGCTAAGAGTATGGCGTGTAATTCTCTATCAAATGCTGAATATTTCGTTTCGGGCTGATGGATGTAACTTTTTGGAGAAGTTTGCTAGAGGTTCCATTACATCCATTTTTGGGTTGCTGCAAGACGGCTCTGATTACGGTATTCGAGGAATCAGTAGTAATACCGAACACGGCGTCATCTAAAGGATAACCCAAAAGCGTTGCATGAGCAAGCGCACTTTTCTTCTTTGCAAATACTTCCATGAATTAACCATGCCAATAAATTGTTGAATTTGTCGAATGGATGTAGGCACTGGAAATACCGATAAAGCTTTAACTCTTTCTTAGGATGGGAATATTCTCTTAGGGGTAATTTTGTGACTTACAAAATTAACATTAACATCAAAAACACATTTTGAAGTTTTAATATTGATATCAAAATCGGCAAGCCTTTTAAACTGTAGTTGCCAATGCAATTTGTGCTCTTCTTCTGATTTCGAAGCTACAAGAATATCATTAATGTATCCAAACACGAAGTCCAGTGCTTTAACTACGTCGTTCATGAACTATTGGAATGTCTGAGCAGCGTTGCGTAATCCAAAAAACATTCCCGTGAATTCGAATAAGCCAAACGGATTGGTAATTTCTGTCCTAGCAATATCTTCTGTAGCAACAGATATTAAATGATGTGCCCTGACTAGGTCAATTTTAGAGAATATAGTATAACCGGTTAAGTTCATAGAGAACAGTTGTATGTGGGGTATAGGGTAACGGTGTTTAATCTCCTAAAATCACTCTAAACTTGCATAGAATTGACGCCATTGTGGAAAATGTGACAAAACCGACTCTTGAGTCCACAACTGCGAATCGCTTGCTAAATCATAATTCCATAATTTTAACGACGCTTTGCAGACAATGCCGATTAAAAAGATTTTTTTTTAAAGTGTATTGATTAAAATGCATTGAAGGTGCAATTCTATAAGCTTTATAGAATTAATTTATAAAACCACTCTAGGAATTGTCTACATTATCGATGTTGTCTACGTTGTTGACGTTGTCTACGAGTTGTCGACACGTCGACGTAGAAAATAATAGATGGCGCGTAAATGCCCCTCCCTGGTTGTAACTTATGCTCATATATAAAATCAAATTCATATTATAAAGATCACCCAATTATTGTAGTTATGGCATTCGATTGAATAATAGGTGGGCGTCATACTACGGCTATTATGGCCTGTTCCTCGAAGCACTGTTGTCATTTGCTATTAGGCTGCTTGCGACATTTGAACACTACAGTAAAATTAAAAGTTCTTTGGTCGAACATGTTGAGGCGCTTGCCTCTTAAGAGTTCTAAGGCTCTTATTTTCACACAGAAGACATATTATGGCACAACAAAAAGTGAAAACAGTACCAACAAACTTTTCCTAATTTTAATTGTTATGAACACTAAAATTCTATGAATGCTAATTCGGTACTTTCACCTGACCTAGAACCACACTGACAGTGTTAAGTTTACTAAGAATACATCCAGTTCTCAACTTGAATTTTATTTCCATAATTTTCAAAATTGTAGGCTGTAAAACAATGGGCCGATAATTATCTTTCACTAATTTATATTTCCTTTCTCCAACAATGGAATTACAACTCGCAACAATACCATTACAAAAACTTTGATTTATAAAACGCCTTAGAATTGGAGATAAAATTTGAGTACATACATAATTCCAACATGTTCGAACTCATATATAGAATATCTGTACCATTAACATATTTAAGATCATTTATTATACCAAAAATTTCAGTGACATCCACAGGATTAATAAAAAATACTGCGTGATCAATTTAACCTACCACCATAGACAATAAGATAATTACAGATAAATGAACAAGTATACCACCCGCTCTGAAACTATATGCTGTTTCTAATTGAAAACGCTTTTCTGTTGGCATGGAATCTAATGAAGGTCCTAATCCCTATAGTGGGCCAATGTATAACTTCGTTTCGCAAATCATCTTGTACCAGTTCACGATCCTTATTTATATAATTCACAGAACTATTGAAAAAGTAGTTGACAGTCACCAGTAGTTCCGCCTTATAAAATTATGAATCACCAATTTCACTCTTACAATTTATTCGGAGTTTAATAGTTTGTAGATATACACGAATTTTAGTGGTTAAGATACTAAAACTATTTTATATTTTAGCCCTTGCTGATGATAATTTTTTGTTGCATATTTATTTGTCTTTTTTGGCGTTTACTATTGGCTAAATATCTAGAAATTATACAATTAATTGAACTACTCTCGTAAATCTAAATTGCACGAACATGTTTTCCAAGAATACCACCACAGTATCCTTTGCTTGTCGTAGGAGGCGACTAAATGGTTGGATCGCTGGGCTGACAACCCGCATCCGTAAAAAAATAAACTGTTTATAAAGTCAACAAAAAGTTTTAAGGCCACTGCTAAAATCTAAACACTTATCAAGTGCCGTGAAGCTGAAGCTTTACAAAGCGTTGATCAGGCCCGTTGTAATGTTTGGATGGCTCCTTACATTTGAGAGAAGAATCATGCGTGTGATTTACGGCCCAAAACGCGAATTAGATGGTACATACCGAGCTCTGTACAATTTCGAGATCAGAGATCTGATGAAGATCCCTGATATTGTACATGAAGTAAGATCTCAGCGAGTACGCTGGCTCGGTCACGTTCTGCGTGCTGATCCGGAACGAATTGTGCAGTGAAAGGAGAGCCACCATAGTCTTAGACAGTATGAAGAGCATCCTCACGATCGAAATCGTTGGAGCCTAATAGTTGACTCAGTAAGGGACCAGTAATGGCCTTTAAAACTGGCACACTGGTGCCAAAACCAATCTAAATTCGGGATCGATTTGAACCCTTACAAAATTTTGTGTTTTTGTTTATTTTCTAATAAATTATGTTGTATTTTAAAATATTTTCCCATCCTAGTGGCTTTCCCAAATTGTCCCGGGTGTTCCTCTTTAATTTTAAGAAAAAATTTGGAGAATAAGCTCATTCTCCGAAAAGCCACCATTTTATACATACCAGAAATTCTATACAGAGCACTGCATGCAAAACGTCGCACGAGATAAAGTATTAATATTGTGCTATGTGCAAGTGTGTGAAGTTATCGCAGAAGTATCCGTTCTCCTCCGCTCATTTATTTAGGTCAGTTCCGTTCCGTCTGAATAGTAAAACACTCTTGTCAAACTATTATAATATATTTATGTATCTAGAAGTTCCATATCACTTAATAGGTTTATGCGTGGTATACGATATTATTATGTCCTTCGTAAAAATTTAAATTTGTGTTTAGTGTCGTTCCGTTTTTTGGCCTTCCATTTATTGTGTTCGAATTGACAGTACTAATTGTGACAAAAAAAAACGGATAAGATACATTCTGGTTGAACCTTTATACTGTGTAAAGTGATTATTAAACATTAAAGCAATCCAATTTGCGATTTATTTTAGTTTAGTTTGATGTAAGTTGAGACACAGATAAAAACTTTTATACTAGTGCTATCTATTTAAATATTGTATTAACTAAAACCTTTTACTTTAGTTTAGTCGATTGAGGCACATAGCATTAGTAGCAGTACTCAGTTTGATTTCGCGTGAAATACTAATGTATTTTTTGGGGACTTTAAATTTTAAGGTAAAATACTGTGGATGCAAATTTGATTTAAAAATGTGTTTTAAAAATATGGTAAGTTTGCAATAACAGTTTTGGAGTTGCAAATAAAACCTAGGAAGTCAAAAAGGATATTAGAGATAAAAGTCAAATTGTTTATTTCATTTCTATAATTTTATTTTTATTTTGTTTATTTGCGACCAATCTTCAAATCTCCATTTCATTGAAAATTCATCTGCTTTAAATCAACCGTTAAAAAATGCCAGTAATGGTATGCTTATAATTGAAACCGTTTAATAAAAACACCATAGCACCACACCCTATTTCATTTAACTATATACATTTTGGATTCGTTAGTATATCCATACATAGATGTTGGAGTTTTCATGTATACTAATGTACACTATTTCAAATTATGCATAATATTTATCAGTCAATTCTATTATTATTTATAGAAACGGGAGAAGCAAAACCAATGTTGCAATGCTTCGACGGAAGGTGGGACACGGGCACTCTAACAACAATGTTTTGCAGCTTTGTCGACCTAATTAAAACTTTGTTTTTAATGGGGGAAAAAATCAGTTTTATATTGAATTAATTAATATTTATAATTGTGTAAATATAATTAATTTTTTTTTCTAATTATTTTAATTACTTTTTTGTTATTGTATGCAAAATTTATTTATTTAGTTTTTTGCTTCTGAAAGTATTTTTATTTATGTACATTAAAATTTTGGGTCATTGGAAAAGTCACCTCCAGTTAAATTTTGTCGCAAAATCGCGGCAGTATGTAGGTGATTAATACTTTATTTATTGTGTAATATCCAAGCTTAGTCGCTCCTCATTTTCATTAATTTTGTACTATGTTTTGAAATTTGAGAGTTTATAATGGAATAAATTATTTTAACCTTGGTACGAATATGTTAACCATTCTTAGTATTATCTTTATTAGTCTATTTTTCAACACAAAATATATATCAGTTCACAAAAATAATACGGATTCTGATTATTCATAAAAAAATAAATTTGATGTATTTATATGTACAATGTATGTACATGTAGAAACAAAGAGAGAGAAACCCTGTTTTATTTCTGTTATTTATTTGCAAAAATAACATAAGCAATTTGTCTTGGTGATAACACATATTTGTGAAGGCGAGTCAAAAAATTGTTCTAAATAATTTAAAACGATTCATGGAATTTATTATGAATGAATTTTGAAATTGATTATGTTCAAGTAAATTCTTAGAAAAATGCGGGATACGTTATTAATACATATATGTATCTGCAATAATTATTAATTTATTAATATTATTGAAAATTACAAATTCAAAAATGACATGAGTGGTTTGGCCGTCGCCGCGGGGGAAATGTTATTTGGATTATTTATGTTTTGTCAGTTTCTTAGTATTTCCTAATACCAAATATGTACATACAGATGTACATATTTCGAAAATATTGTTAATCCTAATTCTTCCAGCTATTTTATCCGTGTATAAAGAAGAGCATTAAAATTGAATGACCTTTATTTATTACTCATTCATAAGATTTATATCTCAGAAATGGATTAAAACCTCATTCTACGAAACACTAATATTTTTTAGTAAAAACATTTTTGGGAAAGTCAAAAAATTGCAAATCGTATTATTTTAAATAAAATTTTAATGTATTTTTATGGTTTCATAAATTTTAATTAATATTCTGGTATACGAGTAATAATAATTATATTCAATAATAATTTTCAATTTAATTAATTTATTAGGTAAAGTATTTTGGTATAATATAGTTATCCATTTATGTTTGCGGCCTTACCGTATATAAATCAATTATGTTAATAATTGATAATCATTTAACAACAACCTCTACACGTATACATATATGTACATACATCTATTCATTCGAATTTGGTATGAGTAACTTGATAATTCTATAGAGTATACCTTAATTATTTAAGATTATATTTATTTAATTATAATTGTTAGACAAATAAAAAATGAAATGAACTTTATGTGTATTTAAATGAAACAATAATGCAAAACTTATGATATAAACAATAATATATACTTATCGGATTCGCTAATTATGATATGTTACCTTAATTGAATGAAATATTTAATGTATGATTATAGCATACTTAATACCAAACAGCTATTTATTTTTAATTTATTTAAATTTTTAGATAGTTATGAATATGTATGTACTAAGAAAATATTCTGATGAATTGAATTTTGCTCAGCCAAAAGACATGAGATAATTATGTTCTATATACATTCGAACGATTATATTTTTAATATTTAGAAAAAAAATTGTTTTAATTTCTATAAAGTGTGTTCAAATTAAAATGTACATTTAGTCGTTAAAGAAATCTATTTTATCAATAAATATAAAACAACTTTACAAATTAATTTTTCTTAATAATTCACATAATCTCAAATATTATTGGGTAGGTTTCTACCAAAAAATTATCAGACCTTTAGCCTAATTCTATAACGAATAAGATAACTTGAAAACGCCAAAAACGAGTACTTTACTCGTTTTCATACCAAAATGGTATTCTATAACTTTACACCAAGCCATTATTAAAAAAAAGACACATTAAAAAATGGGTTAGATATTAAACGTCAATAAATTACAAATACAATTTATCTTGTGTAGTTCGTTTTCACGAATAAAAATTTAAAACTAAAATTTAACGAAGAAGACGGGCTAGTGCCGAACAAAAAAAAACATGTTTGTCCTTGTAAAGGCAATGCCAAATTCAGTTGTCTTTCCGACTGATTTTTTCGTCATGAGTTTTTGATATTTAGTTTATATAATTTATCAAATTATTACCAATTATTACAGATTGACAGCTGCGTTTGTAAACAAAATAAAATTATCACCGAAGTGAGGTTATACTCACAAGGAAAATAAATATCGGTGATATTTGATGCGTTCGGAACCGACAACATTTGTATTGGGAACCGACAAAATTTATACCATTTACGTAAAAAATCGGTTGTCAGACAGAATAGAAAAACTCTTATTATTCAATTAAAATTGTTATATTATTATAAATTTATGATTTTAATTACTAGTTGTAGTTATTTCATATATTTTCTCAATAATTTAAGCCAAAAATATGCAATCATTTAATCATAAATGAAGAAATCGGTCCCAGGCTTTCGCCGATATTTTTATCATGTGGCAACGCCTTTACTCTTTGTATTATATTATGAAACGAAACACTAACAAAACGTCAAAGTGGTTTTAGACACGATAAAATTATTCAGCAAGAAAAAATTTACACGCTGACTACTTTGTTGTATAGAATACCATTTAACCTAAATCATCTAGATATTGTGTACATTTTTTTGTGTTAAGTTTTTCAATGTTTCGTTTTTTCACATTATCTTGTTTTTACAGAATTAGACCACTGCATTGCAACATAAAAATTAAGAATGTGTAAACGTATAATACATAAAAAAAAATCTTAGGTTACCGTTGTCGGAAAATTTATCACAGCCACACATAGATGTGAAAAAAAGTAAAATCTGGAAAATTATTATTTTTTGAATACCAGACTTTAACCTTCCGACGTACATAAAGATAAAGTAAGCTACCATTTGTATTATTACAAATGGTATTGTGATAAGACGCATACAAATTGCTATTTATATTAAAAATATTTAACTTTTAAAATTGTAAAATATTATTAAATTAGTCAAATAGTTTTATTATTTGGCGAAAATGACACAGATAAACTGCCAAAACTAGTTTGTTTTATTTTCATTAAATCTGTCATAGCACATGATTTTAAACTAAATGCAAAACAATAAAACGAAACTGGTGAGGAATCCAACTGCAATAATGGAGCTGCTATTCAGTGATTATCCAAGTTTCGGTTACATCGTTTGATTTACTTAACCAGTCGTTGGATAGCTTAATTGCAACTATTCGTTTTGCAAAATAAATTGAATATCGAGAAAATGAATAACCATATTCAAATATCTTATAATTTAAGAGACTCTTAAAAATTTAAGACTCTGTAAATTTAAAACTATCTTTGAAGACATCAAAATGTTTCGAAATGTTAAACTATAGTTTGCTTCTGTCAATCTAGGGTAAAACTAGAATTGTAAAAATGGATTACGTCTGCTTCTTTCCAATTTAATATTTCCGTTTTTTTCTGGCATGTTCTAAATATTTTTTTATAAAATTTCTTTTTCTGGAATTCTTTCCGAATAACATCAGAGCCACCTATATATACAGAGCCGTAAGGATCAGCCATGTTTTTCGTCGAGCTTTTTCTAGAGGAACTACTTTTTGCATTATCCCATAAGAATCAATGTAAAAATGACCATTTTCGAATTACTTTTCATCAATGAAAAGTTAATTCTTTCATTTCGATAAACACTTTGTTGAATTTATTCTATATTGAAGCATCATATCTGAAAGTCAGAACCTTAAATCTTCTATTAACTTAATAAACATTAAATCAAAATTAAATATGCATTTATCATATTTATGTAAACAAGAATTTATTTGAAAGTGTAGGTAAAATAAATAAATGAAACATATATTGTCATTCTTTCGATCGATGATTTTGTCTCTTTTTTAACTATTGCGATCGCAGCATGCTCGAATAAAGCATTATTCTATTTCCTTTTATACATTTGAAAATGTATCACCACATATTTCTATTTCGTTACCTTGTAGCGAAATCGGGAAAAGGGATAGAGTACAAAATTATTCTAATAGGCCGAGATCGCAATAGAAAAAAATCAAAGTTGGATTCACGAAATAGCGTAAAATTTAAAAAGAGAATATAAACATCGATCGATAGAAAAAAAATTATGATGTTGACAATTTACAACATGTCATAGGGAGTTCCAATAACAGCTGCACTATTTGTTTAGAACCATAATTATGCACAAATGCGTAACAAAACTTTACCAAAATAAAATAGAACCGTGCCAGAAGAACTGTGATAGTCATGGTGTTCCATTTATAATCTAAAATCCAAAATTTACGTTGAAATTGAAGTGAAATTAGTTTGAGATGTACTCCAACAAAATCATGCAGCTTTTATTGAAATACCCTTTAAGTATTTTATTTTGTTCACAAAAATATAATTCAAAAGGAATTAAGGAAACATAACCACACTTTTACTGTTTTCTCTTTTCGTCTTGCAGTTTAATTTTATTGCGTTGGTATTTATGTGTATTTATATCAATTTAATGGAGAAATGCTTTTTTTTCAATAAATTTTATTAATAAATATAACAAAAATTAAACAACTTCTTTGGTCAGGTTTTTAATTAATTATAAAATGATAATTGTAGATTCTATTTCAATGTTAAAATACTTAATCCATCGACATTTTCATTGAAAAATATCGCACCGAAAAAAGTTTAATTTTCCATATGTTTTGTATGGAAAAAATGTTTTTTTCGTCAATTTTAATTTTTTTTCAACCTCAATTTTTAACCTTAGGGCTCTGTATATATAGGTGGCTCTGACTATATATGACGTAATTTAGAACAAAATTAGTAAAATGTTTCATTTATTAAGATGGCTTTGTATATAAATACACACAAATACCTACGCAATAAAATCAAACTGCAAGACGAAAAGAAAACAGTAAAAATGTGGTGTGTTTCCTTTTGAATTATATTTTTGTGAATAAAATAAAATACTTAAAGGGTATTTCAATAAAAGCTGCATGATTTTGTTTGAATAAATCTCAAACTAATTTCACTTCAATTTCAACGTAAATTTTGGATTTTAGATTAAAAATGGAACACCGTGACTATCACAGTTCTTCTGGCACGGTTCTATTTTATTTTGGTAAAGTTTTGTTACGCATTTGTGCATAATTATGGTTCTAAATAAATTGCGCAGCTATTATTGGAACTCCCTATGACATGTTGTAAGTTGTCAATATCACTTTTTTTTTCTATCGATCGATGTTTATGTTCTCTTTTTAAATTTTACGCTATTTCGTGAATTCAATTTTGATTTTTTTCTATTGCGATCTCAGCCGTTTGGAATAATTTTGCACTCTATCCCTTTTCCGATTTCGCTACAAGGTAACGAAATAGAAATATGTGGTGATACATTTTCAAATGTATAAAAGGAAATAGAATACTGCTAATGCTATATTCGAGAATTCTCCGATCGCAATAGAAAAAGCGAAATTAAAAACAAAATGTGAAATTTAATTCTTAAAAAAGAGACATTATCATCGATCGAAAGGATGACAATATATGTTTTATTTATTTATTTTACCTACACATTCAAATAAATTCATGTTTACATAAATATGATAAATTCAAATTTAATTTTGATTTAATGTTTATTAAATTAATAAAAGGTTTAAGGTTCTGACTTTCAGATATGTGCTGCTTCAATATAGAATCAATTCCACAAAGTGTCTATCGAAATAAAAGATTTAACTTTTCATTGATGAAAAGTAATTCAAAAATGGTCATTTTTACATTGATTCTTATGGAATAATGCAAAAAGTGGTTCCTCTAGAAAAAGCTCGACAAAAAACATGGCTGATCCTTACGGCTCTGTATATATAGGTGGCTCTGATATAGTTAGTAAGCTTATAGTACAAACTTCTTCCGCCAAGTGCTGTCGTTTCAAAATTTTTAAAAGTAGTACATTCTAATTTCCAGGGGAGTATTTCCAGTCAGAAAGGAGTACATACTAAATAAAACCATTTCAGATGTTTTTTAACGTTTTATACAATAATTTAAAAAAAATTATAAATTTCAAATTGTACATGTTTCTATGTACATCTACAAATACATAATTAATATCACATGTCACAAATTAACTATTACAGAAATAAATAATACATAATTTCAAATATAATAATATTTAATTAATTAACAATAACAAAAAAATAATTTAAATTAAAAAAATCACATTCGTTGTGAATCACAAACAGGCGTAGGTACATATACATGATATGTAGTAAAAATGGTGGCTAATGAATTCCTTTGCTTATTTTTAATGAGAGCGACTTGTGAGAACACTCTTTCTGCTGTCGCACTACTGTGTGGGAAACTTAAAATTGCTCCAACAAAATTTTGCAAATTCGGGAACATTTTACCATTCACTGCGTTTGTTAAATTGAATATTCCGGCCCAAAACTCCTCTATATCTAAATCTGTATTAACGCTCTCCTGGTTCAACAGATGCCTCCATTCTTCATCTAGTTCTTCGACTAAATTTGTATCGATAAGATTTGGAAACATTTTAATTAATGGCGTGAGAGTGGGAATTTTTTGTTTCGGGTCTATAGCTTGAACCGCCACCAACACCTCGTCTTCGAACTCAATCCGTTTAATAATTTGCTTACAAAGTTCTTTGTAATAATTTCTACAATTAATCTTCAGATTGAATTATATCGTCTGATACCGTAAAAGTAAAAATAAATTTTATGTTCGTCAGTCATTTCGCAAGAGATTTGATGGGCCTGGTCTGAATCGGTTTCAAATTCGCTTGAAATAAAATAGTGTTGCAATGGAATCCATTGTTCTAATATTCGCGACACTACGCTCTCGAAAGATAGCCACCTGGTTGTAGCAATTTTTAAAATTTTGTGCCGGTTAACATTAAAGTAGTCTTGAAATTCCGATAACTCATGCTGCCTTTTCGAACTATGCGAAAAAAATGAATATATGTTTCTGGCCAAGTATTCAATTTTAGCTGGAAGCATTTTAGAAGCTGCTGAGGAACATAAATGCAATGAGTGACAAGTGCAACCCATTGCATATAAATGTGGATTAATTGCTTGCAACATAGCCTTAACACCACCCTTATTTCCCATCATCACTGATGCATTGTCAGACGCAAATCCTATGAGATTTTTTAGGGGCACTTTAACTTGCTCAAAATATTTTACAATTTGATTATATATAGTTTTCGCATCCGCTTGATCCAATTGGATCAGGCCAAAAAAACTTTCAGTTACCTTGCCAATAACAAAATCAAAATAGCGTACCACTATGACCAAACATTTTTTGGTGCTGATATCTGTCGTTTCATCAACTATTATTGAAAATTTCTGACTTCGAATAATAGATGCAATTTTTTCAAGACCTTCTTCAAAAATCAACGTATTAGTTGTCTCCGTCGCCTTTGTCTTACCACATTTTAATTTTTTGGCTATGCCAGAATCTACCGCGATCGATTGTATTAATAAAATTAATGGTGTGATTAAGGCGAATGCTAAATTATGTTCAAGGAGAAACATTATAATTTTTAATTCAGCCAATTTCACAAGTGCCAATTTGTTTGTAGATTCGGCCACAGACTTATTAGCACCACTGTAGAAAATATTTGGTTGGCATTTTAATGGTTTAATGTTTGCTCGATGTGTCTCCGAATTTTCATGCCGTTGTAAATGGCCAGCATTATTGGACAAAATTTTGTTGCAGTATTTGCAATACGGTTTTTCCAATCCATTTGCATTTGTTTTTTTTCGACCCAATTAAATTTTTCGATCCAAATTGGTCGGAAATTTTGTTTACGTTTAGATTGCTTAACAGTTTCAGTTTGCAAATTATCCACTTCGCTACAGTTACCCAGATCCCTCTTCTAATTCCACATCACTGTTTGCCACTGCCTCTTTATTTTTTTTGGTAGGTGGTGGTGAATCGGCGGTTAAGTTTTGTGAGGTTACCCTTGTCAATGTGGAAGTGCTTGATGTTGTTTTATTACTACTGGTTATAGGTGAATCCTTCTTATATTTAATTAAAAATCTAATAATAATATTGTATATATATGCATAAGTACATAAACATCAATTATCAAGAAATATTATAATAATGATAAACTTAACACCCTAATTTTACAAACCTTTCCATTTTAGATTTTGGATCAGCTCACAAACTCACAAAAACAAATTCTTTCTGTCAAAACATAATTTTTCTAAATGGTGTTACCATTTTTTCTGATTTAGTGGTATAAAATCAAGCATTACCTACACTACCGTAATAAACTGATCATATAACTTAACTACATACTAACATATTTGACAAATTTATTTATTATTTATTAATAATGTATCACAGATTCACAGGGGAGTACAAAACGAATTGGCGGAGTACGGGAGTACAGATTACACAAAAGGAGTACAAAACAAAAGTTATAAAAAATAAACTCTAACTATAAACTTTGTACTTTATATGAATTTGGAAGTTCAGGAATATCTTATGAAAAATCTAGCACGTTAGGGCAGCTGGAACAATTATTTTATTTTAGTCCATACGTTTCCTCAATTTCCTCTTCCATCTTCCATGTTACTGTACAGGGTGACATGGAGCTATGCAATGCGCAGGTGGTATAGTGTACTTGTGTGAATGTGGGTATTGGACCGTGGGCCCATTAGCATTGAGTGCTGGAGTAAAATCCCCCAATTTTAATTTTTTCCCCAATTTTATGATATGCCACAGTTTATATACTTTGAATATTTGATATCCAAATTCGATAAAATGTCTCATCTACATATTATAAGCAACGCTGAAGGAAATCAAGGAAATTGTAGCAAATATAGTTTTCTCAACAAAGGGTTTCATGAGTTTCAGGCAAAAGAGATTTTTCCAAAATTCAACCGAGATATTAAATGCTAACATTAAAATATACGTTGGGTATGGTCTCCATCTACAAAATTCCTTTTTCATAATTCCAAAATTTTAATTTCAAAAAACAAATTCCACAACCAAAATTTCACAAAATACAATTTCAAAATTCCAAAATTCAATTATTTTATTTATTATTTTTATAGAATAATCAGCGCGCGCAAGTAATTCTATAAAAATACAATAATAAATAAAATAACTGAATTTTGAAAAAAGAAACTTGCTTCCTGGTTTAATGCCAGTTTTCTGGCTTCTTATATCTGGTGTGAAACGTTCAAGGATGATCATTGCTAATACTTTCAGTGTACTATATTGTGGAGGAACTTGTGGTTTTTGCACACCCTTACGCGTTACTTTTCTTTGGAATGGTTATGGTTGTGCCCTTTCCATTTCTGCGAGATTATACACGTAGTAGTATCCTACATTTCAGGTAATATTGGTATTGTGTTTTCTGCCGTTACAGATATATCGATATTAAGTAATTATTCTTCATATTCTGCAAAACACTTTTAAACTCTCGTTCATCTGGATGATCATTACTTTGCCCACTATCTATGCACTTGCCTTCGAAGAATTCCTTCCATCTATTAAGCTGTTGTTCGTTTGTAGTTAGGACTTAACCAGTCTGGTTAGGTCAAATAAGGTTGGAATGGCGGTCCTAAAGGACTAGCCTAGAGGCATGGTCTGTAGCTGTACCACATATAAGATTTCTAGTTAACTACTCATCGAACAATCCTGTGATTTCCATGAAGTTTTAAATATCCCTGACGTCGGTCTCAGCAAGATCAGGTCCTTCAGCATAAATTACAATTTGCTTTGTGCTAGACGGTGCAAAGCAGGTGGAGTACTGTTTCTTCTGTCAGTCTCCTCCTCATATTTGCTGCTACGACAGTAATCATCAGCGTAGATTCCCCAGTCTACCTGCATATTTATCTAAGAGACAGTGTCAACTTAGAAATTCCACAACCATGCTAATATAGTCCACGTCAAGCGGATGTTGAATGGTCAGCCATCTCATTTATAAATGAGACCCCAATTTCGGGCTACCTTCGACATAACGAATTGTGATTGTAACGTTTCATGGCAGCCTGAATGTCCGTAAAAATGCAAATATCCTTTGCAGATATATTATGTGTCAGAAAATTACATAATGGCACCGTCAACTTAAAATAATTGTTGGAGAGGAAAACTACGGATTTTATAAACTAATTGAGAACGGGTTTGATCTGCCATTCCAACAAAAATATTCCATCTACAAAATTCCTTTTTTATAATTCCAAAATTAAAATTTCCAAAAATCACTATTCCAGAAACCAAAATGCCAAAAAAAAAAATCAAAATTCCATAATTCAGTTATTATGTATATTTCTTATTTTTATAGAATAATTTGCGCGCGCAAATAATTCTATAAAAATAATAAATATAATAACTGAATTTGGAAAAAAATCTGCTTGACCATAATAAAAATAAAAATAATAAATAAAATAACAGAATTTTGTATTATTTGTTAGAAAATTACATAATTGGATGAAAATAACAGAGATTCAATAATCAAATTAATTTTTGTACACTGAATTGTACTTCATATGTAGCTATTTGGCTTATTAATATTTGTTATCAGTTAGAAAGGCAAAGAGTGTAACACAATATGCTAATAAAAACATTAATGTGTAAAAAAAACTTTATAAATAAATTTTGTTATAATAATAATAATACAATACATAATAATAATTTGAGAATATTTTTAATATACATTACTTAATAAATAAAAATAAAATTGTTTCGTGAAATGAAAATTAATATAGTGAGTTCTAATAAAGGTGGAGGAAAACTGTTTATAGATGGCTATGGGTATTTTAAAGATTCGAATAAAAACATTATATTCACCTGGCGATGTGACAAAAGAATTAAATTTAAATATAAAAGTAAAAAAAGTACAGTTTTTGAAAATGGTGGCCATAAAGTATTTATCGAACCAACGGATCATACAAGGAATAGTATAATGTGGGTCAAATTGCAGAGTATATTTACCAACGAAGCAAGCTAGCACAGTAATTTAAATGTTCATTTAAATCAAGAAGTTATTATTTCTGATTTTGAAAATGCCATATCTTCAGCCGCAAAGAATTTTTTTCCAGCTACCATGTTCAAAGGCTGCTTGTTCCATTTTGGACAGCCATTATGGCGTCACGTACAGAAACGTAATCTTGCTTCTCGATATGGAACTAGTGAAAACATTGGCATTCAAATTAGAATGCTAAAGAGTCTGGCACTGGTTCCTTCCAATGAAATCTCAGATTATTATTGTGAACTTTATAATAATTTTGACAATAAAAAATTAAAACGATTGGGAAATTGGTTAATAATAAATTATATCAATGGAACAGCACCGCAAGGTATAGTCCTGAATTCTGGTCTGTGGTGAACTCATTGGAGCATAATTTTCCGCATACGCAAAACAGTGCCGAGGTCTGGCTCCGTCGGCTTAAAACAATTGTTGGGAAGAAAACCTGCGGTTTTTAAGTTCTAGTTCTTTAGGTTCTAATTAAGAACTTGTCAAAGGAACTCATAATTTCAATAACCACGATTAACAAAATAAAATCTGGAGATAGCCCATCTGTGAAATTATAAGAAGATGTAAAGAATAATAAGAATAAGGAAAGATTATTGGAAACTTGAATATCTAAAAAGGCTTCCACAAAATATTCATTTATATTAAAAATTTTCAATATTTTTTTATACTTCTTCGTTTTATACTTCTTCTACAATGAATTTTCCTAATTTATAATGAAATAATTTTTATTTAAACTTTAAGAAATAAAAAACAAAAAATAACCGAAAGAAAAATATACTTTTCCTAAAATGCCCCTTATGTCCGGAATAGATCCTAAATAATAAACAATTGGTAATTTTTGGAATTTATTCCAATATTTTGGAATTTGAAAATTAATTTTTTAAATGATTTTTTGTTTTTGTGGAATTTTGGTATATTTTTTATTTTCTAATTGGTATTTTGAAATATTGGATTTTTTTTTTTGGGAATTATGATACTCTCCCTTAAACTATATATAATTTTTTTAAATAATGAATACCAACACATACATGCATCAATCAGAGGCTGTTCGGCTAGTGGATTTATTGTCCTTTGAAAGCTGAGTAGAATCTCTATTTTGTACACGGCTACAGGTCCATCTTTGTAATTGGCCATTTGCATTTGCATTTCCATGCTAGCCTGTACTAACATGAACGATGGGTCGGCCCATGAGTTCTACATTCCAACAGAGGGTCAGAAATGTTTTGAATTTAATCACCGATCGTATCTATTTGCCCGGTAATTGTTTACCAATGAAGTTGGATTAAGCTAAGTCCATCGAATAGCATTTGCTAAACTTATCAAAATTCAATTTGCTTACCAAACATATTTATAATTATCGAAGAATCGGATATATCTGCATACCACAATGTTTTTACAATTGCACAAAGAAAACTAAATACCACATAACACTCATATTATATTAGATTTTTATGTCCGGTTATAATTAGAAGAAGAATTATCCCTAAGAAAACACAAATTTATTTATACAACAAGATTTATACGACCATGATATAATATATTTTAACCTATAAACAACTCAAAAATGTAACAAGAATTATGTATAAGAAGAAGGAAGTATATCCGAAATCGATATTAAAAAACAAAATAAATAATAAAAAATACAAATTATCACAAAAAAAGGACGAGAAATAAAATCAAAAAATAAACCTACAAATAGTTTTATTTATATAAATTAAAAAAGTGATAAAAGAACACATAAAATAAAAATGGATATCCATAACTCAAATAACAAAAATTATGATCCTTTAACAGGAGGTCATAAATATGAGAACCCGACTGTTGACATCCACCCAGAGACTATCAGGCGGTCTGTTATGGCCAACTAGAACTCAGGGTACGAGGTGAGTTTCGATAATAACCTGAATGGACCTTGTTAGACCGTAGAAGAGAATAAAAAGAAAAACGAGCCAGCAGTAACCCACCTTAATTTACCAACTCATCCCAACAACTTAAACTGGATTTACTTATTCATCCTCTAAACACTTATAAAATTCATATAAAAAAAAATATCCGAAATGAAAACCGAAGTAAGAAATAAACTAGACAATTGCTTTCTTTCAAAATGGCCACTTTTAATTTTAGGTGAATAGTTTATTATTATTATTACTTGAGATATTACTTGTATCATTAGAAATTAACACTAATTATCTTTATTATTTTTATTATTTATACTTTATTACTAATTTAATTTAACTATTCGTAGCTTGGCTTGCTAACCAACGGCCATTGTTTTGGTTTTTCACCGTTCACGCGACATAGTTATTTTCCTTTTTTCACAAAATATAAAATTAATATTATTAATTATAATTATTATTATTAGGTTTAAATATCCTTGAAGTAATATATTCCAAGGATATAGTCTTGATCAAGGATATATAGAATGTGTAACCCCATAACTTCTCAACAAACTTTTTGTTATTATTGGTCACTTTCTCTAAAAATTTGGAGACCCCTGTAACCGATTGGCTTGGGTCATGTCCGTACATGTGGTCGCACACTATAATAAAGATAGCATCTAGTTGAATGCGGGGTCCCGTTGTATCCACATGTACCGTCAGCCACATCTTACAAAAATATAAATTAAAAGTGTGCTCAAGGTAAAATCGAATGTAAAAGTTAAACTACCGAAACAATTAAAATATGGAAGGCATAAAGAAAACATCATTATCCGGATCTCATCACCCCCACTAGTAACTCCAATTAGTTTGGCACCATCGCGTGATCCCTATCCGCGTTCAAAAAAAATCCACGATGCTTATCACCAGCAACACAAATACAACAAATAAATATATTTACTAGCCTGGCAAATTAATTAATTCTCAATGAAGTACTAAAAAAAAAAACTCAGCAATGATACAATCAAATTTACAGTTTAAAGAAAATTTTGCATATGACAGTTTAGGTACTCAACTAAAAACTCGATAAAAATTATAAGAATAAAAAAAATTGGTTCATGTAAATTTTATAGTTAATATAAACGGTTTGAATCCCTGATCTCTCTCTCTGATAAGAATCCCACTGCACTCGTTGCATGTATACATAGATAAAATGTATAACTTTCCTCGATTTATATAGGTATATATAGCATTAGCTACCATCCAGACTCCCGATCTTTCGCATCATCACCTTTCTTGTTACCTCCGTTAACCATTTCGTTGCGATCCTATTTTTTTTTTGTTTTTTTATGTTATAGTTTTCGACTATACCTGTAATTTTTTTTCCATTTCCCCCCTGCTAAGCAAAACTACACCAGTATCACCACCAATACCAGCTACTTAGCTTCATAATTCAACAAACAGCTGATCAATTGCGGCCGGTTTATTTTATTTAGGGAGGTACCGGGTTCGAATCCCAACAGAGGCGAGATGCAAAAGGGATTTTTCATCTTCCGATTACGATCGGTGGAGTAAAATCCGTCCAATTTTAATTTTATTTTATTATTTTAAGATGAGCTTAGATTTTTTTTTGAATTTGTCATTTTCAAATTGGTCAGTAAAAAAATAAACAAATAGGGGACAAATTTAGTGAAATCGTTACACCTCATTGGCTTGGCGAATGGCACACCTCGAATTATCACGAATTTTGAGTAGTGATCGACTGCTATTAAAATAGATGTTTTCCTCCTTGAGTTCTAGGGTGTGACCCCAAGAAATCTAAATAGACTCTTTGCCATGGTCTAAAGGTGATTGGTAGCGAACTTAGAGATGGTCTGAATATGCTGGTAGGAGCTTTAATGAATTTGTAATTTTCGCAAGATGCTATAAACTGTCCAATACCTTTCATCATGCTTGGCCAAAAGAAATAGCGCTTAAGCAGCTCACCGGTTAGCGAGTGCCTAAATGTACCGATGTGTGAAGGCAGTGCTCTGATCTTATCAACTCTAGTCGAAGGCTTCTGGTACTATCAGCTTCCAATCAGGTGTATCTGATTCACCTTTATCGTTAATGCTGTTATTGCTTAGGAACAACTTACTGTTAATTACTCATAGGTTGGTTTTACTGGGTGAAGATTTAACCTGCCGAATTTGTGTCAAGTACTCCGGGCTACGATAATAACTTGAATGTAGATCAATATGGATGGGGTAACTTGAATGTAATCAATATGGAGGGGTAATTTAAATTTGATTTAATCTTTCGATTTTTATTATTACTAAATTGACTTGAATAAGAAAATAAATCAATTCAGACCTGAAAATACAATATTAAAATAAAACGCAGGCAAAACATTTTAGTGTAGAGATGACATTTTGCATTCTGTAATCAACATCATAAATATTCATATATTATTTTTTATGAATCAATATAATGCAAAATGTAGAAACTTTAATAAAAATTATTAAAAAAAAAAAAAAAAACATGTCTTTTGTCTACAAAGATCCCTTTATATATTATTTGGGCCACATCCATTGTAGTGTGTAAGAATATCCTATTCTGTTCAAAATGTTATTTATTTCAAAAGATTTCATTTCAAAGTAGATTATTTTCGTATGTACATATGATGGAAAATGTGGTTTTCTGGATCACCAATTTTGTTATTCCACCATAATATTTTACACGCTATAGAATAATTCTGGCATATTTAACCAATTATTTATTTAGACGTTCGGTTGAGAAATAATTTACAAATTTTTTTTTTTTTTTTTATTTGTATTTGCTTTGAGTATAAGTAAAAAAGCTTTCAATTCCAAGTGGGTTATTTTCTTTTTCTGAATGCGTACAAATCATTTTACGTATTTAAATGTACACTAAATTGTATAATATGCCAAATCACGTACCATTCTTTCTGTAATCAAAATGAAATATGTAATTTGATTTGATTCTCGTCAATCAACCCATGATGTTTTTCACTTAAACTTTTTTTGGATTTAACATACTGTTATGCCGTAACATATATTTATTTTTGGTGTAAATACAATTTTTTTTTCCAGCTGTGGCTGGAACATTACCAGATGCTTGAGTTCGCACTCTTTCAGAACAACAAGGTTGATTGGAATTTGATCAATTTTGCAGGTTTTCGGCTTTTTGTCGGTTTGTCAGATTTTGGTTGCTCCGGCTGTTGATTTTGAACTTCTGTGGTATTATCTGGTAGTGATGGTAGAATGACGTCATTCGATGTTGATGGTTCGATATATCGGGTGAATCTGGTTGATTATCGAGTAAGCGCAATTGATCAATGTGTCGGCGAATGATGCTGTCATTTTCAGTCTCAAGTTGGTATGGGGCAGGTCCAGTTGTCTTAGTGAGAATTACTGTGATCCATTTAGGACCAGTCGCATAGTTTCGGGTCCAGACATCTGATTTCTCAGATAGTGTATTTCGGGTATTTCATTCATCGTTGGGTCTTCTTTTTGAAACCGCAATCGCGTTCGATTCAATCAGCATTACCTCTTCTTCTTCGGAGGCGATTTGTATCATCATATTGGGTAGATGGCTACGACCATCTGTGCTGCCATTCACCTTCCCTGGCCTGAAGATGAGGTGATAATCGTAAGCATTTAGGAATACGCTCCATCGCATCATTCGTGGGGACGGAATATGCGGTGTCGGTTTAGTTGGATTAAACAATGGGAGGAGCGGTTTGTGGTCGGAGGACCACACCGATGCCATATGGGGAGGCATCACAGACCAACAGTAATGGGAGTTTCTCATCGTATGGTATGAGAACATTGTCGGTTGAAAGCGCGGACTTCAGCTCGTCGAAATTTCTCTGCTGTTCAGCAGACCACGACCACTTGGTGTTGTCGTGCAAAAGTTGATGAAGCGGTTCTGCGATGGTAGCTTTTCTTCAGTGGGACGAAAAGGACCCTTCCGAAGATGAGTTCCTGCTTCATCAAGTCGTTCAAAAGTTTGGCTCAATCTTTGGTGAAGTTCATCATCAGAAGAGGCAATAACAATGACGTCATCAAAATATGGGATGACCCCTGAAAACCTACGAAGTAAGCTTTCTATAAAATTTTGAAAAAATACCTGCAGCTGTTGAGAGTCCAAACTGGAGACGTTTTACTTTGAAAGCCCCTTTGTGAGTCGCTATGGTTTGGGCCATGGCAGTATCATCGTCAACGGTGAGTTGCTGGTAGGCTTGGCCTAAATTCAGCTTTGTGAATATTGAACCTCTAGGCATCGTAGACAACAAATGAGTTGCTGATGGAATCGGAAATGAGTGTGGAGCAAACGCTTTGTTGACGGTAGATTTATAATCCCCGCAAATCCGTAATGTTCCGTCAGATTTGGTAACAGGGACAATGGGTGTCGCCCATTCGCTGCAATCTAGAGGTTCTAAAATTCCTTGGTTTAACATTTTCATTTCATTGAAGCTCCTCTTCGAGTGGTACACGAAGAGCGAGTGGAGTTCGTCGAGCTGGTAAGCGAATTGGTACAACGGTTGAATCCAATTTTAACGAAGCAGGAAGACCACGAAATTGTCCAAGCTCAGTAGAGAACAGGTGTTGGTATTTCTCCAATATGTCTGAGAATTTATCTGATCGAATTGAATGTAGTCCCTGGATGAAGATTCTCAGAGGCTCAAACCAATTAAGACCCGAAATGTTGGTTTTGTTTCCGGTTGTCACAAACAACGGCAGCTTCTCGACAAACCCGCAATTATATTCGACGTTGACCTTCAATGCAACCAAAAATCTGAATCGGGTTTTGTTGAAAGTCTCTCAGATTTAATCCAGATGGTTGGAGAATTGTTGGTGACTTCGAAATAGATCTAAAGCTCGGCTCCGAAATAATGGTATGTCGGGAGCCCGAGTCGACTTCAAAACGGCAAGGCACTTTATTGATTATAACAGTTGTGTCCGTTCGTCGGTTGACTTTCTTTGGTTTCATTTTGTTCTCCTCACGGTTGGCAGGAAAAGAACGACAGGCCCGCTGTAGATGCCCAATTAGCATGCAAAAACTACACATGCTGCTTCGATATTTACAAGTAGAATGCTAATAATTTTCCCCGCAGCTCTACTCGAAACTTTGAATCTTTCATATATTTATGGATCCAAGCATTTAATTAAACTACCGTAAAAATGCTAGGTAACATCTATGTTTTATTTTTAATTCATATTTAACTGTAATTTTTTTTACATAATATAAATGATATTATATTTCTACGCAGTGCTGCATATTGGTATCCAATTTTGGCACTTGATGATTCCAAGAAATATAACATAATAATAACAAAAATCAAATCAAAATACGAAAAAAAATATTTTAATTTAGATTTATCTTAGGACGAACTTCGAATTCCAAATTTGTAATTTAAGAAAAATATTAAAATTAGCGCTTGTAGAAATAAATTGAAATGTTCCAGTACTAAGAATTTTGATTAAATGTATCTTATTCTAAAAATTAAGAAATAAATTATTCATTCATGCCGTCAGTCTAGTCAATTGTGTATTATTATTATGAAAATGTTGTAATTTGAATTGAAAACATGAGCTTTTTCATTAGTTTCAATTGTTGAGAAAATCCTAATTAACAAGACTGTAAGATATCCTCAACCAATCATACAATGTTAAATGGAGATAAAAACAGATAAAGATTCTTAAACTGGAGGTATCGCCTTAATTGATTTTTAACTCATTCAATTCACTAGAAGCTACTTGTATATTGGAAGATTTTTATCTAAAAGATAAGTAACCAGATTACTGTTCGTGTATCTGAAAATTATCTGAACTTCCTTAATTGCTCAAATCCGTCATATAAATTTTCAAAACTTTCAAAATTAATTTATTGGTCAGAATTGTTTAAGCCCACCATAATCTAAACAGAACCTACAAAGTTATTATGTTAAATTAACTGAATTAAGGCAATAGTTAAAAAGTCTTTGAAAGTATTTGTAAAAAAAACACATATGTAGATGTTTTAAGGAAGAACGTTATTTTGCGTGAGCTATGCAATAAAAGTGCTGTTTAGCTTCAGATATAGTTAAAAACTTAAAATGCAATAAAAAACTTAAAGAAGATTAAATCAAAGTTTTCTTTCAGAGAAAGAAAGATTATGTGGACCGCATTACATTCATCAATTTTGTTTAAAACAGCGCAACATGGGCGTTATTACCGTTTCTACCGTTATTCAATGTCAATAATTATCAAATGAAGGTCACGATTTAAACTTCATTACCAACCTACATTTACGATTATTTGTAATATTGTTGACTGCGTTTTATGAAATTATATTATCTTGGAAGCACAAGCAGAGCCTCATAATTACTATACTTTCAGATTGGATTAAGTGCCATTTTATATAGGAAGAGCTTATTATCTACCCATAAGTTTGAATATTTTCCAATAAGCCAATTTATCTTGGAATACCTTAATTTGATTTGTTGAGATCTAGTTTCGATGTATATCTTCCACGTCAGTCAGTCTTCTATTTAATAGTAGATCTAGATATTTTACGTTTTGATATTTAACTTTACTGGTGGACCGATGTGTTCGGAGTGTGAATGTAATATGTACTGATTTGCACTCGTTGGCTTTCATTCTCCAGTTAGTTAACCATTCTTCAATTGCATGTAAATGTTCTTTTTTTTGACGCTCTTCCTGAATTTCGATGCGAAGTTTTAATGCTTTTAATGCCATTATGGAAGCTACTTTTATGTAATTAGAAGTTGGTAAATCTGTTGTGTATTTCAAATATAATATTGGTCCCAACACACTACCTTGTGGAACGCCAGCGTGGATTTCGCGTAAATTGGTAGAATGATCCACAAAATTAGAACACGATTACCAATAAGTACCAATTTATTTTATCTATAAAAATTATCTAGTACAGCGCAAATTTCTCGTCAGATGTAAGAGTGTTATATATTTCACGAGAATATAGATAATTTGTAATGACTAAACAAAAACTCATTTCTAATCGTGTTCTAATTTTGTGTATCCATCCCTCGGGCATACTTTAACAAAAGTTTGAGCAATATCTAAAAATGCTGCTGAACAGTACTTCATCCTAGTGAGTTTTTGATTTCAGATACAACTAGATGAACTTGTTGCACGGTTCCATGGTTCTCTTTAAATCCGATTGATGATCTCATAATTTTATTCTCGTTTTGATAGTACTGGTAGTAAGCTGATTGGGCGAATAGAGTTTTTTTTTCGACTTTGCCAGATTTTGGAATCATTATGATTTGCGGGGGGTAAGGGGCTATGCTATATTAATTTGATGCATTTTTTCGGTAGTTCTTTGAATAGTTTACCATGTATCAAATCATGTGTAGCTTGCGCCATTGGTATTTAATTGGTTCGATTTTTGAAGTATCTTCTTCATCATGAAGTAATTCTGGGTTTCCAATTTGATATTGAGCACTTGATTGCTGATTTTTGTTCATCGCTTATTGCTAAATTTCCATCAGGAAGGTGAATGGGATGGTAGGAATGAGTGGGCCTGTTTAGTGATTTTGTAACATTCCACAGAGAGTAATCTTTTGCTTCCGTTGCTTATAGGCCGGTGCGATAATGAAACTGAACTTTATCAATGCGTTATTAGATTTTTGATAGCTATAGTTAGTTTAGATTTAACTGTAATGTGATTATTGTATTTGACATTGTCTACATATAGAACATTTTGATGTATGTTCTGAGTTGGTTTGTGGACCTTCACGTAACTGTTATTGGATGTAGCATCCGCTGCAGCTTTTTTTAATACTTGTAATAGGTTTTGAACCACTTATTCAATTTGATCTCATGTTTTCAATGGAGTGGCTACTGACTTAAATTGTGTCCAGGTTGGACGTTTAATTGTTAAGTGTATAGATACTGGTAATTTTAAAACTTACGCCCTTATCCTTAATGGTATTGATGAATGATCCGACGATAGATCATAAATCATACCATATTACATGATGTCTGAAATAGGTTTCCTTTGGTGTTATATATTAATCTTGATCCCTATTGAGGATGTCTGGAGTTGTTTGTTACCTGCAATTTATTTCCCAGGGTATTGTTGAAAATAACAAATTGTTCGCTCTTGGCAATAAACTGCAGATGTAGCGATTGTCTGTCCGTTCTTCAATACATTTGGTACTTATTTGAATATGTTTATGCTGTTGGAGTTCATAGTGTCTTATTCTCTCTTATAATGATAACTGTTCCACCTTGAGACTTGCTGCTGGGATGCTTATTGCTTACTGGTTTGTTCCAAAATGAAAACATTGTACATTTTTGATTTTGGACTAAAAGTTGAAAATTACTTTTTAAATAATTACACAAATAAAAATTATACAGCAATGAACACAAGTAAAATACAGGGTGGCCCAAATAAGACTGAAGGGTTAAAAATATTCATAACTCTTTTGTTTTCAGTTATTTTTGGTTTTTGTTTTTTTGAGGTTATTTACTTTTTTTTCAGATATATGATGGCTAGATATGATGTGCAGCAACGCGTCAAAATTATTGAATTTTTTTATTCTTCTGGAAGGTCTATTATTTCAACTCAAAGAAATTATCGTCGTCATTTTAATGTTAGAACAGCACCCAGTAACAACATGATTAGGAACTTAGTCTCCCGTTTTGAGGAACAGGGATCAGTGTCAGATCTTCCAGGAAGAGGTACTCATCGGTCTGTGCGCATTGAAGCAGTTGTGGAGGATGTACGGCAGAGTGTAAACGAAGATCCATCTGTCTCTACTCGTCGTCGTTCTACTCAATTGGGAGTCTCCAGAACATCGTTACAAAGAATTTTGAAACTGAATCTTAAAATGTTTCAGTATAAAATTCAAATGGTACAGCAACTGCTTCCCCAAGATCTTCAGGCACGCCTGCAATATGCTATTCGTTTTGCACAAATAGCCAGAGAAAATAATAACTTTTTAAACAACCTTATAATGAGCGATGAAGCTCATTTTCATTTAAATGGCTATGTGAACAAGCAAAATTGTAGATTTTGGGGCACTCAGAATCCTAGGGCATTACATCAACGTCAATTACACCCCTCCAGATGTACTGTTTGGTGCGGTGTTATGGTTGATAAAGTTATCGGTCCATATTTTTTGAAAATGAGGAGGGCCAACCAGAAACCATTAACGGGGCTCTGTATAGGACTATGATCGAAAATTTTTTGCGTCCGGAAGTTGAGAATAATCCGAATATATGGTTCCAGCAAGATGGAGCCACTGCGCATACAGCAAGAGCGACAATGGAACTTCTTCGTAACCTTTTTGGTGAACGAATAATTTCAAGAAATTCCGATTTTGCTTGGCCTCCTCGTTCACCAGATTTGACTGCTCCTGATTTTTTTTTGTGGGGATATTTGAAAGGGTTGGTGTATGTAAATAAACCTCAAACAATTCAACAGCTTAAACAGAACATTTATACTGAAATAAGAAACTTGGAGCCAGAAACTTTACGGTCAGTAATGGAAAATGCTATTGAAAGAGCCAATATTTGTCAGCAAGAAAATGGAAACCATTTGAGAGATGTAATATTTCATACTTAGCTGTAAAAAATGTACATAAATTAATTATTTTGAGAAATTAAAAAAAAATTAATAAAAAATAAAAACAAAAAAGATACAGTTATTTTTAACCCTTCAGTCTTATTTGGGCCACCCTGTATATATATTCCCATCGTTATATTAAGAGATTTGTACGTCTATTGAGGTAGAAGCTACAGTAAAACCAAATCGCTATAGTCACATTTTTGATTTTTCTTTATTTGCAGTCGAACGTTATCTTGCATGAAATCGCAAATAAAACCTTTCCAAAATTTATTGCTCCAAAATCCCTTGATAAGAAAATACCATCAATAACATTTATCTATACAATTGAAATTATTTTTAACGAAGAAATTCAAAGTGGTTTCTGATTATATGGTAGAAGAAGACATCGACTAAGTTATTCTTAAACAAATATTGATGATTTTATTTACAATTGAGTATATCTGAAACGTAAATATTCAAAACTTTTCTTCTCTATTAAAAACGAAGAAAGTTTTTGTTGCCTTATTTCAGGTCGTTCCAATTAGCCATATTCCAGAACATTATCCAAATTATAATTTTATAATCCCATTTCCATTGAACATGTAGAGTTTCATCGTACCCGGTCAAGGAACACCCTTTGTTTCATTCCATTTGCTCACAATATTTTATATATGTACGAGTATATTGATTGTTTTTCTTGCCAAATAGAAAAATAATCTAAATTGTTCGTAATGTGAGTGTGATTTGAATGAGAAGGCAGTTATTCACATAACTATCCACACACTAATTTGGAACACATTTTATCAATTCATTTCAGTATACAATTTTGCGATACATATTATACCACCAGATAAATTTTTACACATTCATCGGTCCCGGAAGATAAATACCATTTTTCTGAATTGGTTGACCCTGAATGTCAAATTAATGAAGGCCAAGGTTAAATGGTATTCGTTCGATGTACTTATATGGAAAAATATTAAATCGTTTTTAACAAGATTTTCCCCATTTTTAATGTACATATGTATTTCTAGAGGGATCCTCGATAACAAATAAATTGACGTTTTATTATAAAGCACGACAGTGATACGTATATATGTACATAACTCTTTCTTCACTAATCACTATAACGATGAATCCGTTCACTATCAATTTCTCGGATTAATATTAAAATGTTTACAGGGAACAGAAAACAAGGAGAAATATTGAAAATCGTAACGTAGGACAGTTACATTTTCAATTTTATCTATATTTAGAAAAATTAAATGTCATCTTTCAGGTGCCTTTTACAACTGTTGCTTCTTTAAATTAATACGAAATTTCTGTTAAACTTGGTTCGTTTGCAAGTAAAACTAATTTCTCGTTTGTTTTATTCTATGAGTGCTTGGTTTGGCAAATAAAAATTTGGTATTGAGCATAGTTATTAAGAAAAGCCGTTTTATATGATATAAATTCACAATTGAGGTCAGTGGCGCGTCACAGTATATAGAGGAAATTCACAAAATGTTTGCGCTTATTATTGGTAAGAAAACCAGCGGCATTATTTATTAAATGATTGCTAGGTGGTATGGCCAAATTTCCCGAACCATAAGTAAACCAATAAACAAAAGTTCTTTAATTTAATATTTTATCTTAAGTACATATAGCAATTATAAAGATAGGAATCTTTTATAAAATTTGTGTCATATTTAATGATCAGTCCGAGTATAAGTTTCTAGTGATATGAACTGCTGTACTTTTTGGTCAAGTAACACAAAGGATAAAACGTAAACGCCTTAGATTTGATGTTATACGTAAATGTTAGTGGAAACCAATAAAAGTAATATGTTTTTGTTTGTTTTAATTACAATATATATAAATATAAACTAATTAGTTTGCCCTAACTTTGGAATTAATGCGCGCGGTGCCATTGAAATTGTTACGAATAGCCATTTGAGGCAATACCTAGCAAAGTGATGAATAACAAATTAAGTAAACTTAAATTCTGCAATCTCGCAGAAATCTTTTAAAGTGTGACTTCTTTTCAATAATAATCTAATACGTGTATTTATTTTTATTTACAAAATTAAATTTTCATTAACAATATCCGGGTCTTTCATGATATCAAAATTTTTACAGCGATATCAAAATTTATCGACAAATCGTAAGTGTGGAAAATTGAAGTGTAACAGTAGGACGTAAGATATTTTATGGTAATTGAGGGACTGTCACCTATTGTTATGGAGTACAATTGTGCAATGATAAGTAGATGCATCTTGCTCACTTTCGACGTGTCAATTTTGCCTTATAGATAATTTGATTTTATCTACTTGATATAGTGAAACAGATATGATTTCGATATACTCGTACATAGTAGCCTTATATTTTAAATAAGTTCGTCCTGTTTGGTAATTAATTTATTAAAGTTATTTTAAACTGCGTGGGTTGTTTGTGCAGGTATATTAATTTTCAAATATAAAATCACCCTCTATATTGATTACACCCTATACACATACATATTTTGCTCTTTATTTTATCTTATCTTAATAGATAATTGTCATTTTCTATAACCAGTTTAGGTAAATTTACATTTCACCAACGCACAAAGAAGGAAAAGAATACCAAAATTATTAATTCTTTTATTCTCCCCCTAATTTTCCACTTACGAGATTTCTCTTTTCTTTCGGAAAATTCAGCTAGAATACATAAATTATATTATTATTTCCAAGTAACGAAATATTTTTAATTAAAATAAAAATGCCTAAGTTAAAATAATATTATCTGAAACTTTAATCTCACTTTTTACCAAAGAATTTTTCTTTTTTATAATATTTACTGTTTTTTCCTGATAAGACCACAATTATTAGTCTTTGGTGTACCTCAAATTCAGTTTGCTTTTTTGTACCGTGCTTCTTTTGTAATTAGATTAATAAAGGATTCGAACATTATTTAGTTTAATATATAGATATATTAGAGTATGATTTACTTACATGCCTGGATTTAATTAGAATATATTTATAGAGCGGATGTAGCTAGTATGATTTGTAATTTTCTCTGAAATTAAACTTCTGATTATTATGAAAGCAAACGCCACTTGAGATCATATGAAATTTTATTCAAATTTGACGTCTACAAATTTGTGTAAATTTTAATCTAATCTCGATTTTATATTTGGTTAAGAAAAATTTAATAAATAAGTGACCATTCAAGAGACCCAGAAATGTTGGTCATTTTATGGAGGTGGTCAATTTAAGGAAAACCAAAATTGTATCGAATACATAATTTGAAATCACAAACGTATCAATTTATTACATAAATTTAAAAAAAAAATATAAAAATACACTTGTATTGATGTACATAGTTCACATTTTATTTATTTTAAGTATGTACAATGTACCAACTAATAAAATTAATCCATCGTGAAGCCGGGTTCACGAGACCGGATTCAAATCCTAGGAATTTAAATCCGATCTCTCTTCCACTCAAATCATCTAAAATGACAAAATAACGCCATTTTTTCTCGTTTTGAGTTGAAATATTTTCAACTTCATAGTACGAATTTTGAATCCTAGGATTTGAAACCGGTCTCTTGTACCGGACTTCAGAGTTTATAAATAAATTCAATTAATACATAATGTATTAAAAAATGGTTCTTAGTTATTTTATGACGGTTAAAAAAATAAAAAAACAGTAACAACTATTTCGATGAGCTCAAATTGTTTTTACAAAAAATGCATCAATCGTTGTTTGATAAGTTTTATGTCTGCTATCTACTAAAAACCTTTCAAAGGCCATCTCAGATTGATGGAAGTACGTCTGCACATTGTTCTAACGCAAAACGTTCGATATAGTAAAGTAACCTATAGTAATATACTAATATATTTTTGTAAATCAATTTTAAAGCCACTTTAGAGAAGAAAATTTGGTATCATGGTTCTAAATAAGGTGGTCACTTTACAGAATAGGGAGGTGGTCAATGTAAAGAGAACTTATTGAATAAATTTGTATGAAAATTTCAAGGGACTAACAAAAAGTGGTCAATTTGGAGAGGAGGTCAAAATAGAGAAGTGGTCACATTTGAAAGTTTTTGTATTTATAATCTGAAAAATCTTCATATAAAAAGAAATGACACAGATTGTGATTCGATTTCACCGCGATATGATTAAATTAAAACGCAATAGGCTTTTTAATTTGTTGATCTCTTCGAGAGTTCGAGGTAATAAAATAAAATACGTCATATATTTCTAGTTTGAGGCTTTGTAAACTTTGCTTTATAAAGCATTTTAAATGTATGTCGATAAATCAGTTAGTATCATCAACAATCATATAAATGGAACTATTTTCAAGGCAAACGGAATTTTATGAAATTCCGATGATATTTTGTAAAGTAAAAATTGCTCTTAATCACATTTTCACAAAAACAAATATAAATAATAAAAATTTCTGTAATCAGTGAAATTTGCTGCGTTTTTTTATTAACAGAACTTAAAGTTGTATAGAGAACATCGGGAATAATACTGGGAAATTTTATTTAATTTAATCAATATATTTATTTGAATAAATTTTAACTTCTAACAATATTTTTTGACGTTTATTGTCAAATATTTCCTTTTAAAATTTCCCTTTTTTTCGAGTTCGTGTACCATGATTTTATCGAGAACTTCAAAAAAACATTGTTTTATCCAGAACATTGAAAAATAAAGTTAAATTTTATTTTATTTCGATAATAGTGAATTATAATGTGTAGTTTAACATTAAATATATCATATTTATTGATAAAAAATTAAATTCATTTGGATTTTACTAAAAAAACGAGAAAATTCTTTGCCAGAACTTCATTCGAACTCGAAAATTTTTGATTAAAAAAACACGACTTTTATAGCAACCAAAACTATGACAGAACGAAAGTGCACTCAAATACGTTTCAATGAAGATAAAATAAAAAAAATCATGTTTTATTTGCTGAAAATGCGGTAAGTACCAAAAATCTCCGTAGAGTACCCGGTATAATCAACGAATATATCAAGAATCCGGAAATTATATAAATCACATACCGCTTGGCATTGTAAAGAATAGTCTAATTTCTGGTTTATATAATGTATGTGAAGATGGCTCAAATTCTAACCCAAAAAAGCGCTATGGCAACACTAAAATAAATATTTTCATCATATTTAAGTGTCAGCCTAAAAAAACACTATCACGACACTATTGACAAAGCCAGTTCAAAAAAATTACTGTCATGATAGCAAAAACTTACACATATATACTGTTCTCTCAGTCCAAAATTAACACTCTCGTGAAAAAAGATTAGAATTTAAAGAAAACACGAAATGAAAATTAGTAAATCTATATATTTAAATTTATTTTACCATTTTAATATACAATTGTATAAACGACATTTCAAAGAATTACTATATTGAAATACATATTAATATAATTATCATGAATATTCTTATCTCACTATGATTTTTCTGCGAAGCCTCATATTTACCTTTACACGTGATTATGATAGGAATAACTAGAATGACGACTATATCTATTCCTTCTAGGTTTGATATTCGACCCTAAACGATACCATATAATATACGATGCTTTTACAGCTAGAATAATAAAGGAAAATATAGAGCATAAGGATGTTCATGTTGGCACTGATTATTCGACAAAAAAAAACTGGGCTCTAGTGACAAATTTTCAAAATTTCCCAATATCGTCGAATATGGTGTAGAATAAATGCTAATACACTATACCAATTCAAATATTAATTAACATATACCATTTCATTCCGTTTTAGAATGTCGCAAATATCAACTATCGAATAAAGGGCAATCGGTTCCCAACAAGTTTTTAGTTAAATAGTTAACAAATAAAATTTTTCACGCGTTTATGAAAACTAAATCAGTGACAAAGATGCTAAGAATAACTTTAAAAAAACATTACTCAAAACTTCGGTGGAGCAATTAAATGAACGACTTTTCACAGAAGAAGACGCTGATTTTGTTAAAAAAACAAATACAGTATTAAAATGTAAAAGTGTAGACGTGCTTAGAAAAATTAAGTCGAATGCTTTAAAAGAACAAGACAATGAAGCAGATGATATATAAGATATATTTGAAGAAATTAAGCTTCAAAAAGGTATATCCCATACTCAGTATATTCAACGATTATCATTATACCCATTTTATGTAATATCGTTTAGCAAAATGTAAGTGGATACATTAAAAATGAAGGTAAGGAACTTGTATCGTATATGGATGCTGCGGGTGCGCTTGCCTGCCCTCCAAACAGTGAATCTTCCACTATAATTTATTATACTCTTATTATACCACTGAAAGCCAATGTAAATGATCCATCTGATCCTTTCCCGATTTTAAATTTTATTAGCGCAAGTCATACTTATGAGACGATATTAATAGTTCTCAACATATTTCAAATTTTCGTTATTGAGCAGACAAAGAAATGCCCCATATTTAACGTAGTGGTAACTTTTAGTTATCCACAAATCAGTGCAGTTTTAAAATGTTTTAATGATTTAAACATTGTGCAATATTTAAAACTTTGTCACCAACAAATCACTAATAATACTATTGTTAATTTAAAGTAAAGGCTAAAGGACGAAATATTTCGGAAAGTAAATGGGGAAGTGTATTTTTGTAATCTGTATGTTGGTCGGGATGAGTTAATCAAGTAAGTGTTAATTGGCATAGTGTATCAACACTTATTCTACACCATATTCGACGATATTGGTAAATTTTGAAAATTAGTCACTCACTGAAAAAAATCCTGTGTTATTAGTAACTAACGAACTTTAGTTACTAAATTTTCGTCCCAGTAACAAAAATTTATTTAAAGTTACAAAAAATCTTCTCTATTTTATAAAAATCATGAGTTATCAAAAATAAACATTTTTTCTCAAATTTTTAGTTAAATTTAATAAATAAATTAGTAAACACAAAAAAATTATGTTTATTACAAATAATAATTCTCTTATTTTGAGACTGGTCGATAAAAAAAATACCAGTTTGTATTGTAAATAAATATTTTCTGTGCGTGACAAAATATTTAGTTCAATAAAGAAAGAAAATTATTAGATATAACAAAATATTTTTGTAATAATACCAAAACAAAAGAGCAAGAAGGTTTCCGTTATTTTAGAATAAAATTTAATTACAATAACAAAACATTTATTTATTTAAAAAAACGGAGATCATATGATCGTTTCCGTCCTCTCTTTTTTTCGGATTTGTGCGTGCATTCATATTCAGGATATTGGAGCGACAGGTTAATTTTTATATCGCATTTCGGAAAAAATACTAAATTTTTATTAAAATAATTTGAATTGTGCAATTAGTGAAGACAATATATTATTTAAATTAGTTTGTTAAAATAAGTATTTATTTTTGTACTGTTGCTGGTAAGTTAAAATTTTATAATTATTGTTACTTTTATTTTAAATAGTGCATTTCATTTTAAGATAAAAACACGTGTCTCTGTAATTTCACAATTTGGAGTTAGTTCCTCGTATTTATTGACATACAATTTGTTATAACTAAACTAATAATTTTTTAATAGTTTTACGTTGAAATGAAATGTTTTAAGTGTTTTAAATTATACAACAATTTGAAAGATTTGATATCCCATTATCATAAAGCTCATAAATTAACCACCTATGATACTTATCGTTGTTGTGAAGAAAATTGTTCGAGCTCTTTCCAAAACGTGCGATCATTTCGTAGACATGCCATAGTGAAACATTCTAACGAAAATAAATTAAAATATAATGTACATAAATCCACTAGTCACCCGCATCACACATCTTTATCTGAATCTCTTATTTCTTTTGCACATTCTCAAAATGATCAAAATTCTGATGTCAATAGTGAACCAAAAATCGATTATAATTATAATACTGCAATAGAAATAATAGAAAATAAAGCATGCCGATTTCTTTTAAGCCTTCATGATAAAAATAACTTAAATAAAAAAGATGTGCTTGAAATACAAAAAGGAGTTATAAATGCAATTTTAAAACCTATATTAGATTCTTTATATAAATCTTTAAATAAGGATATGAGTTTCGAATTTAAAAAACTATTTAAATTTTGTGAGAACCCGTTTAGTAAGTTTGATACGGAATATAAATTCATAAAATATTTAGAATCGAAAGATTTAATAGAAACTCCAAAACAATTTACAATTAATAAGGAAATTACGGATATTTGTAGAAACGGCGAAATAATTATTGATGAGGTACATTCTGTTGGCACACTGTTACCCATTAAATTCCAATTCCGTAAAGTATTTGAACGAAATGATAATTTATTGAAGTCCTTGAACAGAATGGAACTTTTGTCAACTAAAACACAAACAGTTTCAAATTTTACGCAAGGAAAATTGTGGCAAGAAAAAAAAGATAAATATCCAAACAGTTTTTCAATTCCATATTTCTTATTTGTTGATGAATTTGGAATCAATAATCCTTTAGGTTCGCACTCGAAAAATAAATCAGTTGCAAATTTCTATTACTCGTTCCCAATTCTTGAAAATTCGTCCAAATTAGAAAATATTTACCTAGCAGCTTCTATTAAAGCAACTGATTTAAAGGAATATGGAAACTCGATGGCGTTAAAATCTTTGGTTAATGAGTTAAAATATTTAGAAGAAGAAGGTTTAAATATTGAAACTAGTCAGGGGACAAAAAAGGTTCGATTCTTGCTAGGGTTAATTTTAGGAGATAATTTGGGTTTAAATGCAGTTTTAGATTTCAACAGTTCCTTTTCTTCAAATTATTTTTGTAGGCTCTGTCGAGAAAATAAAATAAACACAAAACAGCTAGGAGAAGAAAACAGTAGAAATTTACGGAACGCAATTAATTACAAACTTGATGTTGAAGCGAACGAACCAAGTGCAACTGGTATAAAGCGAGAATCTGTTTTTAACCTAATTCCGACTTTCAACGTTTCAACTAATTTTGCTGTTGATTTGATGCATGATTTGTATGAAGGTATTTGCCATTACGACTTGTGTCATGTACTTAATGATTTGATTTATATCAAAAACTATATTTCGTTAGAACTATTGAATTCACGTAAACAAAATTTCAACTATGGTTTTTTAGAATGTAAAAATATGTCTCCACCAATTTCCCAAAAAAACATTAAAAATTTCCATCTAAAAATGTGCGCTCGTGAAGTAATGACTTTTCTTCATTTTTTTCCTCTTATGGTAGGTGACAAGATTCCTGAAAATGATGAAGTTTGGTTATTTTTATTAAACCTGATAGAAATAAATGATATTTTGCTAAGTTTTGAATTTTCGAATACGAATATTTTACTTTTAAAAGGAAAAATTAAAATTCACAATATGGAATACCAACGACTATTCAATGATTCCCTAAAACCCAAGTTCCACTTTTTAACGCATTATCCGAGCGTCATAGAATATTCTGGCCCACCGCGGCATTTTTGGAGTATGAGATACGAAGGAAAACACAGAGAATTTAAACTGTATGCAAATTCCACTAGATGAAAAGATGTATCTTAAACAACTCACACGTTTAAAAATTTACCATATTGAAAAACTTCTGGAAGGGTTCAGTTTTGGGGATAGAGTTGACTTTGAATATGCATTAGTTCAATGGCAAAATGATCAAGGGTTAACCACCAACAAACCAACAACTAATTCATCAACTACCGTTTCATCATGGTTAACAGATATGAGTATGCCGGTATCGCCAATGTCATCCACATCAAGTAGTCCAAATGTGCGCCTTAGTGAAATATTGACAAATGATACTCAAGGAGAAATGCTCAAGAGATACTACGACTTAAAAAAGCAGTTCAACGAACCAAACCGTCGTTTATTGGTTGACATTATTATAGATTATTTTTTGAAAAATAGTCTTCCATTTTCGACCGACAGCTGTGAAGCAATTGCAACTGATATTGTTGAAATGTTCCCAACAGAAGAACAAGTAAGAAATGCTGTACCCAATTATTTACACTTATTACATTATTTTGTAATTATAATTTTCAGACGGTTTATTATCATAAACGTAAAAATTTAGCCCCATTAGGACGCCTCTACACAAAATACCACAACAAAAGAAATATTTATAAAAAATCTGGACTACACTACCAAGTTGCTAATAAGAAAAACCAAAGAGTTGAAAACGATATTGCTACCAGAAAAATTGAACCTCCGGTTGTTGAATCCATTGATGATCATTTAAGAGCTATTAAATACAATTTATTGACGGAAGATGAGCTATTTTATCATTGGTCCTGTACTACACATTATCGTCTTAACGAAATTAAAAATTCCAAGAACACCAACGATTGTATTGCAGAGTGGGCCCAATTCCGAAATTCTAATGGATTTAAACTGGTAACTTAGATCTCTTTTTCGAAATTTAAAGACATTTAGTTTATTTTTGAACCATATATTTTCAGATTGGCATTGATTTCAAAGGGATATATATCGAAACATTTAAAATATTCGATCAATATGAACAGTTTGAAAAAAATATATTAAACATTTTCGAACGAGAAATTAGAGATGTTGGGTGTATTAAACTTTTCAATGAAATTAAGCACAATAATAATATATGCAAAAGTACGTATATCTTTCAATTTTTAAAATTAATAAACCCTTCCTGTATTAGTTACAATTCGAATATTTTCAGATGGAAAGGTTACTGCTATATTTTTTTTGTTGCATGCAGTACTAAAACCAACCACTGCTAGATGTACCAAATCCGTAAACGGATTAAAGCAGTACACAAAGTTTTCAATTCTACAGTCTCAAGAAAGTTTTATTAAAGTATGCAAGTCGGCAAATGAAATAAACGATTTCATTACGGGCAAAAAAGAAAATCAACAACGGATTCAGCCTTTCATCTTTATAGAAGGAGCAATAATTGAGCCAAAAGCCATATTTGTTTATTTTGATGATATAAAATACGTATTGCCAAATATTCAAATGGCTGTTGACACAGTTTTCAAAATTTTTTTTGTATTCAATTTGAAATATCCTGAAGAATGTTGTAAAATCTGGCAATTTATTCAAGTTTTCTTCTATGATATTATTTTAGAACATGAAATAATTCACTCCTCTGTGACAACATTAATTAAATCATTACAAAAAGAAAATCCACAATAAGATATTTTTGATTAATTTTGTTGACAGTGTATAATTATATTTTATAAGATATTTTATAATTTAGTTTAAGATTATTGAATTTTGAAGAATTGTAATAAATACATATATACATCTATAAATCTATATATATATATATATATATATATATATATATATATATATATATATATATATATATATATATATATATATATATATATATATATATTTTATATTATATATATGTATATATGTATTTTATATATATTATATATTTTATTATGTATTTTATATATGTATGTATATATCCTATACATATTTATATTTATTATTTATATAATTTTTGTTATACATTGGGCTTATTTTTGAATTAAATAAAATAAATTTATTAAATTTTACTTTGTTGACTTTTATTTGAATAAGCCTTATTTTATTATGTTAAATAAATATTTAGTAAGTTTAAATAAATTGGTTTAGCTGATTCAACAAAAGAGACCCGTCAAATGAAATAAACATTTTCGTTCAAATAAATGTAATTTTCATTTACTACTACAAAAAATAATTGTTATGAGGAAAATAGGATTCTTTTTATTAAACATATTTCACTTTTATAAGAAATCTATAATTTGTTTCCCGTAACTAAACACATATGCAAGACAGATAAATTACTGTTTATTATTAAAAAACATTATTTTTTATAGGAAGTAAATTTTATTTGCATTTAATAAAGTTTTCTCATTCACATGATTTATTTGTTTAAGAAAAGTGCCATGTTTCTATTAACGAAAAGTTCTCGTTACCCAAAATTATAGTAAGGGTAACTACGATTTTTGTTAATAATACCTAGAGTTTTTTTCAGTGTAGAGCCCAGTTCTTTCTTATAGAATAATCAGTTTACCGATATTGATAGCTTAATGGGCCCTGCTTTCATTCTACATAGTCACTATATGAGCCAATCTGTGAGATTAGTGTTAATTTGAAGAGTGTATCAGCACTTATTATTATTTTATAGGAACATTTTTATAGAATCTAACCGAAATCCAAATTTTTGTATTTTGTGGTTTACAGTTTACAATCTCATTTTGATTTTAATTTTTGTTATGAAAGGAAGCTAGATCTAACCTTTTCCGCATCATGATTATATTTTGTTAAATAAGATTTAAAATATGTACATATTACATAGTTTATACCTATTAAGTTATCTTAAACGTAAGTTAAAGAAAAATTTGTGTATTTGCCGTGTTATTTAATTTTCTATTAATTTTGTATCGTGATAGTTTATTCAGTATTATTGAAAATAAGGTGGTATTACCAGCGTTAACAATTTTAATTTTTGGGATAGAATTTGGGGCCAACTTCACTAAACAGGTGTTTATATATTGGTCGTAAAGATGTGTGGGACAAGCTATTTTAATGTGTGTCCCATCTTGGCATTATACGGTCGATCGTAAAATCCAGCATTTTATAGATTATATCATTTATCGTCGACCTCGGTATATCCATGATTCCACTCACCATTCTGGAGACTATTACACTTTTTATCTAAAAACAATCCAATTTGTTGAAAATTTTTGGTTGATACGCGTAATTGTCAGTGTCGTTGTATGCCAAAATTCGTTTTACTTTTGGCTTTGTAGTGCATATGGCATCTTGTTTCGACTCAACATCATCCTGGTATTTAACCGTTATTGGATATAAACACAATAATAATAAACAACAATAAAAAGGATTATCGGATCCATTATTTTAATTAATTAATTTTTCAAATTTTCTGTGCAATTTATTGTTTGTCACAAAAAGACGTGATGAGGTTGAAAACAAAAATACGTAAATATGGCGTGGGGAAACAACTTAAGAGATGGGGAGATTTATTGCACATTTCGGACGGCATAATAAAAAATTTTGAATGGAGGGGAATATTTCTCAAATAAATGTCAAAAATTAATATTAACAATTTTTTATCACAGGTTTCGGACACAGACTTAGAGTCTTTAGATAAGTATATATTTCAAGTATTAGAATTTGACTCAATTTGGCTCAACCGTTAATTTGTCAAGTTTAGTTTTGTTTTCAATCAAAACTAGACTTGATAAATTAAAGATTAAGCCAAATTGGCTCTTAGTACTTTTAAACAAATTCCATAGTAATATTTTCACTTTAATGTAAATTTGATTAAGCCAAAGAGAGCTTTTAGTACTTTTAAATGGTGAAGAATAATATTAATGTTGAAGAATAATATTATACTGATTATTATGCCTCGTTTTCGTGTACACAATCAATTTTTCAATTTAAAAACCAATTGAAAGATTTAATAAACAATTATTTCCAAGAAAATCATACTAAGTTTGTTAGAGCTGAACAATTTTATGTGTGTTTTTCAGACATTAATTATTAACAGTGAGTAAACCATGTCAAAAGTTTATTTATAAGTCTAGCACTTATTTTTAAAGCTTGATTTCAGAAAACAATGATTGGGAGTGTAACACCCAATATTGACATGTGTACATATAGTATATTTTGTATGTTGATGAAAATGATACTAAAGAAAAGTAACAGGTAAAACGTTTTATATTTCAATTAAAAAATTTCTATCCTAAATTCGGATTAGGACCATGTTATAATCTGACATAAATAATATCCATTTTTTTTGTGTACATAGTTTATCAGAAATTTAAATGCTTAGATTTATCGAAATTTACCAAACCTTCTTTATACAATATATCCATATATATACGTATATATACATATATAGTCGTACGAAATGAAATCGAAAATTGACAATGTTTTAATCCCGTTTGAATCATAATAAAGAAACATTAATCCTAATGCTGTATATAACATAGGTACATCATACATACATAGAACATATTACATTTTTTTCATTTTACAGAAATAGAATAAATTTGTTTTTTTGTATTTGAAAAATTTATATATATTTGCAGAATTAAATAATAATTTCTAAAAGTATTTCTAAGAAAATCAATTTATAAATGTGATTTAATTTGTAAGAAGGAAAACGAAAAATTCTGTACCAAAAGTTTAAAGTTTCAAATTAATGTTATATCAAACCCACATATATGTATACATGTTTGTGTATATATATATATATATATATATATATATATATATATATATATATATATATATATATACATATATATAAACACAAACGATATTTAGGTATGTGGCATTGGTTATATATAGGTACGAGTACCTAATAAGACATAAGGCACGATACAATTTTTTTTGTAACCATAACGAATTTTATGCTTACTTAACGGTTGTCATAAAACCGACCAACAAGTAATGCTCAACTCAATTTGCTCTGACAACTGAAAATGGAATGGCTGTTTTTAACAAGAAACATTTGGTGTGTATGCGGTAGGTCTTGCGAGATTTGTATTAAAAAAAATCATCAGCAAATAAATAAATTAATTAAAATTAGGCAATTAAACACACGTTTTAATAAATAAACTGAAGGTAACAACCATATCAAATATGCAGTTATCAAATACCAAAAAATAGTCAATTAGATCATCAAGAGGTTTTTTCTTTTAAAATTCTCCGTTGATGTAACATCGCTCCTAGACTTACTCTCGATAAAACAAAGAGCATTATTCTTCAACTTCAAGATAATGCAACCAGGAAAGTAAACAACATAAAAACAAAAAACATTCAACATAGAAATTAAAATTTGGTAAAATTAATTAGTTAGTTAACGATTTAATTAATTGATAAAGTTGATTGAGATTTTTTTTAAAAATAATTAAAATATTGAGAATTTTAGATTTATAAAGTTTAGTCAGTGAAGTTTGCAAGTAAAGTTTAACAAAGTAATGTTTGATAAACATAAAATTAGATTAACTAAAACAGTCAATCATCTAAAAAATTTAAAAAATCAATTAGATAGTCATGAAGTTATTTTTAATGAAAATTACTCAGTTAATTTAAACCAACTAGAAATACCGTTAGAAATGCAAATAATCTTAACATTTGGTCCAAATTTGCATAGCGCACATGACTTTTCTAGTTAATGCAAATAATATTTTAAATAAAATTTTGAAAATGAACAAAAATATTGTTGTTACATCTAGCGATCGATTTGCAAATCGAAATCAAAGCAAATGATTCTAAGCTACACAAAGACATAATAGTAAAGAATCTCACTATTCCTAGAATTTATGGTTTACCTGATAAACAAAATATACCTCTAATATATATCTAAGTTATGCGTTAATCAAAATACCTTTCTAAAGTATTATTTATAAAAGATATAACGTTAAATGAAGAGGATATCTTACTATCATTTGATATAGTTTCTTTGTTTTCGAATATAATACCAGTTGGTAGAGCCATAAAGATTGTAAACCTTAGATTTGAAGAAATGAACTATTCTTCGGAATAGTTCATAAAACTATTGAAATTTATAGTCAAAGAAAATAATCTTTTTAAATCTACATAATTCCAAAATTTATATTTAAAAATATGGTCAATGTGTAATCCACTATCACAAATTCTTGCAGATATTATTTGAAAAATGTATCCGTTAGTTAGATGGCCGTCCTGCTTTCATAAAAAAATATTTAGACAATATAATGGCAATTCCTTTAAGTAAAGTAGAAGAAATCAACAATCATAGAATCATATGAAATCCGAATAAAACTTAAAACAGAAATCGAAATTAATTGTTAAATTCTATTTTTAGATATAATGATAACCTTGATATCAATAACACAAAAATTGTGTATCATGAGAAAAAGGAAGGTTAACGTTTAATTTTGGAATCAGGGCACATTGCACTTAATAAAAACAAGATAAACCTTAGAACTGACACAAACAATCTTTGTAAGAAATATAAAAGCACTTTGTCATTGTACAATAATAAAACTCAGAAATACTAATTCACGAGCATGAAGTTTCTATGGGGTTTTCATGAAACTGTACAAATTTGAAAAAACCTATCAAAAGTATGATTGTCTCATGAAAATTTATTAAATAATTTTATTTAAAACAAAAAATTAATAAAATAAACAACTGAAGTTGTCTTATTTCGTCACATTTCTAATAATTTGTAAATTCATAGTAAATATATACATAAAGAGTCTGTAGTGGAAATTACCATAAAGCTCTAGAAAAACGTCTAAGTAGTCAAAAATATAGACCCTAAAGTTTCTCATCCCAGCTTCATATGAAAATATGTCGCCACTAACAACTTATTAATTTCTATTAAAGGCATTTTACACAAACAGCCACCATATAGGAAACGACCATAAGGCATTAGTTTAATAAAAATAGCAAAGTAATTAAAATTGGACCCGAAACGAATTTATCCCTTCCTAAAAAAATGAATGTGAAATAAATGACAAATGAAATTCTTTCACAATATTATGATAATTAAAAGTTTATATAGCTTAGTAATTTAAATTTTATATACACTTAACTCATAAATTATTGTTTACATATTTTGTCTGGTTAATGGAAAGCGAAAAGCAAGGAAAATTATTTTTAATTACCTCTGCCTCTGCAATAAGCTTAAGCAAAGAATTAGAGAACTAAAAAATGAATCAGTCACCCGTTATCTTCGTAGTCTTACAGACAGTAAAGAAACTAAGTATTCTCCCTTTGAAAGCTACAAAAGCATTAAAAAGACCAAATTATCAAATACCGCCAATAAAAAATGTTGAGGGAAATTGGGTTACAAGTGCCAAACAGAAAGCAGCACTGTTCGCATCTCATCTTGAAGAAACGTTGAAACCATATGATAGACAATCAGCGGATGAAAATATAATACCAGTGCACAAGGAGGATTGTAGGGAAATACCACCTGTAATTCTACGAGAGTTGAAAGATGAAATTAACCATAACATAAATACGAAAAAATCTCCTGGCTATGATTTAATTACAGGTGAAATAGTGAAGGCACTACGTGGTATGCTGAGCAAGACAAATGGAGTATGAAGGCTCCAAAGAAAGAAACCGCTGGAACTGGGAAGACCAGAATAGGGCGGCCAACTTTTTAGAGACTAACTAATGGGTTATATCCCTGAAAATTGAACATAAGAAAGATAGACAAATTACTAGATAGTATATGTAATTAGTTGTAATATTTAAAATAATAAAAAAAATCAAAAAATGCTTTGTCTGTCAACATTAATTTAAGAAATACTTGACAGGTGATTTTATAATAGATACCAATTTATACATCCATAAAATCAAATCTTTTTTTAGAACTTAACCATTTTATAGATCGATCTCTAGTATTTAGTATTTTACCGATTAAGTATGGCCAACATAATATAAATAAATAGTTAATAAGCGGGACAATCTGGTTTGATTTACCTAGAATTTTATTTTGTAACTTTTTTAAGGTTTAATTTAGTATTGTTTGTATTGTTAATTATTTGTTATTATGAATGCTATAATTGTTGTATCGTCTAATAATCATAATTTATCGTTGTTTGATTATAAAATGATTTGTAAAATTTCGTTAAAACGAAATTACTATGTAAGTAATTTTTTATGTATAAAACAATATAAATTTAATGTATGTCAACTGAAAGAATTTACAAATATTCATAAAATTGAAAACATTTTTTGATTAATAATGTTTGCATAGGCCATGTGTTATATTATCTGAGAGATAATATCCAATCAATGAGAATTTTAACTATAAATAATAAGCTAAAGAAATTCTTAAAGTCAACAAGTTCTGACTCTAAATTCTTAAATTTTTTTCAGTACACTTTGCGCTGTTAACATAGACACATTTTTTCCACCTATTGCTTCAACAGTTTTGTGAAATGGTAGTAGGATGTACATTGTCAAGCATGTTAATTAATAACACATACATATACCTATGAGCTTCACTAAATGAAATATGTACTGTGCAAACGGGTGTGAAATTTTTGCCAGATTAACAGAATATATCAATGTATTCACTGTTAAAACAAAATCAAATAATTGTTATTTTAAGTTGATTTAAAAACACTTCATAAACGTAATCGAAATAAATAAACGCATATGTATATCAGTAAAAGGTTGTTGACGCAGTAAGGGGCCAGACATCTCTTGGTTCCAGATATTTTGATCAGGTAATTAAGAGACCATTCCCATATGGCCACTAGGCATAGTTGAGTCAACATTTCTCGAAATAACCGATAATTACCATACACATTAGAGTGTGAACAGTTCAGCGTACAAAATATTTCGTCGAACAAAATAATTAATAGAAAAAAATGTACTTGAATTTTTCTCTTGGTCCCACCCATTTTGATCAGGAAATTAAGTAGCCTTTCCAATGTAATAGTCACATAAGACCCAACATCACATCGATTGGCCGAAATAGGTCTTTTAAATTTTGAGTGTTAACAAATAATTGCATTCTTATAAGATTTCTTTGATTTTTATTCAATATATAAATGTTGGTATATAAATTAGTACAAATACTACATCCAATACACAAACCAATTTTATCGAGTATTTAATTTCAGCTATTTAACATGTAGTACACATACATTATTTATGTAAATAATTGTTTTAATTAAGGAAACTAAATAGAAGTTTCTAACTACATCAACAATTAGAAAAGAAGTAAAAAATAAAACAAAAACAACAGTTTACTACTTTCAATATTCGCCACTAGATGACGGTTAACTGCAATAAAATGAAACATTATAATAACTGGTTTGAAATACATACTCACTTGTATTCTAAATTACTCATTTATTTATGTACAATGGTACATAATTGAATATTACTAACAAAATTTATTTCTCTAACAATAACAGATTTGTCAATATCTAAATTACTCAAAACATTTTTTTTAAATCTAACGAATATTTTGTTTTAAAATTAACATAGAGGCATCTATGGCATGGAGTTATAAAAATAATGAAATATTCCACTTTTTCTTCTATATTGTCAACAAAATGCGAGCTAATGCGACTTCAAGTCACTGGAATAGTAACCCTCCTACAGCGCAATCTCTAACTTTATCTAAAACGGGGTACTTTATACGATGTGGAAGTTTATCCTAAAAGTGCCCTAAATTGCATACATTCGGGCGGAAATATTTTATTTTATGTTTAATTAAGTAACGCTGTCCAATTAATAAATTACAACAAAAAAAATTTATATTAAACGCACCCTTAAATAATATTGCATAAAAAACCATACTAAACCAACCCATAATAAGTACGTTTTTTTATTAGACCATTGTAGTCTCCATTTTCTGGCCGAACAACATACTGTCCTACATTATATTGGATAGTTGGTGAGTATTAAGCTTGATTTACACTTGACGACTTTCGACGTCTACAAAAAACCTGAGATACAATGATTAAAATTTATTAAAGCGAGAACGAGAAAAATATATCGTCTGCAAAAAAAAATCATACCAAAACGATCCCAGTAAACCAAAAAAAAGCAGATGCAAACGAAAAAAAGATGTCGAGCTTCATCTGCTACTATAAACAGACGTCAATTCATGTACTTAAAATGTATAATATACTAAATTTTGTACACACATTGAAAATAATTTAAAATATTATAGTTATTTTAGTTATTATTAGTTATTTTTGACGTTTCTTGCAGATCTGCTTAATCGTTCAATGTAAAGCAAGCTTAAGGAGGATTTCATCCGAATCGATCAGTCACTGATCAAGTCTTTTCGCTGTGGTTCAATCTAAATATGATGAGACATTCATCCTCGTACAGCAGGTGTTCCTGGATTTCTGGCAGGCCTATAACTCGATCAATCTAGAGAGTTTGCGGCCTGTTCTAGGAATACCTAGGAGTACAAACAAAGTGGGTAAGCTTGTGTAAAATGACAGTGACACAGTCTCAATGCTGTGTTAAAGTTGCGAACAGGCTATCGATAATTTTTACAGTTAACTCGGATGTTCAACAGGGAGATGCTCTGTCCCCGATACTTTTTAATCTCATGTTGGAATACATCTTTCGTAAAACTTAAACACCTCAGTGCAACATCCTAGACTGATTAGCAACGGAGTGAAAAAATAATTGATCCGCTTGTACAGTTTCAGCTTCTGTTGGACTCATGATCAATGAGTCCAAAACAAAATATAAATTTGAATCAAGCAAAGCTGTGTTTGCTTAAACATGAATACATATTTTTTTATTTATTTATATACAGAAATTCTTTTATTTTAACAACAATATTTACACTTATTTTCGAAAATAGTTGTTCGTATTCCGTTGCATGATCTATGCACTTTTCTGTAAATTTTCTAAAATTTTTTAATGTAACGTTAAATAGTAGCTTTTGAATGTTAAACAACCAAGCTGGTTTATGATATCCAATCCAAATTTTAATTAAATGGCCATGTTATTTATTTAATTATTTTAATATAAATTTTATATCTATTTATGTAATGATTATTCACTAATTGGATGGACATAAGTTTTAAATGTTTAAAATATACGATAAAATTAATCTGCCCGATTTACATTTACATTAATAAAAAATTAATACAGTTTTAGGAAAAACTTCCTTCGCCTATAAAGGCGAGTGAATTTTGTACTAAAAGTGTCCTAACTTTAAATGACGTAATTTAGGATATTGGGAAATAACTGCTGTAGCATCCATAAATATTTTCTCTTGTATTACCTAAACGGGAAACCCCTAAAATTATTATAAATTTTAATAGGGATTTTTTAAATAAATAATTCATTGTAAACATTTTAGTGATGTGTTCTTACGAGAGAAATATCGGAAAACTTCGTAAATTATTTGAAGAAGTTGAAACCGATGACGAAAGTAGTGTCGTAGAGTGAACTGAACATTTAAATTCTGAAAACGGTGATTCTAAACTTGACCCATTTTCTGATGTTTGAGAAATCAATGGGGATCTCGATTACTACACAAACAAAGGTGAATGAAAATCGGAAAGTGAAGGAGAGTTGGAAGCTGTTGAGAATCCAAATATTGAAAGTGTTAATAACAACGCACCTGAAAACGAGGAAAACTGATATGCAGATATAAAAAGTATTCCCCATTTTTTATTCTCAATTGAAAATCCTAGATTTATAATTAGAATTAGCGAAAAATCGAGCCCGGGGAATATTTCCGATGAATTGTTTAACAGGGATGTGGCTGAAAAATTAATTAATGCCACGAACGCGTACAGTAAGGACATCCTAAACTTGTAGAAACAAATACGGTCAAATTAAATTAAAACCAATAGATATTGTCCGGAGTAAAACTCTTCGCCACGAAAGACCATACGATGGTATAAGAAGATAATATTTCACCTTTTAGACGTTTCCGTTTGGACTAGTGTTTATTTGTACAAAAAATTTTACAATAATACATAATTCCTAAAGTTTAGAGATTTATTAATCAAATCTTTGATTAATCTTCCTGCCGATAAGCAAGATGGCATAATTTGAGGTCGACCAAAAGATTCTCTGGCAGTATTATTATGTAGATCTGTTTTGCTTACCTAATAACCACTTCTTTCAAGAAATGAATCTCCATCAACATCATCTTTTTACAATGAAAATCGTCACATAATGGAAAAAATCCCACCATCGGCAGGATACAAAGGAAAACTTACTCTTTACGTTGCAAACAATGTTACGCCAACCAGAGGAAAAAATAAACTTTCTTTCAAATGTTAAACATGTCCAGACAAAGCGGTATTATATCCAGAGTGTTTTGGGGCCTACCATATAAATGAATGATTATTTTCATTTTTATTTATCTGTAACTAATTCATGAAACCTGTGTTATCTATGTGGTTATTTTTTTGATTTAAGTTATATTTTGAATTATTATTATTTATTTTTATTTTATTTTTAATATTATTTGTTTTATGAGAACCTTCATAATTAGAAAACTGTACAACTTTTTAGGAAGATAAAAATTTCAAATAAATAAAACTTAAAAAGATGTAGTTTATTTATATTAGTATTAATTTTTGAATCTAGAACTCAGTCATTTGCATAGTAAATAATCAAACCATTTGTGATAGTCAAATGACTGCTTTGACACTTATGACTGGCACAGCAGTAAGGAATAGGAAAAAACATATGCAATGGCTAAATGAATGCTATAGCATCCATAACCCTTTTTGTTTAAAACAAGCTTTATCAAGAAGTAAAAAAATCGTATGCAATTGTTTGTTGGCCTTATTTTTCATATAATTTCTAATGTATGCCCAAAACCACTACTTATTTAGTGAACCTGAGATATATTATGTACGTATGTATATTATATCTACTAGGTTTACTTGCTTTTCAAGCATTATGGGAATAAAGGGACGTATTTCAAATTCCAATGCTGAGAACTGGTTTAATATAGTTAAAAACCAATACCAGCAACATCTAAAAATAGGTAGATTTGTCGATACGATGAACACCAAAACTTCATTATTATAGCATACAATAAAAGTTTCACAAAGTCGGCCAAAACGAAAGGCAAGAACAAATAAAATAAAGCAGCAAATTGCAAGTACGAAACCGCAAGTACGAATGATATTCGTAATGAGGAAATGTGGAGTAAGTGAAAAAAAAAATAGTAAAATTCCTAAACATTTAGGGAAAAGGGTTATAGAACGATTTGGCTGTAAAATATTATTGACAGGAGATATTACAAGCGACCAATCAACTTACAGAACTCTAACAGACCAAATAAAAGTGACAGTAAATTGTGATGGAAATTTAAATAATACTGAGAGTCAACATAACCAAAATTTCAATGTTAACCAAAACGATGAACACAGGTAGAAAGGACTCTTAAACCTAAAATTGTATTTAAGGAAGTAGAGAATAACATAGAATATTTCTTCAAAAATGTTAATATGGACAACCTCCACAATGGACATTCACACGTGACAGAAGATGGAAATCACCTCACAGGATTTCATAGATGCGTATTCGATGCGCTAGCGCTCAAATTTTTTGTAGTTTAGGTGTAGATACCGAATACTATAAACAAGTTTCCCAAAATTCAACCAATAAGTAACTCAAATTTTCGTACACAGATATAGCTTTATGTTATTTTTGCACAAGGCCCTTAGTTATTCTTCGTTTTAAAAACGTTTCATGGTAGTTTTGAGTTTTGACTGACGCTCATTTTGTTCATAAACTTTTATGAATATCCAAAAATCATATAAGACCCTCATTTCCATCTAACTTAATTTTGATGGTGGAATGTAGTTTTACCTAATGATCTTTATGCCGTTTTGCAACATTATAGTTTTGAAATATTTTGTATACTCTATTTTATCATATTCCATTGGGAAACATTTCAAAAGGAACCATTGATTAACATAACTCATCATTCTGTTAGTGTTGCCTTGTGTGTGGATCGATACCTTCGAGAGTTTGCCCCAAAGTCTAAAAATAGGGTATATGTATATATAGATATTTTATAAAATTAAGTACCAGGCCTTAGAAAATAACGATTAAATCTTTTTACACCTGAAAAACTCGCCCCATTGCAATCAAATTGAAACGAATTGTTCACAAACTCCCGTAAATCATTACATCCACTCGTTTCTTTGGATAAAATAAACTTTCAACAACGCTATTGCCTAAATTGAGCAATAAAAAACTAAATGGTAACAAAATATATTTAAATAACGATGCTTAACTTTATTACTGGTTAACCATTTATTTATGTACAAACTCGTATCATACGTAAACGTACATTGTATACAATACATAAAAACGAAATTATCGTAATTTAATGAAATAATATTTTTTACTTTGTATTGTATGTACATATATTTATATAGTATAACCTTATTGTTGGAAAAATTCATTTACAACAACAATAATACATAGTTTTTCAATTATATGGCTTTTCTGTAGTACATATACATTACTAGCACATAAAATTTAAGTTTAAGTGTCAAATCATTTTCGTTTTCAGGTGATTTTGAACAATAAAAGTTCGTTATTGCATGATGAGAAAATGAAGTAAACAACTAAAGTTTAAGTTTTGAAATGTTTTTTTAAGTGTCTGCCGCATTGTTATTAACAATTACCAAATACATACACCAATACTGAATAATTTTGATAAAAAAAATCGATAAACTACCATGTGTTTGGTACGTGTTATTATTGTATCTAATAATTGGTAGTAGTAATCTGATTATGAAAATATATTTTTCGAAAAATTATTTAAATATTTACAAAAGAATAAAATAATGACTTAAATTTGTCAAAGCTGAGGGAATGTTAATTTCATTTTCGTTACGTAATTCTTTTATCTAAACTTTCTCTGATCAACTAAAACAAACAACTTTAGTTTACATTTAAAAAGAAGCAACATAAAAAAAACAAAAGTATAAAAGCTTCACATTATAAGAAAAATCATTTCTAAAGATCACAAAAATGTTTTTATTGTTGTAAAATATACAGTGTCATGAACAGTTGGGCCGGGCTATTTTAATATAATTTTACATTTATACTAATGATAGCTTAAAAAATTTAATGAATATTACAACATTCGTGTAATTATTTTTTTTTATTCCGTTTCTGGTGTCATCTGCCATATATTTGTATAATAAAATATTTATGCTATCTTTGTGTCTGGTTTCTGGTTAAAAACACAAAAACTTATATATTTGTTCTACAAACATTTTTTTTTCGTGTTTGCCTTTATATTTATTTTTAGTGTTTCCTTGTTTTATCTAGCATAGCATAAAGCGTTCAAGGCGAGTTCATACCATTATTGTGTAGATGATATGAGGCGCAATAGAAATTCAGTTTTCGCTACTTCATCAACCATAGTTTGAAGCGATTAACTCTGTATGTTGGACTGCGTCTCGTTTCTCCTCTGCAAAATTTTAGAATGAAACCACCTTCAGAATAAAACAACAAATACTAGAGGTGTATAGTTTTTAAATTCTAGAAACAGATATGACTAAAATAAATATTTAACTAACCGTTTTTTGTGGTGTTGTTTGTGTATAGTCGCTGTACATTATTGTACATCGGAAAAAGTCATGAAAATGTTGGCTCATTAGCCATTTATTAAGGATGCATGAAAAATAACCAATTTACCAAAGAGGTGAATAATAAAAATTATTTTAAATTATCTGTAATATTAAACTACATACACTATAAACTAAATTTTAGTGGTTTTTTTTATTATCTTTTTTTTTTTATGGGGCTAATAATAGTGTATGGTGTGATACAAATAAGTTTTAATTATTTCAGGTATGAAATTTTATTATAAATTATGTATATTGCATATGGCATGCTAATGTGTACATGTTATGTTATTTATTATGCAAATGAAAAACACAACCGTTTTTCGGAAGAAAAAATGATAATATTCTAATTTTAGGAAGAATGATTACTCATTAGTTTGAGCGACCACTCTCTTAATAGTATCCGGCTTTATATGATTATACGGATGAAAGTAGTATGGTATCTGGTATGTTAAAACCAGGAATTTATATTGGAATACAAAACCATTATATTACAGACTGTTTTCTTTAAAACTGGACCCACTCAGTTTCAAGATTTGCAAATTGAAGCGAACATTTATTCATAGATGCACAAAAAAAAAATTCGCGGTGTGAATTGTATTTTATCCGAAAAAATACTTTAGTTTTTATCCGATTGTGTAAAATCAACATTATGTTTACACCGCTTGGTGTAAACTAAATAATTCAAACGCGAAATTCAAAAAAAATTTCGGGAATTTTTTTAAAATCATTAGTTTTCTTCAAATTCTCACTCCGGTTGGTCATCAACACCATAATTATTTTACGTCACGTAAAAATTAATTTTGCGAGAAGGTGAGTAATAATGTTTTTAATTTTATTTATAATTAAATTCGTGAAGAAAGTGAAAATACTAATAATAATAAAATTATAACCAAATAAAACTTTTGTATGCAAATGTGCCATCTATGTGTGAATCGGTGTGTCGCCTATATGTGAGTGTCTTTAGTGCAACTAATATTTTTATTTTATGTATTAATACACAGGCCGAACAGGATTTTAATTTAGAATTTCCAAGTGTAGTGTTCAGCAACGAGAAGTGGCAAAAATTCAACAAAAAAACATTGGTAAACTTGCGGAATCCAAAAAATTAACGTTTGATGAATGAACCACAGATGATGACAGTAAGTTTTCATCCACCGAATGAATTACTTTAATATAGTCAAATTATTGCTAAAACTAAATAAGAAAGAATTTTAATATTTATCTTTTTTTGTATTTCCAGAACTTGATAGTGACATTACACGATTTAATGGCGTAAAAACAAATTCGTCTATTTACCAATTTTTTATTTTTGGAAAGGTAATTATTATATTATATTATAATCAACAAACTAAAATTATAAATTGTATTTCTTTATAGGCAGAGGAACATTCACTCAACATTCTTTAAATTAAACTCATCTAATTTTTCGAGGACCGTCTCGGAAAATTATAACAACCGCCATCAGGATCGATAGCATGGATCTTTGATAACAAATTTTTAGCACTTTTTAAAAGCTATTATATTTTTAATTGCAAATATCCCGAGGCTATGCAAATCTTTTATTTGTTTATTCATTGGAGGGATTGCTACAAATGGGACAACCGTCGCATATACCAAAAGAGCTCAATACCGTTTAAAATTTTAAGTTAAAATTTATTTTATTTTTATTTAGTTTAAAATTTTCATGTTGATGAATAAATGAAAATAAAAAAAATAGTACCTTTATTTAAGCACTTCAAAATGTCTGTTTCATTCTATCCTTTCTAAGGTTTTTTTTTAATCCGAATAGTGTAAAACAATATCGTATGTCTGTGTGATTATGCACTAAAAATATATTTTTATTTTATCCCTTTTCCGTAAATACAATTATCCAAAAATCTACACAAATACTGTATTTAAGTCGTTAGTTTTTTTATCCGTCAGGTGTGTAAATGTATTATCCTTTAAAAGTGGTTCGAGCGACTGCATTTATAACATTAGAGAGCATCTTAGCTGTAATATTTTGTGTGATTGCCATAAATGCAATCGAACTCTAAATCGCTCAGAAAACATATTGCATAATTCGTGGTCATAAGTTCTGGATAAGAATTTTCTCGGTTTTTCAGTAAAATTCAAATAAATTAAATTTTTTATCAATAACTATGGTACATTTGGTTAAACTACTTTATTTTTCAATGTTTTTGATAAAACAATGCTTTTTTAAGTTCTCGATAAAATCATAATACACGAACTCGAGGAAAAAGGAAATATTTTAGAACAAATATTTTTCACTGTATCTAACTTAATACCTGTATTATTTGACAATAAACTTTTAAAATATTGTTAGAAGTTGAAATTTATTCAAGATAAATAGAACTTAAATAAAACATATTTGTAAAATTAAATAAATTTCCCAGTATTATTCCCTATGTTCTATATAGGACTTGAAGTCCTGTTAATAAAAAATCGCAGCTATAATTACCTCCCATTCATATTAATGTTGGAAGGAAATCCACTGTCAATATATGTATGTAGATATACGCGTGTGATACCACAGCCTGCTGAAAAATAACTTATAAATTTCTTTGGAAGATGAGATAAGAGAGTTATGAAGAAATTTAAGTTCACTTTTTGGGAAAAATAACAGAGCTGAAAATAGTGTTATTTCGGATATTGATTAAGATGATGTATGAATGAATAAAAATCCGAGGATTTTTAACCGCGTTCGTGCATTCGGCTTAAGGTAGCTGCGAAGCTTATTCAATATGCTCCTGAATGTGGTTCTTTATTATCTACCTTCGTTAATATAGTGATACAAATTATAATAATTTCAACACCGTTCATAGTACTCGTATATCAAGTTATAGGGTTCCTCGCGCCAGAAATCCTATTTTTAAAAACTACTTTTTTTAAATTTGTTATTCCTTGATTTGATTATGCCGTTTTGTGCCTTTAGCTATCAAATTTGTGCATAGCATAGTTTAAGAGATATGAAGGGCTTTCTGACGTTATTATCACTCCAGATATCCCATATATTTGCTTTAAGTAATGGACTACATTTTCAATATATTTTGGTTGTGCCACATTGTGCAAAACTAAATTATTTTCCACACAATCTACTATGACTAGAATTGGCCGGGATCGGCCAACTGTAAACGCTATATATCTAAATATTAATATTCCTATGATCAGGTCATATAAAAGATTATCGGTAAACTCACTTTTTATCAAGAAACTAATTGAGATCAACTATAATACAATTTTCTGCTCAGAACCGTGTTTATACATTAGCTAAAATCGGCCAGAGAGTATCTAGAATTTATCAAATTTACGGTTTTCTTGTTTGCGACCCTGGAACTATGTTTCAGTATGGCAAAAGATAATTTACCATTATTAGCGTTGTACTATTTATATATTGTAACTTCCGTTCAAAAGGATATTACAAGTGACGGATTTTTATAAAGTGTTTTCCAATAAGAAGTAGAATTTTGATATTTTATTAAAAACGAGTATTTTTTAAGAGAAATAAATGAATGTTTATTTCATTGTAAAGAGAAAGGTATGCCATTAACATTTGAAAACGAAATCAGCCAAATGGCCACCCCGTCTACGCTTGCAGCACCATATCGTTTTAATGAAATTTTCCATGACCAATTCGCACATTTGCGGCTGTATGTCCTCGATAACTTCACGAAATTCATCTTTAACGTTTTTATTGTGGAGCATTGCCATAGACATATTTGTTAAAAATGTTCAATTGAAAATTACTAAACGACAGATAGTTCTAAACTTTTACCAGAACATTTTTATACAGTACACGTTTTTTAGTCTATCAGAATATCGATAACATATTTTTAATTAAATTTTTATTAATAAAACACAATTAAATCGGTACCTAAGTTTGTGTGGCCAACATTTGATTTGTACGATACAAATGTTTTGGTAAATTTAGTATATATAACTTTAAGTAAGATTCTTAATAAATAATAATAAACAGTGTTTTAAGGTCATTGCTGGCCCCTTACTGGGTCAATATTCTGGCTCCAACGGTTACTGGTTGTCTTAGACAACCTGAAGAAGCCAAGCCGTTCTCTACATCGTGAAGCTATCATCGCCTGCAACGACCTCTGCGCCTACGATATGGTGGCTCTCCAATATAATAAATACAATAGTGATATTTCATGCCAACAGCATCGTAACTTCTTTGGTTCATCCAAAACGTACAAAAGAGTTAACTGAGTAAAGAACTATTACTTTATATGTTTCTTAGTTTGTGTCAAAATGTTGATTATTATAGAAAATAATTTGCGGTAAATTCGTTTACCCTATCAAAAACTAGGGTAGACCGAGTACACAAACGTAAATGTTTGATGTTTAGATTGGTTATTTTTTATTGATCTACGGATTGGGTAAGTTTAAAATAAATAAAAATCAATATTTCAATAAAACCAAAATACTACAAATCTAGTTTTACCGAAGTAAATGTTTCATCCGAATATTGGTCCGCATAAATCAATATTTACGAAATTTTTCTTAACAAACGATAACTGTTAACTTCCCAGAAAATAATTGTTATAAAGAAATTTTTAAGAAATATCTCTTATTTTTGGTATAACGTGATATGTGGTTATACAACACCCACAATGTACAAAATATAACATGTTGACTTTAAAGGTCGACATAAAATTTTGAACGACGTTCTTTATACCATCCCCTTTTATTATAAAAAAACTCAATGTTTTCCAACAATGTACATAATCAATCACAGTAAATTATAAATAAATGAAAATATCTTGGAAAAAATGAATAAAACAAATTATAAAGCTACATGTCTTTATAAAGTTTTTTAAACATACCATAAAAATACATATTATGTATTTATGTACCATTGTGTATGTAAATAGAACACTAATAACACATGTCTTTTCATTTTACGATGTATGCATACTAAAAGTATGTAACGAAAGTGCCATAATCGTACAGCCGATTTGAGAGAACGTCATCCGAAACTAAATTTTGAATTCAAGTTATAAATCTTTTCGTTATAGAAAATTCTTCTATAATATACGAATAAGCGGCTGATTCACGTCACCATGCAACAATTTAAATAATTCAGGGGTTCATTTTCAGTCGAACAAAGACGCGATCTAAGCAAGAAAGAAGTCTAGAAATAAGCAACTAGATAATCAAGATAAATTGGATGAAATTACATCCCTTCTATAATAAATATAATACACAAAACACTAAAAATTACCACCTGGAATGCAAATGTGCTATTTCAACATAAACTAAAACTATAAATTATTCTAAATACAGAAAAAATAGATACATATATGTCTAATACCAGAAAGCTATTTTTTTTGATGTAAATATAATTTTTTTTTTCAAATCATGATTTTTTCAATAATCTACTACCACTACATTGAAAAATAGAAATGTCAAATATGACAAATAGATGTCTCGCCATTTTAATGTCAATTCTTAAATGGTTTTCTTGCTCACTTTAATCACAAAAAAATAACAAATTAAGCTTGCTTTACATTGAACGATTAAGCAGAACTGCAAGAAACGTCAAAAATAACTAATAATAACTAAAATAACTATAATATTTTAAATTATTTTCAATGTGTGTACAAAATTTAGTATATTATACATTTTAAGTACATGAATTGACGTCTGTTTATAGTAGCAGATGAAGCTCAACATCTTTTTTTCGTTTGCATCTGCTTTTTTTTGGTTTACTGGGATCGTTTTGGTATGATTTTTTTTTGCAGACGATATATTTTTCTCGTTCTCGCTTTAATAAATTTTAATCATTGTATCTCAGGTTTTTTGTAGACGTCGAAAGTCGTCAAGTGTAAATCAAGCTTAAATTCACAAAAAATAATCGCTTGTAGCTTTATGAAATTCACATTAAACTGACAGAAAACAAAATGTCAAAATACCAACACAAAGACCAAAAATAATCAATTATTTTTCGTTTTCGATTGGCAAGAAAATAATTGATATTTTTTGTAAAACCAAAGAAAATCGACATAACGCTTTGTTGTTTAAAATAAATACAGCTAGCTGTCAAAATTCCTTGTGGGGAATTTTTTTCCACATACATATACCCTTTCGGAAATTTTCCCTTAGCGTGATATTCAAGAATACTAGATTTAAAATATCACTTTTTTTTTTTGAATTGTGACAGATATCCACACGGGGAATTTTATGTGGAATTCAAGAATACGGGCCCAGTGCTGGGATGTTCTATCATCACTTCGATTCGCTTCGATAGACAATTGTGTTTAATTTTTTACGAACAAAATTGTATTCTATTTCGCAATTTATATTGAGATCATAGCCTACTCGATTCTATTTCTATAAACTCATTCGATAAAATATCACCAATATTTTTATTTTCGATGGCAAGTGGAAAGAGGAAAAAGAGATAGTTTGCAAATTTATTCTAACAGGCTGAGATAGCAATAGACAAACCGTAATTCAAAAAACGCAATGGAGCACAATTTTGTTCGTAAAAAAAGAGACACAAATGTCTATCGAAGCGAATCGAAGTGATGATAGAACATCCCAGCACAGGTATGGCATCATCGACAAGAATATAAAGTACACCGGGGTCTACCGGGGCAGTTTTATTAACTCGTACAAGTTAACCATACATATCGGCAAATACTATAACTTATATGGAGCAAGAATACACTCTTATTTATTTTTAACATTTTATTTGAATTCAAATTTAATTTTTTTATTTTTGTATTTTTCACCACACACTTCAATTCAGACATCACAGAACAACTACACTGTTGCAACTTGCGTATCTATTTTGGTTTTTCTTCCTAACAACTTCGTATATTGTATTGTTCTTATTTGAAAAACATCAAAAAAAATCCAGGTATAATTTAAAAAATGTTCATACTTCATGTTCTTCTTTGTGCTACGTGTGTTAAATTTTCTCTCAACAGTGTTGAGTTAGTTTTAGCTACACAGTGTTTCAATTTTTAACACTGTGTTTAATTTTTTAACTGTGTTTTTCGAGAACGAATATACTATATAACAAACACAAAACAACGCGGAATAGTAATGTGCATGAATGGTATTGTAATGTAATCGTTTATGATGAAACTCGACATGTTCGATAGTAATGGTATGCTTAGTTGTTTATTGGACAAAGTTCTGGAGTATTGCAGACTTTAGCATTTCTGAACTGATTATGATGAAGACACGTTTGATGGAAATCAGTTTTGAAATTATTACTAAATAAAATTCTTGATTATGGAAAACTGGAACAATCCTAGATTGTTGTTCAGAACTTCAGAATAAGCTTGTTATAATTATAGATCCGTCACATGTAATACAAAACGCTGTGTAGCACAACAATAAATGGATCATCATTTCACCTACAAACCGATGGTTTTACCTTTACTGTCCTAAATGCATCAGTTGTATAGGGTACCTGTACCAGTTGTAAAATTAGCCTGTACGGTTATATCTGGTGCTATTTCTTCTACTCATCTTCTTGCAATGGAGTCCATTTTGTGTTTGCCCGAATTGCGATGATTCATTCTTGGCACAGTGTGCTCTGATGAATTTCGACTAACATATTCGTTACATTGGGGAATGGAATGTCTGAATTTAGCTTCACTGATTCAATCTCCGTCATTTTCCCCTGGCGAGGATTGCAACTCCGTCAAAATTTCTATAGAATGTTGTCTGAGTCGATAGCCCTTTTTGCGGATGGATCGCGATCAAAAGTCACTGCAGGGCTTAAATTCTTCTGGCCTAATTATTGAGTTAGATTTTCGGGTAGTCTGAATAAACACTGTAAGGTTATTCAAGCTAAACGAATTGTAGTCACACAAAGTGGGGATAAGCCGCCTAGTTTTAGCGATAAAAAAACATATTGCTTAAACTTAACTTAATTGCTTAAATACTACAGAGTAAGGGTTATGTGGATACCTACTCATTGCGAATAATAAAGTTGCTGATTTCATAGCAAAAGCTGAATCACAAGAATCTCGCCCTACCTAAACTGGGACTGAAGTGGCGTTCTATTCCATTAAATATCGAACGGCAACCCAACTAGAGGTTCACTAAATATTAATTGTCATCGATAAAAAAGAACCAGCTGAGAATTATGGTCGCACTTGTTACTGGCCATGGACGTTTCAAGATACATCTCTAGCACATAAGACTAACTCAAAGTAACAATTGTCTTAAGGAAGTGGACAATTATACTTGCGCTACCTTTGCAGCCGGCCGGCATTTGTCAGAGCTAGACCCCAAGTGTTCTCTTGCTGATCTTTGAAAGCCTCTCTTCATTGGTTTAAACATTTACAGTTTGCTAAGATTGCAGTGCGGTTCCAGGTTCCAATCGTTTTAATAATCAAAAAAACAGATAGATTAAGAGTTTCAAAAGTTGAAAAATATGCTTAACTCTGTTTTAAAGATTAGCAATACAACACAAATTTTAAAATTCCGGTATTCATAAACTTAGTGATTTTGGATTTCGCAGGAGTTTGCGAATGAGTATGAATTAAAATTTTTATATCTGCCGATTTATTAAATGATTATGATTTTTTTATTGAAGCGCTGATGAAATCTGCATAGAAATAATTATTATTATACAAAAAAATTGTTTTTGAAAATTCTATACCTATAATAAATACTATATCGGACAATCGAATTTTGAAATTTGGTTAAAAATTTCAAATTCAGAGGTTGGCTTGCACTTTGGAAATCCACTTTGTTTTTTATTATATTATTTATAATTTGAGATTTTAGTATATTAAAAAAATTTGATTATAGATATTAAAAGCAAAACTTAAATACACATATCTATAGAGTGCGTATAAATACTAGTTAAGCTAGCTAAGTCATGATCTACCAAATGTATCTAACTATCTATAAAGGTGAGTGTATCTATAGCTATCTATAGCAGGCGGTACTGGTTTATGAATCTATTCGAAAATTTAAAAGATAATTATTATATATTTATGTTACCAATACAATTGGTTTGCTAACATTATGTAACATTATTTCGAACAGTTATATATAAATTATGTACCAAAACCGCCTGCAAATCGTCAAATAATGATAGAGCACTAACACGGTAATTTCCAATGTTAAACGGAAAACATTAGATTTTGTCTACACCTCATATATTTTAAAAATTGAAACTATTAAAGACAGCTATGTATATCAACCCATCATAGTGTATCATAGTTCCAACAAAATTTTACTGAAATGTAAATTCTTTTAAAAAAATTCTGTTTTCATTATTTAGATAAATAATAATATAAATGACGTAATAAATGCATTAACAATTCGATAGTGACCGGATTTAACTACAATTAGAATACGTTTGATAACTTGATCAGTTGTATGACGTTTCTGAATGAGCCAACTATTGTTGTGCTACACAGCGTTTTGTATTACATGTGACGGATCTATAATTACAACAAACTTATTCTGAAGTTCTGAACAACAATCTAGGATTGTTCCAGTTTTCTATAATCAAGAATTTTATTTAGTAATAATTTCAACAATAATTTCCATCAAAAGTAATTAATTTTGTCGGAAAATCGAATTTTAATATTTTCGGTCAGAAAATTAATTTTCTGACTGAAAATATTAAAATTCGATTTTCCGACAAAATTAATTACTTTTAATTGACTTTTTAAATAAAAATAGCTTTATATTGTATTTACGAATAATTTTTATAGAATTAAGATCTGTCTACTAATTTCCGTATAAAATTTCGAAACTCTATTGATTTTTGATGATCACCATTCATCAGACTGTTCATTGGCTCTGGTAACTTGTTGTAGTTGGGCAACTTGACTTTTCAATGTTAGAACAACATAAACCGGGTGTTTCTCCTTTAAATTTGAGTGCTCCACAGAAATTACACTTATCGTCCATCTTACCAATAAGAACTTGCGGAAAATTCATGTACAATTCCATTGACGGATCATAATGAAATGCTTCTACTTTCATGTAAATCCAGTTGTTAGCTCTCAATTTTCTTTGGCGCTCCCTTTGTATTTGTAGGCGGACATAAGTTACATCAGTTGTTACGATTTGCCGTGACTTGATGTTCCTTTGTCTATTTGCTTCAAGACGGTCGGACTTTTCTTCAATACTTTAGTTTTGAAATGAGGTTTGTTTTCTACGTCTTTTTTCTATTTCGTTTCAATACGGGTTGTATTAAACACTACACGTCGTTTTCTGGGAATTTTTCATTTTTTCTTATTTTATTTTTAATGGCTTGTCTGTTCATGTCAAACAAAAACAGACATTTCCGTTCACCGTATCATAGTAACCTTTTGTTTTTTTAAATGCGCAAGCTATACCTACTACGAAGAATAACTTTGCTTTTTTAAAAATTAAAATTAAGTGTCAAAATTCAATAATATTCTTAGAAAATTCAAATGTCCGTAACTCCTTAGGACTCAACTTGAAGATCTGAAAATAGTTGCGTTGATCTGAAAATCAGGAGACCTTTCCAAAATGTCCAAGATCACCTTCCTAGCACGCTCCATCTAAAAGGAGCTTAAGGGACGGAAATCCAAACTTTAAGACTTATAGTATAGATTGGCCGATTTTAATATAAACTTGTTAAAGTTGCTATTGCAACTTATTCCTCATATAGCGAATTTAATTGTATTTTAATGTTTTTTAAGTACATACTTATAGGGGTACATGCCAGTGGACGAGATGTCTCCGCCCTTGATTTCTGCCGTGCCTATTGTGAGGAGGAAGAAACAATGTTCCATCTGCTCTGCACCTGTTTTCGCCTAGCATATAGCTGAAATGAAATTTATGAGAACTCTCCATCTGGATATCCTGACGGATCTTAGTAAGATCAACGTCAGGATTTTCAACGCTTCTTTGTAAGCTCAGAATGGTTCGACCAGTCAGAAGGAGGAAGCACAAATGTGGTATAGCTAAGGGACCAATTTCTGTCGATGCTAGTCTATTAGGACGGCCACCCTAACCTAACCTAATTACATACTTAGTGCTTTTTATTTTATTTTAATTCTACTTATATGATCATATAAATTAATTTATAAAATATATCAAATGTCAGTCAGGCATTTTATTTAGAATGTTTGAATGGAATACCATAGCAAGTTCGACTAACTATTTTAAAATAAATCATAAATACTTCAACAATATCAATTCAGTAAAATCGTATTGAATATTTTTGTATTGCTCGACCACGGACTGGACATCAATTTTTCAACAATACTGAGAATAATATAATGCCAATCACCACCAACTATACTTTGGATTAACCGTTCCCTTGACAAAAACATTTTTTTATGATAACCGAATAAATATAAAAAACTAAATTTTAAAGTTAAATTGTAGCCATCAAACAAAATTTTAAAAAATAAAAAAAAAACCATAAATTGTAATGTTGAAAAATTGTTAGAACTGTTTCGGTTTGATTGAAATATTAAAAAAGACTAAATGGTAGTTTATAATTTTTTTAACGATGTAGAATGCAATGGCTTTATACGAGTATGTGTGTATAAACGATTACATAATATCATACAGTATAATAACCATACGGTAATCATACATATATGTAGTAAATAAGTATAAAAGTTTAACAGATAATCATTTTCGTGTATAACACATGATTGTTAGGAAAAATAGTGACTAAATTGTATAATTTCCACAGAAGTGAAATTTCTCAGCCCGCTTACCATTCCCATAGATTATACTGTAAATGCGGATAGAGTTATTTCGTATTAAAATTTTAAATCAAAAAATATTTATGCTGTCATTCAAAATTTATTTACATACACATACATGTATGTATATCTATATTTTTCTGAAATGGCATTTTCAGAATGGAAATATATTTGTTTGTTGTGCAACAAAATATTACATTTATATAGTTTATGCCAGTTTAAAATATTGTATATATATATATATATATATATATATATATATATATATATATATATATATATATATATATAATATATATATATATATATATATATATATATATATATATATATATATATATATATATATATATATATATATATATATACATATATGTACATCTACATATGTATATCGTTATGTCATAATATATTATTGAATTAAAATGATTGCAGATTAAAATGAGAGCACATTCAAAATAAAATATAGAATCGTCAAATTATGGAATTATATTATAGTAAATAATCAAATAAATTCAATTTAATTGAAATGTGTCGAGTAGTCGAGACACATAAATATGCAGCTTGTGGGAGATACAACGTGTGTAAATACTTTGTATTACGAATTTAAATTTGATTATTTATATTATCTTACTATTGGTGTTGTAATTGTGTTCAGGGGGATACATATTTTTAGTTTGAAAAGTTTAGTTATTGATTTGAATGTTATTGCATTGGATTTGTTTGCCTAAAGTTATTTAATTTGATTTTACACCTATGCCCGATGCACCAGAGTCTAATATATATTGTAAAAAAAATTAATTTAAGCGCCTTACCCACAGGAAAACGAAAACGAAAGCTGATTTTATATTTTTTGCTATAACTCCAATATAATTAGTATGTACAGATCTTAATTCTATAAAAATTATTCGTAAATACAATATAAAGCTATTTTTATTTAAAAAGTCAATTAAAAGTAATTAATTTTGTCGGAAAATCGAATTTTAATATTTTCGGTCAGAAAATTAATTTTCTGACTGAAAATATTAAAATTCGATTTTCCGACAAAATTAATTACTTTTAATTGACTTTTTAAATAAAAATAGCTTTATATTGTATTTACGAATAATTTTTATAGAATTAAGATCTGTACATACTAATTATATTGGAGTTATAGCAAAAAATATAAAATCAGCTTTCGTTTTCGTTTTCCTGTGGGTAAGGCGCTTAAATTAATTTTTTTTACAATATATATTAGACTCTGGTGCATCGGGCATAGGTGTAAAATCAAATTAAATAACTTTAGGCAAACAAATCCAATGCAATAACATTCAAATCAATAACTAAACTTTTCAAACTAAAAATATGTATCCCCCTGAACACAATTACAACACCAATAGTAAGATAATATAAATAATCAAATTTAAATTCGTAATACAAAGTATTTACACACGTTGTATCTCCCACAAGCTGCATATTTATGTGTCTCGACTACTCGACACATTTCAATTAAATTGAATTTATTTGATTATTTACTATAATATAATTCCATAATTTGACGATTCTATATTTTATTTTGAATGTGCTCTCATTTTAATCTGCAATCATTTTAATTCAATAATATATTATGACATAACGATATACATATGTAGATGTACATATATGTATATATATATATATATATATATATATATATATATATATATATATATATATATATATATATATATATATATATATATATTTATATATATATATATATATATATATATATATATATATATATATATATATATATATATATACAATATTTTAAACTGGCATAAACTATATAAATGTAATATTTTGTTGCACAACAAACAAATATATTTCCATTCTGAAAATGCCATTTCAGAAAAATATAGATATACATACATGTATGTGTATGTAAATAAATTTTGAATGACAGCATAAATATTTTTTGATTTAAAATTTTAATACGAAATAACTCTATCCGCATTTACAGTATAATCTATGGGAATGGTAAGCGGGCTGAGAAATTTCACTTCTGTGGAAATTATACAATTTAGTCACTATTTTTCCTAACAATCATGTGTTATACACGAAAATGATTATCTGTTAAACTTTTATACTTATTTACTACATATATGTATGATTACCGTATGGTTATTATACTGTATGATATTATGTAATCGTTTATACACACATACTCGTATAAAGCCATTGCATTCTACATCGTTAAAAAAATTATAAACTACCATTTAGTCTTTTTTAATATTTCAATCAAACCGAAACAGTTCTAACAATTTTTCAACATTACAATTTATGGTTTTTTTTTTATTTTTTAAAATTTTGTTTGATGGCTACAATTTAACTTTAAAATTTAGTTTTTTATATTTATTCGGTTATCATAAAAAAATGTTTTTGTCAAGGGAACGGTTAATCCAAAGTATAGTTGGTGGTGATTGGCATTATATTATTCTCAGTATTGTTGAAAAATTGATGTCCAGTCCGTGGTCGAGCAATACAAAAATATTCAATACGATTTTACTGAATTGATATTGTTGAAGTATTTATGATTTATTTTAAAATAGTTAGTCGAACTTGCTATGGTATTCCATTCAAACATTCTAAATAAAATGCCTGACTGACATTTGATATATTTTATAAATTAATTTATATGATCATATAAGTAGAATTAAAATAAAATAAAAAGCACTAAGTATGTAATTAGGTTAGGTTAGGGTGGCCGTCCTAATAGACTAGCATCGACAGAAATTGGTCCCTTAGCTATACCACATTTGTGCTTCCTCCTTCTGACTGGTCGAACCATTCTGAGCTTACAAAGAAGCGTTGAAAATCCTGACGTTGATCTTACTAAGATCCGTCAGGATATCCAGATGGAGAGTTCTCATAAATTTCATTTCAGCTATATGCTAGGCGAAAACAGGTGCAGAGCAGATGGAACATTGTTTCTTCCTCCTCACAATAGGCACGGCAGAAATCAAGGGCGGAGACATCTCGTCCACTGGCATGTACCCCTATAAGTATGTACTTAAAAAACATTAAAATACAATTAAATTCGCTATATGAGGAATAAGTTGCAATAGCAACTTTAACAAGTTTATATTAAAATCGGCCAATCTATACTATAAGTCTTAAAGTTTGGATTTCCGTCCCTTAAGCTCCTTTTAGATGGAGCGTGCTAGGAAGGTGATCTTGGACATTTTGGAAAGGTCTCCTGATTTTCAGATCAACGCAACTATTTTCAGATCTTCAAGTTGAGTCCTAAGGAGTTACGGACATTTGAATTTTCTAAGAATATTATTGAATTTTGACACTTAATTTTAATTTTTAAAAAAGCAAAGTTATTCTTCGTAGTAGGTATAGCTTGCGCATTTAAAAAAACAAAAGGTTACTATGATACGGTGAACGGAAATGTCTGTTTTTGTTTGACATGAACAGACAAGCCATTAAAAATAAAATAAGAAAAAATGAAAAATTCCCAGAAAACGACGTGTAGTGTTTAATACAACCCGTATTGAAACGAAATAGAAAAAAGACGTAGAAAACAAACCTCATTTCAAAACTAAAGTATTGAAGAAAAGTCCGACCGTCTTGAAGCAAATAGACAAAGGAACATCAAGTCACGGCAAATCGTAACAACTGATGTAACTTATGTCCGCCTACAAATACAAAGGGAGCGCCAAAGAAAATTGAGAGCTAACAACTGGATTTACATGAAAGTAGAAGCATTTCATTATGATCCGTCAATGGAATTGTACATGAATTTTCCGCAAGTTCTTATTGGTAAGATGGACGATAAGTGTAATTTCTGTGGAGCACTCAAATTTAAAGGAGAAACACCCGGTTTATGTTGTTCTAACATTGAAAAGTCAAGTTGCCCAACTACAACAAGTTACCAGAGCCAATGAACAGTCTGATGAATGGTGATCATCAAAAATCAATAGAGTTTCGAAATTTTATACGGAAATACAATTCAAGCTTTCAAATAACTCTTTTGGTACATCCATGCCAATGAATAAAAACAAAGGGTTCATGCCAACTTTCTCCATACAAGGCCAAGTGTATCACAAAGGCGGTTCACTTCTTCCGCTGCCTCACGAAGATGCGAAATTCCTACAGATTTACTTTTTGGGTGATGAAGGAGCAGAAGCTCAACGTCGTTGCTCCATTATACCTGGGATCGAGAAAAAATTAATCATATCACTTCAAAAGATGTTACATGAATACAATCACTGCATGAGGACATTCAAAACTGCATTAGACGGGAATATACAAGATTTCATGAAAATAGTGATCAAAGCTGATAAAAAACCACACACAGGACATGCTAGAGATTTCAATGAACCAACAGTTAATGAAGATACTAAAAATAAACCTGAGCGAGTATTTAATAAAGATAATAATACACCATCGAGGAAAATTGCAACCATAATTCCAATTCACAAAGTCGCGAAAATTTGTTAAGTCTGGGATGAGTATTTTGGTACCGTCTTGGTACCGTTAAGTCTGGGATGAGTATTTTGGTACCAACTGTATATTTTTTGTTGACGAAAAAGTCTGGGATAGTATAATTGTAATAAATCCTGGATGAACCAACTGTAGAAATTATATATGTATTTTTAAAATGTCTGGGATAGATTATTTACGCTTGTGTTGTCAGAGGTACTTTTTTAAAAGTCCTGGGATGAAATCCTGGGATAACTTCATCAACAAATCATATCGATTTAAAAAAGCTCCTGAATACGATTTAAAAACACGTGAAATCTTGATGGAACGCCCAAGATAGGCTTTGTTAAAATTTACTATGTAAAGTGGCTAAAGTCATAGTGATACCTTTTTAGAAAAAATATAAATTTTATAAATGTTTTAAGTTTGTCAACATTTTATATCACACCCACAATGATGAAAGATAAGCATTTATAATTTTAGAGTTTGATTTGTCCTTGTTATTTGTGAATTCAAAGTTTTTTTTAATCCACAGTAGATTTAACAATATTAAATATTCTTTATGAAAAATATCACACGTATTCGAAGTGAAACCATCTTATCTTTATTTAAGTCTTTATTACAGTGGCGTAACTGAAAAAAACCGGCCTCAATGCTAAATTTAAAAAAAAATATAGAGAGAACATAAAAACATGTTAAAATAAAGCCTAATGAGTTTTATTTACACACTCATACCCATATGTTCCACCACCCCCAATAGTTATAGATGGAGTTGAAAACTATGATCTACTGTATGAGAAAATTAAAACAGTAACTAAAACAGATAAGTTTAATACAAAATTGATGAGTGGAAACAACATCAAAGTAAACTTAGCAGATGGTGAAACCTACAGAGAAATGACAAAAATGTTAAGCGAAGGGGGACATTCTTGGTATACGTTTGAAAACAAACAAATCAGACCAATTAGGGTAATGGCTAAAAATCTGCACTCTACATGTAAACCAGAAAAAATAATTGAGGACCTGAAAGGAAAAGGTTTTAATGCAACTGAAGCATCAATTAAGCTAAAACGGAGAAGTAAGGAGCCTCTGAACATGTATATGCTGACATTCCGCGCAGATGATGATATTGAAAAAATACATCAAATCAAGTACATCTTGGGATGCAAAGTCAATATTGAGCCCCTAAGAAGATCTAGGCTTATACCACAATGTAAAAAATGTCAAGCATATGGACATACTCAAAAATACTGTAACAAAGACCCCAGGTGTGTCAAATGTCTAGGTAAACACCATACTAGAGATTGTGTCAAACCCACAGATGTACAGCCTAGATGCGTACATTGTGGAGAAAACCATCCAGCTAACTACAGAGGTTGCAGTGTTGCTATTGAATTGCAAAACATCAAAAATAAAAACATACATGCTAAAAATACAAATGTAATAAAGAAGCAAACTGTTAGAATAAACAGGCCTGAATCATTTAAAGGAGAGTTAAGGCGTGAATCGTTGATAGCCTCTCAAGGAGAAGTGGGCAAAAAAACTTACGCTCAAGTAATGATGAGTAACGAAAACAAACAAAAAACTCCTCAAACAGACGACATAAATCAAACGCTTAAGCTGATATTAAGCAAACTTAATACTTTTGATCAGCGATTACAGAAACTAGAATACAGTACTAAGGGAGCCATCCCTAAACAAAGCCATGTCTAACGACTTAAGAATTTTATGCTGGAATGCCAATGGACTCCAGCAACACCAACAGGAATTGCAAATGGTTCTGGACGCAGAGAAAATCGATGTCTGTCTCATCTCTGAAACTCACTTCACTAGGCAATCAATTATCAAATTTAGAAATTATAAAACATATCACACTATTCACCCGGGAAATACTGCCAAGGGAGGTAGTGCTGTTATAATTAGAAATAGCATTAATCACTTCGAGGAATTAAAATATGAAACAGAACAAATACAAGCAACAGCTGTTAATATCAAGACCAAAAATAACTCTATTAGTGTTATTGGAATTTACTGCCCACCGAAATACTCTCTAAAAGAAAAAGATTATCTTGAATTTTTCAGTAAACTAGGGAAAAGATTTGTAATTGGAGGAGATTTTAATGCAAAAAATATCCACTGGGGTTCTAGACTAACAACAACCAAAGGGAAAGAACTCCTCAATGCTATCAGAAAATACGGTTGTGAAGCCTTATCAAATGGTAAACCGACCTACTGGCCAACTGATCCAAATAAAATACCAGATCTAATTGATTTCTTTATAGTGAAAAATATATCTGTAAATTATATACATATAGATGAAAGTATTTACTTAAGCTCTGATCACTCCCCAATACTTTTGACATTAAGTGAAAGGATCATTCAAAAAGAAAGCTATCCCAGTTTAGTAAATAAGCACACAAATTGGGAATACTTTAGACTGTCGTTAGAAAGAAAAATTAACTTAATGGTTCCGCTAAGGAGTGAGGAGCAATTAGAAAACGAAGTTCACAAGTTCATATGTGACATACAGCAGTCAGCTTGGGAAAACACACCTCAAGTTAAAAAGAAAATTAAGGGAAACAACTACCCTAGAGAAATTAGAGAGCTCTTGGCAGAAAAAAGAAGGGCAAGGAGAATATGGCAACAAACTAGAGCCCCTCAAGATAAAACTAAGCTAAACAATCTGACTCAGCTACTTAAAAGGGAAATCAAAGATTTGAAAGACGAATCTATCAGTAACTACCTCAGAAAATTATCTAATGATACTAGTACTGATTATTCTCTCTGGAGAGCAACCAGAAGAATTAAAAGGCCAATAATGCAGATTCCTCCAATTAGAACAGAAGATAACAAATGGGCCAGAAATAACGAAGATAAAGTACGAAATTTTGCTGAATACCTGGAAAAAATATTTGAACCACATGATGACCAATCATTGGAAGCTGAAATAATAACTGAAGAGGTTGTACAGGAAAGTGACGAAATCCTACGAGCAACACCAAAAGAAGTAATGTATGAGATAAAAACAAATATGAATCCGAGAAAAGCGCCGGGTTATGACCTTATCACAGCAGAAATTTTAAAAGAACTACCAAGGAAAGCACTATTAAAGCTCACCAATATTATAAATGGCGCCTTTCGATTGAAATATGTACCCAGCCTCTGGAAAATTGCAGAAGTAATTATGATTCCGAAACCTGGGAAACCACCACACAAAACTGGATCATACAGGCCAATATCACTATTACCAGTTATGTCTAAACTCTTTGAGAAGTTATTTGTGAAAAGGCTAAATCCGATAATTGAGAGGAAAAACCTGATTCCAAATCATCAGTTCGGTTTTCGCAACCAACACTCAACATTAGATCAAGTACACAGAATAACTAATATTATTGAAGGAGCATTAGAGGAGAAAAAAGTCTGCTCAACGATATTCTTAGACGTTGCACAGGCCTTTGATAAAGTTTGGCATGAAGGACTTAACTATAAGTTAAGAACTGTACTACCAATGCAATTCACTACAATATTAGAATCATACTTGAAAGATAGATTCTTTAGAGTAAAATTAGACGATTCCTATTCTGAATTGAAAGAAATCAAGGCAGGAGTACCGCAGGGCAGTGTATTAGGTCCGGTCCTATACCTTTTGTACACTAATGATCTCCCTGTATTAGAAAACAACACTGTGGCGACCTTTGCTGATGACACGGCAATCTTAGCTGTTGGAGATAGCAACGAAGAATCAACACAGAGTTTACAGTTGGCTATTACTCAAATACATAACTGGACCAAAAGATGGCGAATTAAACTTAACGAAACTAAATCAGTTCACATCAATTTTACAAACAAACGACTCGAACATATTCCGGTTACAATTAATCAAGAAATAATACCGTATGCCAACACGGCTAAGTACCTTGGCATGACACTAGATGCAAAACTACGATGGAAAGCACACGTCAAAAAGAAAAGTGAAGAACTAGGGCTTAAATATAGAAAGATGTATTGGCTGATAGGAAGGAGCTCCGCTTTATCAACATACAACAAACTTCTATTATACCGGGTGTTTTTTTTAAACTGAGACGATCAAATATCTCGAAAAATAGCCACTCTACGGAAAAAATGTCCATAATCAAAATTTAATCATACCGCGGGGGAAATACATTAGTGCAAAAAAAAAGTCCCCCCACCCCCGCTTTGTAGGTGGGGCGGGGGTAACTTTTAAACTAAGATAGGAAGCCATATTTTTTATTGCAGATACGGATTCTACGACTAAAAGTACGTATGATTTGAATAAAACATTTTGTTCGGTTCATGATAGATGGCGTTGCAATCGACGAAATTCAATTTTTTCAATTTCTCCTTCTTAGAACACACGCATTCGATTCTGCAATACGTTTGAAATAAAAAACATCACGTTTTCATTGGAAATACTCGAAATTCGTCATCAAAACAATTTATTCAGTTTTGTAAATCTAAATAAGTGTTCAAAATGATGGCCTGAATTTTGTATTTTTGAAATTTAATAATAAAACTTGAAATTAATTTTGAACACTTATTTAGATTTACAAAACTGAATAAATTGTTTTGATGACGAATTTCGAGTATTTCCAATGAAAACGTGATGTTTTTTATTTCAAACGTATTGCAGAATCGAATGCGTGTGTTCTAAGAAGGAGAAATTGAAAAAATTGAATTTCGTCGATTGCAACGCCATCTATCATGAACTGAACAAAATATTTTATTCAAATCATACGTACTTTTAGTCGTAGAATCCGTATCTGCAATAAAAAATATGGCTTCCTATCTTAGTTTAAAAGTTACCCCCGCCCCACCTACAAAGCGGGGGTGGGGGGACTTTTTTTTTTGCACTAATGTATTTCCCCCGCGGTATGATTAAATTTTGATTATGGACATTTTTTCCGTAGAGTGGCTATTTTTCGAGATATTTGATCGTCTCAGTTTAAAAAAAACACCCGGTATAAACAATTATTAAAACCGGTTTGGACTTATGGTATCCAACTTTGGGGTTGTACCAAACAGAGCAACGTGGAAATCATCCAAAGATTTCAAAACAAAGTATTAAGGAACATCGTTGATGCACCATGGTATGTTAGAAACAGAGACCTCCATAGGGACCTTAAAGTGGACACTGTTTCAAAGGAAATCCAAAAAAATGCACTGAGACATAGGCAAAGGCTCGAACAACATGTTAACACTGAGGCAACTAAGCTGTTAAACAACACAGATATTGTACGCAGGCTCAAACGAACTAAACCTTTTGAGCTGGTGTAATTGCTAGTGTAAACAGCGTAATGCTGATCTAAAACCCAAAATAACGACGTGGTTTAATTCAATTTATCAGACACTATGGAACACCAGTGGGAAGAAGCCATAGATTAATACAACATAGTAAATTAAGTTAGAATAAAATTGCTCATTAGTCCAGGTGACTAGATTGTAATAATTGTTTATTTAAAATATTTAAATAAAATTGAAAAAAAAAAAAAAAAATACCCATATGTAATTAAAAAAAATTAAAATAATCTCCTAAAAGTAATTAAATATTAATTCTCGAATATCTTTTGCCTTGAATTAACGCTGGCAATGTTAATAAGTTTTGAAACTTTCAGTTTTTAACCACTTTCGCTTTAATGTTAAGTAAAGCTGTATATACACTAGTTGTTCGAAACCAGCCTAGTGCACTAAATCTTGTTAATTTTATAAGGTTCGCGATCGTTCTTAGCTAAACCATTTAGATTTTTTTTTAAACTGTGATTTTAGTTAGATAGCCGGCTTGAGCTCGCTTGGTTTACTATGCTTAACCATAAAATATCATTCTTAATGGTTGATAGATTAAGAATCAATTTTCGATGAACTGGTTTTGACTTGACTGGTTTATAAGCACTAGTGTGTCATCACCTTAACGATCAAGGCGCGAAACAGTTTTACTCCATTCATCTCCTAAAACACCTAAAACATTGCATTTTTGAATGAGTACCAGGAATCTCAGACGTCCCGCTCAGCTCGGGACAGTCCCGCCAAACTATGATTGTCCCGGGTCCCACCAACGCATTGTAGTAAAATATTACGCCAATCGAAAATATTCAATTAAAATTTTAGGTATACAAAATTTAAAAAGTCTCCAGAACAAATTATTGGTAGTTCATGAAAACATTTTCCAATTAAAAATTAAGTGTATTGTCTATTTCGCTATCATTAATTTTGAGATGAAACAAAACGAATGCTTATAAGGTAATATAGTATTTTCTGTTGCATACAGTAGCAGTCCGTGAGCCTAAAATCAAAATGAACAACATAACTTTAATATTGGATGCTAAAATCGAAAAATTAAATACAATCGACATATATACATTTTTAATTTTTTAATTTTAATATTCAGTGTTAAAATATGTACATGATTACAATTGTGAGTGAAAATGTTTGAAATATCGTAGAAACAATCACCACTTACCAGTTGCCAATACAAAATAAAAGTTTTTAAAATGAAAGAACTTAACTTTCAAAAATAAATCACAATAATTTGTCTGTTAAACTTATTAATTTTTTCAAACAGTTTAGAAATTTATACAATAATCAAAAACTGAGTGGAGCAGTCACCTGAGTAGAAGGAAATAGTACCCAAAACGATTTACAAAAATGCAATCAATACATTATTGGTAAAAATAATTATAAAATTTCCCGATATAAAATATCAAGCATACGTTTACCTATCTATAACACACGAAAAGGTATCCTGGATCAGTATTAGACAATTTTTCGTGTATTTTACTATGTGAGTGTTTCGCAAAGTAAACTAAAATTTGGTATTGAAATTAAAGCTTTTTATAAAATTCCGTTTACTTTAATCAGGACCAATATGTTTTCTATATGCGTAGGTAAGTTTTTGTAAAATGTCAACAAATCGTTTGGTTTGAATTTTCTAAGTAATGGAATATTCGATTTTGTTAATATTGATAAAAAATGTATTTGATATATTCATAATCAAAATTATTTAGTGATTAATCTAAGTTTTTATTTAAAAATTTAAAAAAATTCATACACATTTTGCTAAAAAAATCCTTCAATCAGAGTTACTAAACAAAATAACAGTATTTTTATTTTTGTGTTCTTAAATCCAAATAACCAGTGCCATGACATAAATATTAGATTATTAGTTGTTTGTCCTCTATTCTACCAAATATATTACCTCTGTTGGAATGTAGAACTCATGGGCCGACCCATCGTTCATGTTAGTACAGGCTAGCATGGACTAATGGAGTGTGCAGATGGCCAGTTAAAAGACGGACCTGTAGCCGTGTACAAAATAGAGGTACTGTTCTGCTTCCAAAGGACAATAAATCCACGAGCGGAACAGTCTCTAATTAATGTATGTATGTGTTGGTATCTATTTAAAAAAAAATAATCTATCTATAGTTTGTTTAATCTAAGATTTACTATGAAGAAAGGAACCAATAACAAAATTATAAAAGTTATTCAAATTATCAAAGCAAAATTTAGTTATTTCGCGATACTCGTACAATTTATATTTAATTATTTTTTAATTTATAGCTTGATTTGTTTAGTGAAATTAAACCTAGGCGCTATAATATATAAATAATATATATAAATCAACAAATTTTAAAAGCAATTATATTTTGTGTCATCATTTTATGGGCGAAAAAGGTAATTTGAAAATAAAAAATAAGTATCCGTTCCCAAACTTAAAGCGATGCCACATGTACAACCGTCAAATCAGGATAGGGATTTTGGTCGTTTCATGAGGCTAGTCTCACGCGAAAAAATTGAAAATTTCGTATACGTACAAAGTATAATGTACACAATTTTATAGTTGTGTATAGCTATTTGTTTTCTTTGTATTAGTATGTTTTTGCTATGGTAAGCACCAAATGTATATGAATCGATTCAAATCGGTTCATTCTGTTGGTACTTACGTTAATTATTATGACACTTCTCCCATGTCATTTACTAGTGGAATTGTCATAAGTTATTTTTGGTGTTTTGATTTATTTGACATAACTTTATTTACTTTCATTATGTCCATGGCAACCATCCTACATAAATAACAATAATAGAAAAGCACACTTGATGGACTGAAATCAAACACGCACATTTACCAATACCATTATATTCCGGTTAATTTTGTCTCACAGTCTCATAAAACGACCAAAATTCCTGTACCTCGATTTTGTTGCCTTTTTGAGACTATGGGACTAGGAGAGTAAAAATTACCGGAAAATAGTAATATTAATGAGTATATGTGTATTTGTGCGCATGCGCTGTTCAATTTGTTTATATTTTATTTTGACAAAAATTCAAAAGCTTTCGGATGCAAAAATTTCATAATAGGATAATAAGTAAACATAATAATTTATGTACTATATACTTTTGACATAAACGTCAATTCTCCGTCGCAATAGCAGGAGAAAACGGAGTGTAAGCACCAACAATGTTTGTATTATTTTTGTTTTTTATACCGATTTATACCGATTCGATAATTTTTGATGCTTATTGTACACTCTCAAAACAAATACACATACAAAAAATGACAACACACAACAACAATATTTAATAGCCTACACAGTGTACGTATACAAAATAATTGGCAGTCTCATAGTCTCATAGTCTCAAAAAGGCAACAAAATCGAGGTACTGTACAGGTTTGAAAACTGAAAAATACAAGTTTTGACAGAAAAATAGGGCTTAAGGCAAAATTCAAAAATATCGGCAAAAGCCTGGGACCGATTACTTCATTTATGATTAAATGATTGCATTACATTGGTTTTACCATATTTTCTACCGAATCGGTCGGAAATACAACTGCATGTGGCATTGCCTTTAAAATCCGGACGGGAAAATACTGAATGGTATAAATGTTGAAGTTAACGAACGCTCCCCCGTTTTCAAAATCATGAACGAATTTTTTTGCCGTCGTTTTTTTCATTTAATTTTGATTATAACCTGTCAAAATAGAAAAAAATTCGCTGTTCGTGATTATTTGTTTCATGGCATCGCCTTTATACACAAAATTCAGGTAATTTAAAGTGCAACTTAAACTAGATGGGCCTTCAAGCGCATTCAGCCTAATTTGGCAGAATGCGCCTGTATGCATGCATTTTACATTACAATACATACCAAAAACTGTACGTTCACAATTTCTATTGTGTACTTCTTAATGTTCATGATACATTATTGTGATAAAATAAACTGACAAACTTGTCAACAAAATTGAACCAAAGGTAAAATAAAATGTTTACTATTATTTAAGTAAAATGTAAAAATGTGCATGAACTAACAACTGAATTTTTTGATCGTTTGTTTGGGAGACTCGTGTTTATCTTCCTACTTTTTTACTGGAAATCTAATGGTAATTAGTTTTCTTGTCCAGCAGAACAGTTTTCAGTATCTGATATACCCGATGGGTACTAAAGCCATGCATTGGTTTCATTGGCTGATTTACGCTACTGCTTCTATATATACGTTTTTTATTAATAGTCGATTATAAGTAATCAATCAATCAATTTTATAAATATCCTGAAAACAAAAATGTGAATTTTTTAAATGAGTTTGATTAGCACATATGTACATACATATATATAGATAATAAAATTAGAAATACTTGAAACATTAACCCCACCTCCAACAACCATGTTTAATAATAATTTGAAAATAGAACAAAACAATTAGGGTTTTTTTTTTGTTCGTTGTAAATCATTTTTTATCCAAAAATGAATTACTGAACACTGACATTCAATCATCAATTTATTTTTTATACAATTGAATTTTCCACCAACAATTTTTGCAAATTAATCAAAATAATTGGATTCTCTTTTGTAAAGCTTTCATATTGGTTATGGTGTTGATTTTTTTTTGTTTAGTCTTTTTGTTGGTTATTTTGATATGCTATAATTTTCCGTTCTGCAGCAATTCAATATGCTATATAAATTTTTATGTATTTAATCTAATTATAACGATTTATTATTTTTTTATATACACACAGTAAATCGATACATTTTTAATTTCTAATTTTTGCGTTAAGAACAACAAACTTAAACCATCTTATGGTCGGTAGTAGTGTAATCGTAGTCTGCGCGATAATTTGAATAGTACAAAACGATTTTAATTTAATGGATTATATAACAAATAGTGGTACGAAAGATAAAAATGATTGATTTGTGTTGTTTATCCAGTATTCATTTGGTAAATGTTTTTTTTTCTCTTAATTCGTTGTACGAGTTTATTGCGAACATTAATACGCAATTAAGGACACGTACCTATCATAATAAGATTTTATTTCACTTTCAATCAATTTTTTATGCGAAATATTTTAATGCAAAGAATGACACCATTTTAGTGAATTTCATTTTATTGTGTCTTAGGTAGTTTCGAAAGAATTTTGCATATTGAATTTTGCAATAAATAATTTAAAATATTTTAACCTTTGAACAATTTTTTTCAAACATATATGTACATATTTTTATTATCATTGTAATTTATAAAAATGTCGAAGTAAATAATATTAATGGTGGATGCCGAATTTAGTTTCATTGATTGTTTGAATATAAAAACGAAATCGGTGTATAATTCAAAATGAGTAAGTACATTAAATTCTATGTGAATACATCAAAAACAGTTAGTTACAAATTTGATGAAACAAATTTATGGTGGTGAAACTTATTGGCTGTTATCAATTAACAATTTTTTTTTTTTTATATTTTAAATAAACAATTATTACAATCCAGCCACCTGAGATTGAGCATTTTTATTCTAACTTAATTTACTATGTTGTATATTAATCTATGGCTTCTTCCCACTGGTGTTCCATAGTGTCTGATAAATTGAAGTAAGCCACATCGTTATTGTGGATGTTAGATCAGCATCATGCTGTTTACACTAGCAATTACACCAGCTCAAAAGGTTTAGTTCGTTTGAGACTGCGTACAATGTCGCTGTTGTTTATCAGCTTAGTTGCCTCAGTGTTAACATGTTGTTCAAGCCTTTGCCTATGTCTCAGTGCATTTTTTTGGATTTCCTTTGCAACAGTGTCCACTTTAAGGTCCCTATGGAGGTCTCTGTTTCTAACATACCATGGTGCATCAACGATGTTCCTTAATACTTTGTTTTGAAATCTTTGGATGATTTCTACGTTGCTCTGTTTGATACAACCCCAAAGTTGGATACCATAACTCCAAATCGGTTTTAATATTTCTTTATATAATAGAAGTTTGTTGTAAGTTGATAGAGCGGAGTAAGACCCAGTTTTGTGTGGTAGTTCCCCAGGTTTAGCAATCATAATTACTTCTGCAATTTTCCACAGGCTGGGTACAATTTTCAATCGAAAGGCAGCATTTATAATATTGGTGAGCTTTAATAAAGCTTTCCTTAGTAGTTCTTTTAAAATTTCTGCTGTGATAAGGTCATAACCCGGCGCTTTTTTCGATTTATATTTGTTTTTATCTCATACATGACTTCTTTTGGTGTTGTTCGTAGGATTTCTTCACTTTCCTGTACAACCTCTCCAGTTATTATTTTGGCTTCCAATGATGGGTTATCATGTGGTTCAAATATTTTTTCCAGGTATACAGCAAAACTTCGTACTTTATCTTCGTTATTTCTGGCCCATTTGTTATCTTCTGTTCTGATTGCAGGAATCTGCATTATTGGCCTTTTAATTCTTCTATTTGCTCTCCAGAGAGAATAATCAGTACTAATATCACTAGATAATTTTCTGAGGTAGTTACTGATAGATTCGTCTTTCAGATCTTTAATTTCCCTTTTAAGTAGCTGAGTCGGATTGTTTAGCTTAGTTTTATCTTGAGGGGCTCTAGTTTGTTGCTATATTCTCCTTCTTTTTTCTGCCAAGAGCTCTCTAATTTCTCTGGGGTAGTTGTTTTCCTTAATTTTCTTTTTAACTCCAGGGGTGTTTTCCCAAGCTGACTGCTGTATTGTCATATATGAACTTGTGAATAATTAACAAGATTAAATTAAAATAATTAAGGGTATGTTGAAAATTTTGTTACTTATGTATAATATAGAGTACGATTTGGTGAATAAATCATTTATTTTTCTGACACAAATCTACCTTCTTCTTCTCTAATTTTTGTGGTAAATCAATTTCAACTTGCGTTTTCTTCAGTACCTTTTTAACTATTTCTATAGTTCAAAAGGTACTGATGAAAACGCAAGTTGAAATCGATTTACCAGAAAAATAAAAAATAAAAATTTGTTACTGTAAGGAATAATAACTATAAAATCAAAAACTAAAACATAATATTTTATATTTATTATTTTTTTATTTTAAAATAACCTTAAAATATAACAATTATGTAACATATTATTATTATTTAGAGTACCTGAATTAACTAAAATATTAAAACAGGCGTTTACTTTAATCTGCCGGAAATACATTTACCCAACTATAAAGAAGGGTAACCGAATAGCCAACTGTAAAGGTTATCCAATTTCAAATTTTTAGTTGATATTCGGACTGCATGACCTTCTTCCTTACTCCTATCAAGGTATATTTATAACAAGTAGAAATGTAAAATTAATATGACTAAAAATATAAACGAGGGGCGCTCCTTTACTCCTTTAGATTTTTTGCTGGAGCATTTCAGTATTAATTAAAAATGATATATTAAGAGATAGTATATACATTCAGAAGGAGCGCCCCGATTTCGTTTTTATATATTCAAACAATCAATGAAACTAAATTCGGCATCCACTAGGAGTAAAGTAGACAAATTTGATTTTCTACTTTTCAAAGCCTTTTCAAAGCAAATATAAGCGTGGTTCTTTAAAAAGTTTTTTTTAAATATTTATTCTATTTTCTACTTTTTAGTCATCGAAATTTGCAATCAATTTTTCGACCATGTTAACATTTGTCAGGAAGTTGCAAAGAGATAAATGGTATATCTATCTTTGGACCTTACCTTTCAGAGTGCGATCCGAGAGCACTATGTCATATTATGGTTTTTTTATTATAGCCAACTTTTATAAGTCTTTATCAACTTTTGTAATCAATTTTTCAACCACTTTCGACAGTCCAATTAAGCTGAAATATTGCATGCAGGCTTAACTCCGGTGACAATGCAAGATTCTAACAAGATTTTTTCGACCTAAAAGGCTTTGTAAAGCTAAAAGGCTTTGAAAAGCCTAAAAGGCTTTGCGAAACCTTTTAGGCCGAAAAAAAATTAGAATCTTGTATTGCCATCGGAGTTAAGCCTGTATGCAAAATTTCAGCTCAATAGGACTATCGCAAGTGGTTGATAAAAAGCCTTTTAGGCCGTAAAAATGTTAAAATCTTGTATTGTCATCGGAGTTAAGCCTGCTGCATGCAAAATTTCAGCTCAATTGGACTATCGCAAGTGGTTGAAAAAAAGCGCTTTAGGCTTTTCCAAGTCTTTTAGGCCGAAAAAATGTTAGAATCTTGTATTGTCATCGGAGTTAAGCCTGCATGCAAAATTTCAGCTCAATTGGACTATCGCAAGTGGTTGAGAAAAATTATTTTAGGCTTTTCAAAGCCTTTTAGGCCGTAAAAATGTTAAAATCTTGTATTGTCATCGGAGTTAAGCCTGCTGCATGCAAAATTTCAGCTCAATTGGACTATCGCAAGTGGTTGATAAAAAGCGTTTTAGGCTCTTCAAAGTCTTTTAGGCCGAAAAAATGTTAGAATCTTGTATTGTCATCGGAGTTAAGCCTGCATGCAAAATTTCAGCTCAATTAGACTATCGCAAGTGGTTGAAAAAAAGTCTTTTAAGCTTTTCAAAGCGTTTTAGGCCGAAAAAATGTTAGAATCTTGTATTGTCATCGGAGTTAAGCCTGCATGCATTTCAGTTTCAGCTCAATTGGACTATCGGAAGTGGTTGAAAAATTGATTACAAAATTTGACGATACAAACAGACACACAGTGTGAGGTAATATAAGCATGGTAATAAAAACGTTATTCGTTACAATGTAAATTCTAAAAATGTACGCAACATAAAAATAGATCGCCTGTACTTTGCTATGCCAATACATTTGCCTTTATGTGTTTGTTTTAAATCTACGTAAAATAAAATATAATAAACAAACAGTTTTTGTTTTATTAAATTGTTTTTATTGAATATTTCGAGTATGTAAGTACGCTTATGACTTGTTGCACCTCCGGCTTTTTAATTATATTTGTTTTTCATATAAAGCTTTTTTATTTGCTTGTAGACTTTTCTGGCTGATATGAATCTGGAGTTTACTTTTACTGACAAAGTTTTTGTTTATAATTAAATATATGCGCACAGGTTTTGCACCATTTCACACAATGATATATACCATACTAAACATGATTAATTTAAAATTACAATACTTTGTCAAAATAAATATAAAATGCATAATAAATTAAAAGGTAAATCATTGTTCTTTATTCAAAACTAGCTTTCTAAAAACATTAAAAGAATTCACTAGGTGTTTAACATTTCAATCAAATGTCAATTTTCAATGGTTTTTATGTGCATCGATAACAAATCGAAATATATGTACGTCTGAAAAATCATACCGTCAAGTCTATTAAATTTTTTATTGAGCTTGATTCGTTCGAACATGTCTAATAAGCTGTTCCACCATCACAAAACTATTGATAATTTTAAACTGCAGTTTTAATTAATTTTTCCGCTTATCGATAATACAATCTCTAGAATTCACTCATCTAACTTCAATCCCATATAACACAACCTTTATAGCGATGAATGGTTGTATACATTATTATGAAGTTTTGGCGGCAATAATAAACATTTGTAAACCTACCCAATCTGACTTTGTCAAAGAGATAGATTAGATTGATTGTTTGACCTCGAGCAATTTATAATAAAAAAACTAATTTATGTAGAATAAAAAATTTATTTAAACTGTGCAAGTGCAATCAAGTATATTATGTAAATATGACTAAATATGGTCAGATGTACATACGTAGATTGTAAGAACGTAGTCCATACATATATGATCTCAATTCTCAACGAGTTATTAGAAATTCTTTGAAGCATGCCAGTTATGGACACAGTATTGATAAATTAAGACACAATAAATAAAAAAGGAATCACTGTGACCAAATATAATGTTAAATTCTTCGAACTATAATGGATCTCTATGCAGATACGTATTTTGTTAGAGCATATAAGAAAAATTTCATAAGATTTTAATGATTTACTTCACATTTTTATCACATAAATATCTCTAAACCGCAAAAGCAATAGATGAATGTACATTTTCGCAATACATATATCCTAAAGCCTACAGTTTTTTCAAATATAATCGAGCCTAAACATTTTTCTATGAACCACCATTCTGATGACGATTACAAGATATTTCAAATCTGCTATGCAATTAAACAGAATGCTATTTAAATATGTGCTATTTTACATACTTTGTGGACAAGGAGCGACAAATACTACCGTCGTGAGGTAAGCCCAAAGAATCCCTTCCCAAAAAAAGCTTTTTTACCAATTGGTGTTTCTTAATTATTTACCGTACAAATTCATAGTAACACGAAAAAAAAACAGCAAAAAGAGGTAAAAATAAAAATGTTTAGTTTTTCGGGCTGGTATTATGATAATATTATGTATATAATTATATGTAAGTATATAATTATGTTGTTAATTTGGATGTCAATTTTAACAAGCAATACAGTTGAAAAATAAATAATATCATTAATTAGTTAATTTCAACGTAAACTAGTAAATAATAAATAAATGTACGCCTACAAAGACAACAAATACATTTTTAATGAGGAAACAAATTCACAATGTAAATATATTTTTGAAATTCGATCTTTCCCCTGTTATAACCCCCAAAGTTGTGGGTGATACGTGATTGTTGTTTCTATAGGGTATTTAATTTAATTGGCGGATTTAGTATCAGGCGAAACATGTTTTGATTGTTCCCAATGTTGGCGACTGACACGTGATTGCTATTTCATTCCCACTCTCATCAACTAAAACTTTCTAGTCTTTCATTGATTTCATTTATTTCGGTATAGGGGATCATCTGGGTGCTCTCGGTTTCAAATTTTCTAAAACTTTTCAAATTTTTGTTATTTATTTTCGACGTTTGAAGAATATTTCAAAAATCTATTATAAAATTCTTTTACTGCCCAATTTAGTTATTGTTGTACCGGAGAAAAAAAAAATTATCGGTAAATTCGAGTAATGTTATGTAAACAAATATCAGAAGATAGGTATTCGAAATTCACAAATTTTTGATGAGATATATCTTCCTGCTAAATATTTAAATTTAAATTAAAGTCAGACATCCGATCATCAAAGGTTCAACCCAGCCAATCAACCATTGACCATCAAAATATTTCGTAGTTACGTGACAACATTGATTCAAATATTAATTAGCCGTCAAAAAGTGACAATGTTTCGACGCTCGCCGACCAAAAATGTTCAGATGAGTTCGGGATAGAGCTCGTCTTCATCTTAGATTACATATTAGGACAATATTGTAAAGATTTTGACTAGGTTAAACTCGCAAATAAGTAAAGTCATATTAGACTACACAATCAAGATAATTCAATTAAGTGTATTGATTTGCGCTCTAGCTTATGCTAAAACCGTTTTTAATTTTTTTTTGATTTTGAAATGGTTTAATTTTATTTTGAAAAACTTTCATTTGAGTTGGAATTTGTGTTGTTTGATTTGGAGGAAGTTTTAATTGGTTTTAAAAAAGTTTCGTTTGATCTTTAAAAGAATTAGTTTGAAATTCTATATTTTTATGCATAAAGTGCAGTTTATGAAATTCAATTGGGTAAATTGCCAGACTATTTATTTAAGAGTACATATTAATTTAAAATGGTTTAAGAAACGTAACGATTTAAGAAATATAAATCTAACAAAGTACTTAATTTTACAAAGAAAATCTATTGTTTAAAAACATTCAAATTTTGTGGTATAAAGCATGGTAACATAATCTGTATTATTTAAACACAAACTTTTTTCTAGTTAATATATTAATAGTTATATATTTATAAATGCTTATTGTAGATATGTACATACATATATTGCTTAATGGCTTAAATTATTAATATTCTTTAATTTTCATGAACATTTTTTTTATCACATACCACCACATACATAATAATCTTACAAAATAATGAATGTAATTTATGAGTGGTTTCTAATACCAATATCATATCTTCTTATATCGTGTTTACTTTATTTATTACGATACGTGAGAAGAAGATAAAATGTCTTTGAATATATACATTGTACATAAAACAGTCATCTTTTTAACAGAAAAAAGGGTTTTAAAATAAATCATGTATGGTAGCGTGATTTTTGTTTAAAAAAATCTGTAGTATAATACAGGAACCGTTTTATATTCAGGTTAACTATATTTTACATAATAAAGCAAAAAAAAATGTGCAGATAATTTAATTTAAGGCAATCTCGATTATAAGCCAATATTAATGTTTTAAAATAAATACCCTAAATTTAACAAACTCGTCTTACTGATTTGCATACGCTATGCGGTACCTTTTGTTTGTAATATTAAAAATAATTTAAGTCAAGTTTGAATTGCATGGTTCAATTTTAATTACAATGTCAAAATATTATGCTATTCCGAACAACGCCTAATATTTTCGTTAATTAAAATGAGAACTATAGTTTTATAGTTTATCAGAGATTTTTAATTAAATGTTGTAGTATACAGGGTGTCCCGATAACTCTTCTAGAAATTAAGATACCTCAATTGTTTTTCTATAATTTTAAAACTACAGAGTTCTTCTTTCAGTGTTCCCAACTATGATTTATGGTGGGTGCAAGATTGACGTCAAGATAGTGCTAGATTGACAGTATAGAGTTCTAAATAATTTCAATTCGTAAACTTAGGCCCTGGTTCATTCACAAAATGTATAAATTCTATATCCCTAATTTCACTGAAATTGCTTATGGATAAAACGTTACTTATCATCCCATGTTTAACACACATTTTTCAAAAATAAGTGAAGCTACATATTTCCAAATTGCTCGAACCCTTTCACAAATTGAATGAAACATTTTTCAAATTCGAATTATTTTTGATAATTTTATTAGATTGCCATCGCCATGTGTATAAATTGTTAGAAAGTAATTACAAATTGAATATTTTGCAATTAGAATAAAACTTTTTTCGGAATGAATATAACTTTTTTCACCAAAAATGATTAATTTTTCTAAATGAAGTGCTCATTTATAGATACAATGCGAATGTTTAAAGAGTTTTTTCGCTTATAACTAGCCACTAGCGGCTACAATATATATTTATCTCCTCGTACCAATTAAAACAATTTTTTGAGCTGATTTATAAACTTCTCGTTATCACTATTTTGGGCTCGAAACAGTTGAAAAAACATTTAAAAAATTGTTTGAAATACCCATATAGCAAAGTTTTCAGCAATTAATAAACTTTTCGTAATACATTTTTGATTTTAAATTTTTAATCACACGCCAAGGTAAAACTTTGAGTTTCGTATTATAAAAAAGAACTTTTCAAAATATAAATATAAAGATTTCTTCTTTAATTAAAGAAGTCAATGATTACAAATATTAAAATTCAGTTCAAATGATAATTGTGAAACTGTTTTTCAAAAAGCTCATCTTTTCATAAAAGGATTTTTAGTCAGATTGAAATCAAATCAAATATCCGCACTTGATTTTTAATTAAAGAATCCAATGATTACAAATATCAAAATTTTATTTTCCTACTGGAAGAAATAAATGTTTTCACAAAGCTCCGTCGTTTGTAATAAAAGAAGTTTTTATCAGATTGGTAGCAAATATTTATTTTTTAATTATAAACACATTATAGATAATTACAAAAATCAAGAATTTAATGTCCAATTCGACTGACAATATTTTAAAGATTATTTTGAAAAAGCTCAACTTTTCATAAAATAGATGTTATAGGAAATCAGGGGTAAATAAAATATTTTCACTTCCGTTTTAATTAAATAACCAGTTAAGTGATTACAAATATCAAAATGTGGGTACTTCTAGTGGGATAATATTGTAAAACCTTTTTTCAAAAAACTTGTCTTGTCGGATTGTAATCTATCTAACAAACTATTTTTATTTACTCTTTAATAAAAGAAGCTTGTAATTAAAAAAGCACATATTTTCACAATAGAACGTGCATGTTGGATCAGAATCAATTAAAATGTTTACCGTTATGCTTTAATTAAGATTTCCAATTGATAGAGACTGTGAAACCTATATTTTTAAAAATCTTAGATTTCCATAAAAAAAACTTTTATGCCGAATTGGAATCAATTAAAATAAAATAAATACACTTATCATTTAATTTAGAGAAACAGATAATTACAAAATAGAAACACTGCAAAATATTTCATCAAAAAGTGCTTTTTTCATAAAGGAGCTTTTATGTTGGATCGTAATTGAATAAAAAATGTACATGTGTTATTTAATTACAAAAGAAGATGATCAACAAATATTAAATTATTAATTTCCAATTAGGACAATTGTGCAACTTTTTAACAAAAAGTTCATCTTTTATTAATGAAGTTTTTGTTGGATTGTAGTCAATTGAAATATTAACACTTTGTGCTTTAACTAATTAATTCGATAGTCGCAAATTTCAAATGTAAATTTTCGAAGTGGAATGGCCACTTTTTTTCAAAAGCTCTGCTTTTTATAAAAAAATTTTATGTTGCAGTGGAATAAATTAGAACATTTATGTTTTTTGTTTAATTTAGAAGTAAATCATTATGATTATTAAACATTGAATTTTTAATTTGAAGGGCAGACATGAAACTTTTTTCAAAAAGCTCATTGTTTCATAAGATAACTTTTATGTTGGATCGGAAACAAATATTTGTTCTCTTTAAATAAACAGATAATTTTAAAATCTGAAATTTGATTTCCAATTCGAAGAACAATAATCTGAAACTTATTTTAAAAAGCTTAATTAGTTAGTTACAAATATCAAAATTTTACTTTTCAATTGGTAGGACCAGTAGTTAAATTTTTCATCAAAAAGCTATTAATAAAATAACTTTAATGTTAGATCGGGATCAATTAAAATATTTACACTTGTCGTTTAAAAGAACCAAATAATTTACAAATATCAAAAATGTAATTTCCAATTGTGAAAGTTATTTGCCAAAAGCTCAATTGTTCATAATAGTGCTTTTATGTCGGTTCAGAATCTATAAAAATGCTTTATTCAACGCTGTACAAATATTTTGGTCTACATATATCGGAAAGTTATAAGAAACTGCCACCAACCTATTTGAGGGAAGAATCAAATAGAGAGCTCGCAAAAACAATCGAGTTCATTACTAATGGAAAATTTTATATCTCCGTGATAAAAAGAGGAGATATAAAAGAAACAAAAATTCAACCGCTCAATATTGACGCTTACAGAGCGTAAGTGAAGCATTTCGACGAAGTTGGTAAACATTACTACACTTACCAACTAAAAAGCAAAAAAGGATTGGTCGTCGTATTAAAAGGCATAGAAACCTACGTGGATGCAAATGAGATACGAGCCGCCCTCACTGAAAAAGGATTTCAATGTAAATCCATCACCAATATTATTAACCGTGAGAAGTTGCCTCAGAATAGAACCAGATAATAAAGAAATCACAGAGAAACATGCAATATTTGACTTAAAATATCTACTGCATAGAAAAATTATCGTTGAGGAACCCACAAAAACAACTAGACCGATACAGTGTGTTAAGTGCCAAGAGTATGATCACACTAAAGCATTATGTACTTTAAGCGATGTTTGTGTTTTCTGTGGTGAACTCCATAACTCAAATGCATGCAACAAAGATAAAACGGAAGCATCCGTGAGAAAATGCAGCAACTGTGGCGGAAATCACACTGAAAATTATAGAGGGTGTCCAATTTACCTAGAATTGAAAAGAAGAATCACTCCAAGGCAGCGAGCAGAGCAACGAATGCTTAATCTTCATTCTTCCACTGCACCAAAAGTACGACCAGAAGTATCATATCATAACGCTCAAAATAACCAATCAAAAGCAACTGTAAACAGTAGTGTGCATCAAGGGGTTTCATATGCAAGTATCCTTAAGGGTACTACTCCTAAAGTGTAAGCAAGCGAAGAGGGAAACGTCACAGCTGCATGGCGATGATGGAGGACACCATGAATCTAATGATGCAGAATATGAACGCGTTGATGCAGATAGTCGTTAAAAACCAAAAATGACTGTCCTCAAAATAGCCATGTGGAATGCAAACGGCCTAGAACAACATAAAGCAGAGGTTCAAGCATTCCTCACTGAGCACAATATTGACATAATGTTAGTATCTGAAACACACTTCACCAAATATAACTATTTCAAAATTAATGGGTACTCTGATTATGACACAAAACACCCAGATGAGAAAGCACATGGAGGCACAGTTGTACTGATAAAAACAAAATTAAAACACTATGAATTTATGAAATATGAGAAGGAACATATCCCATCAACGAGCATCTGTCTGCAGGAGTGGTCTGGAAACTGTGTCATATAAGTAGTGTACTGTCCGCCAAAACATGCTGTAAAAAAACTGGAGTTCATTGCGGAGGGTGATTTTAACGCCAACCACACTCAATGGGGTTCCAGATAAACATCGCCGAAACAACTCTATGAAGCTTTAGAAGAAGGGTCCCTGGATTACTTCTCTGCTGGTTACCCAACATACTGGCCCACAGATAAAAAGAAAATTCCTGATTTAATTGACTTTTGTGTAACTAAAGGCATTCCTCGTACATATGCTAAGGCTTCCGATTGCTATGATCTGTCTTCTGATCACTCACCTGTAATTGTAAGAGTTAGCACCGGCGTACTAAGAATAGAAACGCCAAAACGGCTTACAAACAAGCAAACTAATTGGGATCAATATAAGAGGTTAGTCGAACAAAATTGTGTACTGAATATCCCTCTTATCACACCAGCAGATATTGATGCAGCGGAAGAAAATCTTAAAGATGTCCTGACATTATCAGCTGAAAACGCTACACCTGGCTTAAATAGTACAGAAAAAGTTAATAAACTGCCACATAATATACAGGAACTAATCCAAGAAAAGCGGAAAATTCGCCGCCGATGGTTGAAATGGAAATTAAATCGAGCTATTAAGACTCTAAGATTTGAATTGCGGGAAGAAGAAAACCAGAGGGTCCAGAATTATTTGAATGAACTCTCGGCAACCGACAGATTATTCTTTGTGGAAGTTAACAAACAAGTTAAAAAGGCCAACAAACTCGAATCACCCGATAAGATTACCAACTGGAAATTGGGCGAAAAGCGATGAAGAAAAAGCCAATGCTTTTGCTGCTCATCTAACAACAGTATTCGCACCACACGAAGAAACTAATAACTTCGTGCTACCCGACCAAATGGATGATGGTTTGTCCTTCAAACCCATAAAATATAATTGGAAGAAAGTTAAGAATACAATTAAAAATTGTGTAAGTCCAAAAAAGGCACCAGGGCATGATCTTATTACTGGAAAAATGATAAGGGAATTGCCAGACAAATGCATAAAACTAATAACATTCATATTCAACGCAATCATGCGGACTGGTTATATTCCTCAAAAATGGAAGATATCTTTGATCACAATGATACATAAAGCTGGAAAAAATGAAACACAGATATCATCATATCATCCAATAAGCATGCTGCCTACAATCCCGAAGTTATTTAAAAACATGCTACTAACGAAATTGAAACTAGTATTAGAAGAACGACATATTATTCCAGACCATCAATTTGGGTTCCGAAACCAACATATGGTACCACAGAACAAGTACACAAAATTGTAAATGCAATCAAAAACCCCTTTGAGGAAAAGAAATATTGTTCTGCTACCTTCTACCGAAGAAATTTCACAAGAACTTCTACCGAAGAAATTTCATTCAGTTCTGGGAAACTATTTCCTTCAAAGGCAGTACATGGATAAACAAAATAATGCAACTACTTGTTTAAATGATATCAACGCAGGTGTTCCAGAAGGCAGCGTTCTAGGTCCAATATTATACCTGCTGTACACAGCTGACTTACCTGTAACCAACAAGGTAGTCATATCAACCTTTGCTGATGATACGGCTGTCCTGGTGTCTTACAGTAGTCCCGAAACTGCCTCAAAGGAATTACAGAATCATCTAAACAAAACCGAGAACTGGCTTAAGACATGGCGCATAAAAGGAAACGAAAACAAATCAACTCACTTGCATACCAGTGGAATTAAACGACATAAATATTCCTCAACAAACCAAGGTCAAATACTTAGGCATGCACCTGGATAGAAGGCTAACGTGGGAAAATCATATCGAAGCAAAGCGCAAACAAATAAAAATAAAATTTTCCAAAATGTATTGGTCGATGGGAAGGAAATCTCAGCTGTCATTAACCAATAAAATTTTATTGTACAAAGTGATAATCAAACCCATATGGACATATGGTATTCAGGGATCCACCACCGCGTCAAACAGAGAACTCCTGCAACGAACCCAAACGAAAATCCTTCGTAGTGTTACCAATGCTCCGTGGTACATTCGAAATAGTAATATACACGATGATCTAGGAATTAAAACTATCAAAGAAACCATTAAAGGATTCAGTTCGAAATATTACTCAAAACTAGAGACACATCCCAATGAATTGACCAGGGATATATTAAAACAGCCGCGATTTAGGCGACTAAGAAGAGCATAAATCACATTGGTTAAGACTTAAAATATGTAATAATTTTTGCTTAAGATTTGAATACTTCTTGTTAGTATCTTTTGTAGAAAGATTCAAGAATAAAGGCATTGGCAGCATTTAAAAAAAAACACTCAATGACAATATGAAGGATTATGTTCCTCGTTGTTTAAGAGTAAGCAACAGAAAGGTGCTCTCTTTAGTAAATTGACCGATAATAATTCTTGCACTGGAGTGTAGTGGAATGGGTGTAGATGGTTTCTTGAAATACCTTTTAAACTTTATATTTGATAACCCCAAGTTGTATCGAAATACGTCTTGTGGGATCTCTTTATACTGAATTCAAAACTTATTCGTTGGTACTGACTTCGTTTTGAAATTGGGTAACATTTTCATATTCATAAGAGAACAATAATCGTCTTAACTTATTGATCTGAAGTCCAACAGAAGTTCTTCACTCTGTTGCTATTCAGTACTATCACGCATATGTGATCTGCATAGAAGCACCTGATTGGAATGCCGATGTAAGATGTTGCACTGTGGTGTATCAGTTTTACGAAAGATTTACTCCAACATACGGATAAAGAGTATCGTTGACAGCATCTCTTTCCCAAACGCCCGAGTTAACTGCAAAATTCTTCGTTAACCTCATCCAAGTCCCTCCACCTATTATCTAGAGCTTTTCTAACCTGTTATTGCTGCATTATATTTTGTTAGATAATGCACAGAAGTATTCAAAAGATAAACAAAAAACAAATACATTTTTGTTAATAAGTTAACAACTTATTAACAAAAATGTACGCCTTTAATTTAGTCTATGCTTTGCCCTACAAAAATTCTTTGAAGCCAATTTTTATTTTCAAGAAACTCAACCAAAATTTTTTCAGGATTAAAATATCTCACAACGGCTGCTTAATATTCTACACATCATACGACTATACCTATGTACATATATACTGGTATGAGATGTATGTACGAGTACATATAACTTTTTCCTTGCATATTTTAATTAATTTTGTTTAAATAAACGAAACGTAAAACCAACAAACAAAAATACAAACAAAAGAATAATATAAATAGTTGAAAAATAAAAAAATTGATTAAATATGAAACAATAAAAATTCATTAGTAATTTTTAAAACTAAATATAGTTTCTTAAAATAAATATTTAAAAGTCTTCGTAATTACAAATTTATTTCACAATGATGGATTTCATCACAATTTTTTTTTTAAATTATATAATTTTTAAACTTAAACTGTTTAAAATCTGTAAATAAACGTCCAGATTTCGTACTGTTTTTACCAACTGACTCTTCCATAAGATTTTTTAATTGAATAATACTGTAATAATTTTACAACGAATTATAAACCCACAAACCTTAAAGAAATCTTCTGTTGTTAACTTATAGATTTACCTGCAAAAAACAAAAGGTAAATATTTAAATTTAAAGTTAAATTAGAAATACATTACATTTAAAAACCAGTATTTAATGATTGCTTTATAGTCATTACGATAGATATTGATTAAAACTAAACCAAGCCATTATTTCTACTATAATTTTGTATATTTATGGGGCTCACCATTACGATCATCACCATTTAACCTTTCAATTTATTTTAAGTTCATGTCAAATATATTCAATAAAATGAATTGTAGTTGATTCAACCCAAAATGGTATAATGTTCTTAACTACATGTACAAAACATACCAACAACAGCAATAATGGTATTTTATGACAACTTTGTTAGATGAAAAATAACGAGTGATAGAAAATATTTTCGAGGAAGTTTTATTTATATAACGAACAAAACACTTAACCTTTTAAATAGAAAACATTAACTTCAAATACATGCATACATATGTACAATTAATTTATTGATTGATGTTGTAATTAATATTTCATTAACGGTTCAAATTTGAATAATGGCGCGTGATTTCTAAATCGATCTGGATAAGTTAGTAATATAAATAATTATGATCGATTAACTAAATAATTTGGAATTTTAAACAAATCAATAATTTCATAGGCCAATATTGTACATATAGGTATATATAGGTGTTGCTTTGCTATTCATCATTTTCTGAAGTGAATGCTTTTTGGAAAATTTCATTTACTCTTTTGTGTATTTTCCAGTCTTTTATGCTTTATAGTCGCTATGATTATCTTATTTAATGTTTTTCCTGCTTTTTATTTTATTTTATTTTATTATTTTTTATCAGTTTGGTCTCTAGGGAACTTTAAATTAGATTATTTTTTGCTGTGTGTTGTACGAAAATTCATTTGAAACTTTTTCATTAAAATTGATTATGAATACTTAAAGGGTATATTTTTACATAGAAAGATACAGCTTTTATTAAAAAGTTACGTTGTTCATTGGCCCAGTGAATTATGGTAAATAGATACATATACATAGTATTTTTTGTTGTTCTAAAAATACCATGGTTATTTTTTAATTTTTTTTTTTTCGTTGTTTAATTTTAGATCTCTTTCAAAGGTTGCTGAAAGGTGCCTGATTGTTGAGATGCTTTGAATTTATTTTTTTAAATTGAATGATATACAAAGTATGAAGTTACTTAATTAGTTTGAATATTAGTTACGATTATCGAATTTCTAACTCATTTATTACCATCTCAATCATCATGATCGAAAATATGTTTTAAAACAAGTCTTTTTCGAAACAATAAATTCTTTAATTCAATATTTACAATACACCATTTAATTTCAGTTTTAGTTTGCAGATCTGTAGTTGTTAAATTGAAGGTAAATAAATTCTTAATCTCTAATGTTGTGTTACACTGTACTTTTGAACTTCGTAATGTTGCGAAATTGGAATTATATGGAAACTTAAATGTTCGACAACGTTGACTTACTCGATTAAAAAAAAGTTGACTAACGAAGATGTCCCTTTTCTGCAGTAAAGAGACACACTATAGTTTCAACACGTTCGTATATTTTTAATTCGTATTTCTAAAATACTGATATTAAAATATGTAATATGTATAATAAAAGAAATATAAAATAAGAACAAAAATCGTAATGTTATTCTGTTTTAAGACTACGAGAAAATTTAATTACAAACATTAATTAAACTTTTTCTTAGTATTGATCGAGATTTTTTTCGACAATAGGCCACCCCAAAATGTTATACCAGAATTGTAAATGAGTTTTTGGTATATAGCACAAAGTTTTGTGAATGTTCCCCATTTTTTATATATGTACATAATAATTGTTGTAACACAATAAGAGTTATCTGTTGATGATTTTGTCCTTGGTTCGATTGAATTTATTTTACCCGACACATATTCTAGAATCTAGATGAATTAAGTAACATTTTTAGCAAGAAATTTAACGTTCGTTTGTTACCATTTTGTTTGGCGTTTTCCATTAGTCGTAAAGCTTTATTTCACGTAATAGTCATAGATGCTTGCACTGAACTATAACAAAATTTGAAAAACATATCAAATCATCTTTCTACAGTTAGTGATTCGTATATTTATGTACATAGTGTGATTGCGTTCCAAACTTCAGTCACTCTAGTTGATTTGCAGCCATTCTATTTGATTAAAATGCAGAAAATTTAATATTGCCTGCACCACTGTGTTATCCACTTTCAATAGCATACAATAACTGGAAATTGAAGTTTTAACTTCATAATCCAACTTTATAAATTTTCAATATTATCAATTGGATCACAAGTCAAATAAATTAAATAAAACGAAATTAAAAAAATATTTTATTTAGTATAACAAACTTCTTACAAAAAAATAAATTAAATAAAAACAAATTTATAAAAGAAAAAGTTAAATACAGAAATAAAATTAATAAATAGATAAAGATAAAAAAGTTTGAATAATTTTTATTACAACAAATATATTTTATTAATAAGCATATTTTATTAATAGCAGATGATGAATATTAAAATATAAATTTTTGAATGATTTCATGTAGCCAAAGCATAGAATTTTTGTTGGGCTCTGATGTCGAATAAAAGTTGGCTTCAAATGGACACTCGGTATGGAATGGATGTACAAAACTATGTATTTATTTAGATGTAAATTATTATTAATTAAATAAGTATTTTTTAATATACGTAAGGATCGAAGGGATATATGAAATTCAGAAGCGACAAAATGGGTTATCGTCCTCTATCGTCTATTGGTGACATACAATAGATAGGTCTTTAGACTATTTTAAATGTGTTTTACAAATGTAACACAAAATACAGTAGAACCAACATCAAATTAATCTGTGTACTGGTGATTTTATTGATCCTTAAAACAAAGTTATTTGTTTTTTACGTATTCATAAATTACGTTTAATATTTAAGGGATCAACAAATATAATAATAAAATATATTTCCCAGAAAAATTGACTTATCAGATTCGGAATGAAAGAATTAAATTTACTTCACTCTTATAATAATATAAAATAACTTGTGCACATGTAAAAACTGGTTATATAATATAAAAACTGAATTGTGATGAAGTAGAATATTTATTTATGTTTAAAAAAAAATTCATTTAAATAACTTTTTTTTGTGAAATTTACAATTCTCCGACTAAAATTTGTAATGAAAGCACATCTCCAACTCGTTTTAACTTACGTTTGAAAGATTTGCTATGCAAATGATTGTAATTGTAATGCATGGTATCATTAAGGTGTCATAGCAGTAATTGAAGTGATGATGGTTAAACATTTAATAAAAAATATATTAAAAATTGAGGGGGCGATAAGGGGACGTATTTGCAGATTTTTTTTTTTTTAAATCAACTGAAACTCGTTTAAAGTATTGAATAACACCGTAGTTAAAACAATCGCAACTTTTAAAAGGCCAGACACTGAAGCTATGAAAGCTGAAATCTGCTAAACAGGACTGATGAAGTGACCCCAATTCGAGCTATTGCTCCACCAGGCGAGGAGGACTTTATCCCGTACCCCACAGCAGAGGAATTTGATGCCGCCATCGCTAGACTCAAGAATGGAAAAGCGCCAGGTCTCGATGGCATACCCGCAGAACTAGTAAAACTCGGAGGAGCAACACTGGCATCAAAGCTCTATGACCTCATTCTCCCTATCTGGGACCAAGAGGTTCTACCCGATGAATGGAAGACAGCACTCATCTGCCCGTTACATAAAAAAAGGCGACCGTCTTAAATGTGAAAATTATCGCGGCATAGCTCTGTTAAATACTGCGTACAAAGTATTTGCGAATGTTGTGCTTGCCAGACTAATTCCTTACACCGAACCTATTATTGGCGATTACCAGTGTGGTTTTCGCCCTAACCGCTCAACCACCGATCAATGTTTTACTTTAAGGATGATTCTGGAAAAAAGTTGGGAGTACAATATTAATACACATCAGCTGTACATCGATTTCCAGCAGGCGTGATCAGGAAAAGCGGAATTAAGACTCAAAACTGCATTTTTAACCAAACTAGCCAAATTCTTGGCTATGCAGATGATTTCGTCCTTCTTGGACGAACAACTCAAGATATCAATGACAATCTCGTACCGCTGGACCGCAATGCGCGGCGACTTGGATTATGCATTAACAGCAGCAAAACAAAATATTTAGCAACATCCCGGTGCATTCGCAATGCCGATTTCGAATCCGGTGAACACAACTACGATGGCGTACAAGACTTCAAATATCTCGGGTCAACAATAACATCTACGAATGATATTCAGGCAGATATAAAATCCCGAATTGCTGCCGGCAATAGAGTCTTCCACGCACAGTCAAAATTATTACGATCTAAACACCTATCGCGGTCATACAAACTTTTACTGTATAAAGCACTAATAAGACCGGTGCTTACATATGGAAGCGAGAGCTGGACCCTGGCCACCACCGATTGTAGAATTCTTTCTACGTTTGAGAGGAAGGTCATACGAACAATTTATGGGCCAGTGAAAGAGTTGCAGAGGACCAGTATCGAATTCGTATGAACCACGAAATTAGGCAGCTTCTCGGAGGATGCGATGTTATTGGATACATCAAATCCAACCGAATCAGATGGCTTGGCCACGTCTCGAGGTCCCCATCAAACCGAATGATTAAAAGAGTGTTCCAACAACAACATCCAGCTGGGGTACGACATAGAGGAAGACCCCGATTGCGTTGGTACGATGACATCCAACAAGATCTGCGTATATTAGGATGTCGTAACTGGAGGCAACGAGCGATGGATCGAGGTAGTTGGAGGTCTACAGTGCAGGCGGCAAAATCCCTTCATGGGATGTAAAGGCCAGAGAGAGAGAGAGAGTTTTGACTTAAAATTCCATGCGTATATGGCATCCGTCAATAGCACCTATGACATTATTAAAAATTTGGTTTTTCACCGACTACAAAATTTAACGTCGATTTCCTTCTTTGGCTGATGGTGGGTGGTTTAATAATATACCGCATATTTTCTACAAAATTCTTCAACATTTTATGAAATTATGATTTAACCTGGAAGCTGTTGATAAAAAATGTACAAGTATATCAATTTGTGTTTCTATTACTCATCGGGAGCTACATCTAGTAGCTCCAATTCACATGATACTTGAAAATTGAATAAAAAAAACTGAATTTTTAGGTGTAAACTTAAATTAACTTAATTTTTGTTTTTTATTATGTGTCTTTTATTGCTTGATTTTATTTTTCTTCCTTTTTTGTGATAATTTTGTTTTGTAAGATCGATTTCGGAATAATTCCTTCTTCAGTTATAAAATATTACTAATTATTTTTCTTAAATTACTTTGCTTTTTATACAATTTTTGGGTTAATTGTTAATCGGCTTTATCGGAGAACAAAATTTTGAATGGAAATTCAACATCAATTCAGGCTGTTTTTTTTTTGTGCTTTTTTGGTTCTGTGTAAAATAGTTAAGTTATTGTTGATGTCGGTGTATTTGTGCTTTTCGTTTCTTATATGTAGTGCGTAGTTGGATTTTACGTCTTTTTTAGTTATGTCATTGATGTGTTCTTTGTATCTTATTTTAAAGCTTCTGCCTGTCACATGTTATTTACCAATCACACAACATATTAAGCGAGAAAAACATCAGATACAACAAAATTATAAAACCAGAAGCACCGAACATCAGAGAATTACCGAAGATTCATAAAGAAGGTATTCCAATAAGACCATTAATAAACTTTACAACTGCACCGACGTATACAATAGCAAAACAAATACATAATATGTTAAAACAATACATAAAAATAAATAACCATAATTCACTAAAAAATAACATAGATTTAATAGACAAAATACAATTAATAAAAATACCAAAAAACGCAAAATTAGTTTTTTTCGACATAACAAACATGCATACGAACATACCAATAAACGAGACAATAGACATAACAGAAAACATATTAATTAAAAACGGAGTAAAAACAATAGACACACAAGAAATTATCAACATAATAACAGAAATAACAAAGCAAAACTGTTTTACACATAACAAATACATATTTATTTATTATTATTATTACCTACAGTACAAATTTATACAATCGGTAAAAAAAGAAATAAAACTGACATCTAAAATATAAGATACAATATAAAAATTAAAAATACAAATATAAAAGAAATCAAGACGCAAGTCAAGTGGGTCGAAGAAATTTATCAAACTCGACTCTGGATGAATTTCTAGATATATTAAAATCAAAAAAACAACGCGACATGTTCAAGACAGGTTCCGACTGACTGAGGGTCGTAGATGCACTATCGATGTATAAAAACCCGTCACAACGACGCAAACGGCGCTCGGGAGCATACAAATTTACACGAGCAAGTAAACTGGAGCAATCAATACGCGACATTAAAAGATCACGTACGAAGAGCGCTGCAGCTACTTCTCATCGATGATTGATTGAGTTGGGACAATCCCAATAAATTGTTCCAGAACCGGACGAATAAATGACACATACAAAGATTTTAATGTTAGCCGATCACCAATACAATAAAAAACAAAAACCAACCACCAAATTCAAAATACAGATGCAAAATTTACAGAAAACTAACCCAAACAGACCACACAATCAAAATCTGAGACAAACTGCTTTCATTGTTTTGGTTGTGTACATATACGGTTGTGTACATATACGTCGCACAATAAAAATTTAAAGTGAAACAACTAATACCAATGTATTATATTTTGTTAAATAAAAAAATGCATTAGAAACAACAACAATCTGTATATAAATATATTTGTTCACCAACACAACCTTAAAGAGGCAAACTCAAAGTAAGATATGTCAGTAAAAAAATCAGTCAGACTTGTTAGTATAGAAAATTTTGATACAATACACAATCAATCTAATCACCCATACCAACATAAAATATCAGCGTACAATCATATGATTAATAGACTAAACTGCATACCAATGAACAAAAAAGACTACGAACAAGAGTTCAACATCATAAAACACATAGCCAACAAAAAGGATACACACCAACATTAATAGATAAAATCAACAAAAATCATAAAACAAAAAACTACCTACAATCCTTAACAACCCTACAAAGAAACCTAAACAACAATGACAAAAAAAAAGTTAGTATAGAATACAATAAAACAACCCATAAAATAATAAATAAAACACTAAACAAATTTGGATACACAACAGCTTACAGAAACAACAATAAATTAGAACAAAAACTCAAAAATACAGAAAAAACAAAAGAAACAGGAGTATATACAATAACATGGGACGACTGCCCCAAATATATTGGCCAAACAGGCAGAAGCTTTAAAATAAGATACAAAGAACACATAACTGACATTACGCACTACATATAAAAAACGAAAAACACAAATACACCGACATCAACAATAACTTAACTATTTTACACAGAACCAAAAAAGGACAAAAACTAGACAGGCTCGAAGAACTAGAAATTTAAAGGGTATTTTTTTAGAGGTTCACAACTTTGAGTTGGCAACACTGCTTTATTTGACAACCCATTTAACAGCTGATAGTTGCTTTTTGTTTAGTTTAGTTTGACATTTCATTATGGATAGACAGAGCAACGCTTGCAAATTGTTGATATTTTTTATCAAAATAATGGTTCTGTTCGTCAAACTTATCGTGCACTTTGTCCATTTTATGGCGTACATAATTTTCCTTCAGAGCGGGTAATTCGAATAACAATAGATCAATTTCTGTTGGCGTTTACTCTTAATGATAATGTCCCGTGAGACACCGAACAGTGCACACTGAAGAAACTGTAGGAAAGCATTGGAGAAGGTTCAAATCAATCAATTCGTCGCCGTTTTCAGCAACTGGGGTTGTGTCCTTTCACTTTATGGAAGATTTTACGAAAGGATTTTGGTTTAAAAGCTTTCAAGATTCAACTTGTGCAGGAGTTAAAGCCAAACGACCATCGTATGCGCCGCCAATTCGAATTGAATTGGGCTAAAGATTGATATTGATGTTGAATTTCCATTCAAAATTTTGTTCTCCGATAAAGCCCATTTGTGGTGGAATGGGTACGTAAATAAGCAGAATTGTCGCATTTGGAGTGATGGTAAAAAAAAAAATTACAAACACAAAAAGAATAATAACATACTGAATGACAAAATTAACACCAAAACAAACAGAATTTACGACCTAATCATAAAAAACAGTAACAATTAACCCAAAAATTGTATAAAAAGCAAAGTGATTTAAGAAAAATAATCAGTAAGTTTTTATAACTGAAGAAGGAATTATTCCGAAATCAATCTTACAAAACAAAATATAAAACAAAATTATCACAAAAAAGGAAGGAAAATAAAATAATAATTAAAATAAACTCTTATTTATATAAATTAACTTAATTGTTGATTAATTCTAACTTATCCTCTCAAAGTCTATATTAACTGGAAACTCTGTATATCATATTTTTTTGAACAAAGCGCCTATCATGTTTTAATTTTTCCAGGTTTTACTTAATTTTGTTTATTTTATAACCCACTATAGGTAAATTAGTTCTGAAAACCAGTTGGTCAACTTGCACAATAATTAAATTCATTTTATATGGGGCTCAGATATACAATATTTGTTGCGAATATACATAATAGTTATTAAAACTTTTTAATATTACCTAATATTTCACTGTATGTGACATATTCATAGGCTATATAAGTAATTTAAAAAATATATAATGTAAATTAAATAAAACGTTTAATTATTATTTAATTTATTTTATTTTTAATAATAATTACATAGTAAGGTCACATATGCATGTCACATACAGCCAAAATATCAGTGAATGTTAATTATTTTTAAATATTATTTAAATTAAATGAAAAAGCATTAGCTGCAAAATGCAGGATTTTGTTTTTAAATACAACATATAATAAATTTGAACCAGTCAGAAAATAATCGGATAAAATGACATCTCGTAATTTATGTAAATGTACTCGTAATAGCGTAATATACAAACTCTTCCATATTCGCTTACACTCAAATCTCTGTGCATGTAATTATTTATGCCAATTCAATTTTTGGTACATAAATACATATTTCATTAATTTAAATAACATAATTTATTCAGGTTGTGATTGATTATGCCCAAAAGAATAAAAATTTTTACATTTCTATTAAAATATACTTATTTTTTTAATCAATCCACAGACTAGCTGTATTTATTGAAAACTTCCTATGCTACAAAGTTTTAATGGGGTAAACTTAATACATGGTTAGACTAGTTTTTAGAAAAATGTTTTTAAAATATAAATTTTGTTAAAAATAAAAGTAACTTTTGAGTAATATCCCTCGAACGCATTACATAATACACATATACATAATATTGTACATCGATTTTTAATGCTTTTAACAGTGGTATGTTTTGGCTTTGGTTAAACCTTTGAGTGTATTTTTCTTCTTTTATTTAAATTAAGTGGTGTGTGTAATAATAATACCGTAAACACTCAGTTGGCCCCTGTGGTCGGGGGGCACTCACATGTCTCGTAAATCTAAATTGCACGAACATGTTTCCCAAGAATACCACCACACTATCCTTTGCTTGTCGTAGGAGGCGACTAACCGGTTGGATCGCTGGGTTGACGACCCGCATTCGTAAAAAAATCAAGTGTTTATAAACACAACAAAAAGAAAAATGGATACCGCCAAAACAACACCGGACCAACGCTCAAGTATCCGGACACGATATTTAGGATCGGCACGTGGAACGTGCAATCACTTAGAAAACTAGGAGCGTTAGAGGGCCTAATGACGTGCATGAAGAAGCATCGGCTGGAACTCGTTGCTCTTCAAGAAACTCGCTGGCCTAAAAGTGGAGACCATGTGTCCCAGGGCTATACGTTGCTCTACAGTGGAGATGACCTCGGAATACTTGGAGCTGGATTTCTTCTTGGGCCGCAGGTAAAGAACGCTGGTTTGAATTTCCAATCAGTCAATAACCGATTGTGTAAGCTTCGCTTGCGCATGAAGCTAGCCAACCTGTCGATAATTTGTGTACATGCGCCTACAGAAGTCAGCCAGTTCCAAGATAAAGACTCATTTTACAATGACTTGGACGATCTGATGGGATCTATACCCGAACACGATGTTAGAATGGGAATTGGGGACTTTAATGCCAGAGCTGGCAGAAATCAGATCGACTTGTGTGAAAACATAGGTCCGTACTCCCGACACGAAACTGCGACCGATAATGGTGAGAGAATGATGTACTTTGCGGTTGCTCATGATCTTAGAGTACCAAGCACATTCTTCCCTCACAAACACATACATCTAGAGACATGGACACATCCTCGTGGAACTTCCCGCAGCCAAATTGACCATGTGTTAGTTTCTAAAGGACGGGCTCAGGTTGTGCTGTATGTGAGAACTTATCGGTCAGCAACCAAATACGTAGGCAGCGATCATCATTTGGTCGCTGCAAAGCTACGATAGAAGTTTTCGTACAAGTCTGGGAACACAGCGAAACGCATGGTACGTTTCGACTGTGAAGGTCTGATAAATGTTGATCTTCATTTATCAATCTTCAAGAAACGATATCAGGATCTTGTCAGCGACCACATTGATGAAGCTAATTACCAGTCTGACTGCGTGACCTCTGTCTGGGGGGTACTGAAAACTTCGGTTGTCAGTGCTCGATTTTCAATGCTTTTAACAGTGGTATGTTTTGGCTTTGGTTAAACCTTTGAGTGTATTTTTCTTCTTTTATATGTTAAATTATGTGGTGTGTGTAATAATAATACCGTAAACACTCAGTTGGCCCCTGTGGTCGGGGGGCACTCACATGTCTCGTAAATCTAAATTGCACGAACATGTTTCCCAAGAATACCACCACACTATCCTTTGCTTGTCGTAGGAGGCGACTAACCGGTTGGATGAAAAAAAATCGCTGGGTTGACGACCCGCATCCGTAAAAAAATCAAGTGTTTATAAACACAACAAAAAGAAAAATGGATACCGCCAAAACAACACCGGACCAACGCTCAAGTATCCGGACACGATATTTAGGATCGGCACGTGGAACGTGCAATCACTTAAAAAACTAGGAGCGTTAGAGGGCCTAATGACGTGCATGAAGAAGCATCGGCTGGAACTCGTTGCTCTTCAAGAAACTCGCTGGCCTAAAAGTGGAGACCATGTGTCCCAGGGCTATACGTTGCTCTACAGTGGAGATGACCTCGGAATACTTGGAGCTGGATTTCTTCTTCTGCCGCAGGTAAAGAACGCTGGTTTGAATTTCCAATCAGTCAATAACCGATTGTGTAAGCTTCGCTTGCGCATGACGCTAGCCAACCTGTCGATAATTTGTGTACATGCGCCTACAGAAGTCAGCCAGCTCCAAGATAAAGACTCATTTTACAATGACTTGGACGATCTGATGGGATCTATACCCGAACACGATGTTAGAATGGGAATTGTGGACTTTAATGCTAGAGCTGGCAGAAATCAGATCGACTTGTGTGAAAACATAGGTCCGTACTCCCGACACGAAACTGCGACCGATAATGGTGAGAGAATGATGTACTTTGCGGTTGCTCATGATCTTAGAGTAGCAAGCACATTCTTCCCTCACAAACACATACATCTAGAGACATGGACACATCCTCGTGGAACTTCCCGCAGCCAAATTGACCATGTGTTAGTTTCTAAAGGACGGGCTCAGGTTGTGCTGTATGTGAGAACTTATCGGTCAGCAACCAAATATGTAGGCAGCGATCATCATTTGGTCGCTGCAAAGCTACGATAGAAGTTTTCGTACAAGTCTGGGAACACAGCGAAACGCATGGTACGTTTCGACTGTGAAGGTCTGATAAATGTTGATCTTCATTTATCAATCTTCAAGAAACGATATCAGGATCTTGTCAGCGACCACATTGATGAAGCTAATTACCAGTCTGACTGCGTGACCTCTGTCTGGGGGGTACTGAAAACTTCGGTTGTCAGTGCTGCTCAACAGACTTTAGGTATAGTGGTGAAAGTCAGACCCAAGAATGATTGGTTTGATGACGAGTGTCGTCTTGCAGTTGAGCAACAAAATATAGCCCATAATGAAGGTCCCATGGATCCTAGAGGAAGCTTCACATTGCTAGAACATTCTAATGAATTCCAAAATCTGTCTTCTAACCAAAATCAGACATCAACCGTTCAACATGATCATTCAAATAATTCCAACTGGTTGTTGCGGCAATTTCCATCCAGTTTTTCAACAGAATAATAGATTCAATGCTCTGAATCAAGAGGGATGTTGCACGGATTAGGAAGAACTGGAAAACGAAGTTGGCAGTACTGCTAATAGAAATACCAAAAAACGTAGGCGCACAAAAACGAAAATGCCTCCAAAACATACTACACAAAGTGTGAACAATAACACTGAACAGAAAAACAAAATACACTGCATCCACCCATTAACGTGAGCAACATCAACAGTTTCGAACATTTTCGACAAAAAATAATTAAACCACTACTGAACAAACTAATTTTAATGCGCTTTCAAACAGCGACATTAAAATTACCGTTCAACAAAATGAACGTTGAAAATGACTACAGAAATGTCAAAAAACTATTGGAAGAATTAAAAAATGAACCAGCAACCAACTAAAAAATATCGAATATCACACCTATCAGCTGAAGAGTAAAAAGGCTTATAGCGGAAAATCAAAAAACAAAAAAAGCGAAACAAATCAAGGAAAGAAGAAAAGCAAGGAGAATATGGCATCTCACCAGAAATCCCAATATGGCATCTCAACAGCCTTCAATCGGATAAGTAACAAAGTCAATAGGCTAATCAAAAACTTTAAACAAGAATGCTTCGACAACTACTCAAGAAATGGATGGAAAGACTACTCATTATGGAAAGCACCAGAAAATTTAAACGAGCTGTAGCTCGGATACCACCCATAAGAAATGCTCAAGGTAGTTGGGTTCGACAAGACAAAAAAAACCCATGACATTCAATCCAACATCAATGTAACACCTGTTTATCAACCAAGTCTGTGATTTTAAAAAGGTCACGCCAATGGAAATTGCCGAAGAAATCGGAAAAAATCTTAACCAAAAAAAGGCACCAGGAATTGATGAAATATCACCGGGTCTATTCAAGGAACTACCACGTAAAGCAATCATCATGATCACATACTTATTTAATGCATGTATGAAGTTGAAGTATGTACCCAAATGCTTCAAAACGGCCCAAATAATTATTATGCTGAAGAAACCAGGCGAACCAGATGAAGAAGTAACATTGTACAGACCAATCTCACTGCTCCCGACCTTATCATAGCTGTTTGAAAAACTACGTCTGAAACGTCTCAAGCCAATGGTAAACGTTCCTGATTTTCAATTTGGATACCATTCCACAATAGATCAAGTCCATCGAATCACTACGGTGATAGAGCAAGCGTTAGCAGAAAATATATATTGCTCCGCTGTATTTCTGGATGTATCCCATTCCCAGGCCTTTGATAGGGTTTGTCACGAGGGATTAACATTCAAGATAAGCAAAATATACCACAAAATTAATGAGCGTAAACCAACCTATGTGACATTTACGGTCCGACCCCAAAATATCAACCAGCACATATACATCAACGGGGTGCAAGTGCCGCAGGCTACTACATCTAGACTCAAGGCTAAACTGGAAACATCACGTGAGACAAAAACCTGAACAGATACAATTAAAACAACGTCAAATGTACTGGTTAATTGGGCATCATTCCAAAATGAACCTTTATTGCAAAAAACTAATTTACCAGACCATCTTCAAACCAATATGGATGTATGGTGCGCAGCTATGGGGTTGTACTCATAAGTCCAATAGAGACATTATCCAACGTAGCCAAAATAAATTTCTTCGAATGGTTACCAACGCTTACCGATTTATGACTAACAGGGAAATACACAATTATTTACAAATACAATTGATAGATGACGTCATCCGCGAATGTAACTTCTCAACCACACCAACGTTGAGGCCGTACAACTACTGGTTAGTACAAACGAAGTATGGCGGCTCAAACGAACCAAACCACATGAGCTAACCGAATGAATATCATCATACCTCAGGGGAACTGGACCCTGGTGCAGCAATAGTAAATAAGTAGTATATAATTTTATTGAAATGAGTTAAATTGCAAAACATATTGTAACTAAAGCCGCTCTCTTGCATATGAGTCTAAGGTTTATTTGAGCTGAACTCGAGACGAAGTCAACATAAGTCGTGTTTTTTAATTCAAAAAATTTTCTTATTGGAATGAAGTTCTAGATAGAATTTTCTAATTTTTTCAGTAAAATCCCAATGAATTTAATTGTTTATCAATAAATAAGATACATTTAATGTTAAACTACACATTTTAATTCACTATTATCGAAATAATATCAAATTTAACTTTATTTTTCAATGTTCTGGATAAAACATTGGTTTTTTCAAGTTCGCGATAAATTCATAGTACACGAACTCGAAAATAAAGGGAAATTTTAAAAGGAAATATTTTAAACAAATATTTTTCATTGTTTTATGCTTGATACCTGTATTATTTCACAATAGACGTCAAAAAATATAGTTAGAAGTTGAAATTTATTCAAATAAATAGAACTTAAATTAAATATATTGGTTAAACTAAATAAAATTTCCCAGTATTATTCCCGATGTTCTTATAGAACTTGAAGTTCTGTTAATAAAAAAACGCAACTATAATAACATTAAATTATTTCCATCTCACTATGAAATATTTCAGTAATTTAGTTTTGTTATGTTGTCTTCGTCTCAAGTTCGTCTCAAATAAGCCTTAAGACCTGTACACGAGACCGGGTTTCAAATCCTAGGAAAACAAATCCGATCTCTCTCTGAGAGAATTTTTGTGTGTTTAAGAGAATTTTTGCGTGATTAAGTTGGTCGTCTGCGAATGTTTTGCTCAAAGTTAAATATATTTCAACTCAAAGAAGATAAAAAGGGGCGTGTTTTTCGTTATTTTAGTTGATTCGATTGGGAGAGAGATCGGCTTTGATTTCCTAGGATATAAATCTGGTCTCGAGTACACGGCTTTAGTCTCATTCTTACGAGAGCGGCATAAAAAACTGAAATAAAAATAATAAATAAAAAGAAATAAAATTTAAAAAAAATGTTTTTGAAACTTTGTGTACAATATAGTATACATTTTGAAGGGTCTGAAAACCGACCCCAATGATAAAAAATTAAAAGAAAATCGGACACACTATCTTAAAATAGGCTAAAAAACGCTAAATCCACCAAATAATATTACCGCTTGTTTAGAATTAAATGGCGTTCGAAAGGGATATTATTCAATCCAAATACAACTTCAGAAATTACCTATAACAAGAATAACACAAGAAAACCATTACACAAACCAATACGTTGTTTGATTGAACGTAGAATGTTCTTAGATCTTAACTAATTCAAAAAAATCGATATTATTTTCAATAAAATTGACTAAATAAACGAAAACGCTGCAACAATTGCAAACGATAGAACAAAATAAACCACACAGATCCGTTTATTTGTTATTTTAGAATTGCACAAAAGTATTGAAATTTGTATTACATAGTATCCGACCGACATGCAGATATTTGTAAATGATCGAGTGTGTGTACTTTATTCTTAACGATTTTATATGTTTATTTTATTTAGTTCATAATATGTGTATACACAGAACACAATACACTATTATTTTCTTCTCTATTTATTCTTTGCATGTATGTATGTATGTATGTATGTATTATACCAAAAAATCCCATAAATGTAGGATTAATATTTTTTTGTTTGAAATTTTTTAATCTTAAAAGTATTAGACTCTGTACTCTGTTCTTCAATATACATACGTACATACATTGTACATAATATGTACAAGAGAAGATTAAAAAATTTGTTGTATATGACTGTAGAGTTAATTTTTCGAATTCATTGAATCATTTCATCGAATCATCGAAAGATGTAAATGAATGTATTTGTTACAGGCACATTATTATTATCTACATATTATGAATTTGGTATACAAATATGGGATCAATCAAATCGGATTTTTTAATGTCTTGTGATATAACTGTATCTACTTCGGTGAGACTAGTTTTTTTTTTATTTATTATAGCTGTTGCCAGTTTTGATCAAAATATTGTAATAATACCAATCGGAAGTTTATACTAAACCATATTTACTAACTTTTTAAAAAGTACGTACATATGTAAGTAGTAATATGTAAACTGATTTTATGGTAAGCAATATAAAATAAGCATAAAAAGATATATATGGAATGAAATTTCATGTATGTGTAAAGGGTGTTTTTTTAGAGGTTCAAAACTTTGAGTTGGCAACACTGCTTTATTTACAACCTATTTAACAGCTGATATCTGCTTTAAGTTTAGTTTGGTTTGACATTTCATTATGGATAGACTTACAACAGTCCAACGCTTGCAAATTGTTGAATTTTTTTATCGAAATAATGGTTCTGTTCTATTCAAAATTTTGTTCTCCGATGAAGCCCATTTTTGGTTGAATGGGTACGTAAATAAGCAGAATTGTCGCATTTAGAATGAGGATAATCCACAAGCTTTTGTCGAAACACCATTACATCCCCAGAAAATTACTGTTTGGTGCGCTTTATGGGCTGGCGGAGTCATTGGTCCATATGTCTTCAAAAACGATGATGGTCAGAAGGTTACTATCAATGGTGAGCGGTATGCAATGAGGGACATGATTAACAATTTTTCGTACCTCGATTAGCTGGCATTAATCTGGCTGACATCTGGTTCCATTATTGGCGAAATACGGCAACAAATGCTGCGAAAAGTTTGTGAAAATTGGTGTTCCAGATTGCGCCTTGAACGCGCCAGCCGTGGCGGCCATATGGGCGAAATCATATTTAAACATTAATGTCATAAAATTTTCTATCCAATAATTTTTAATATCAATGAAACGGGCTCATTGACATTAAAAATATATTTCTTTGTTTAATTATGATTTAAACTTGTGTAACTCTATAAAAAACACCGTTTACATAATTCCTTCATATAAATTACATACAAAATTATTAAACAATAAATTTTTTAACTAATTTAATAATTTTTTGTTTCGCCAAGATGTTTTACTTATTTTAAAATTGTATCCGAAATTCTAAATAAAGAATACGGTATTGTATGTAATTTTGTAAGTTCTGATGATTACTAAACTACTTTTGATCAACTGTTCATCCAAATTACTATGTTTGTATGTTAGGCCAACATGTTATACGTATTGTAAAATCTTGCCGGGATTCTAAATAGATACAGAGTTCCCCCATAAAAAAATCAATTTACCCACTAACACATACATGCTTATTAAACAATTAGTATTATTTAGTAAAAACTTCGCACGCCTATATAGGTGAGTGAATTTTTTTTTATAAATGCTTACTGTATAAAAAATTATGTCATTTAGTAAATTTTAGCATAAAATTCACACGCATGTAATAATAATAATTTGCTGTCCAACATTATTTTGTTTATGTATCGTTCGGTATCGCTTGTGCATTTGAACTGTTGAAAAAATTCTCCTATGTAGAAGCCACTATTAGCTCCTACATAGGAGAATTTTTTTAAAATTTCAATTTTGTACGACATACAACGTGGTAAAACACCCCTGTCATAAGATACTTATCTACTGGATTTAAGAAAGCTATAATATTTTTTAGTTAGATATGGTCCTCAGCTACCCAAAATGTATTTCGCTATCTGGGTACGATCCCTGGTTTAGTATGAGAACTTTTTAAAATTTCAATTTTGTACTAACATACAACGTGATCAAACACCCCTGTCCTAAGATACTTATCTTCTAAATTTAAGAAAGCTTTAACATTTTCTAGTTAGATATGGTAATCAGCTACCCAAAAATGTATATCGCTATCTGGGTACACTCCCTGGTTTAGTTGGAGAATTTTTTTAAAATTTCAATTTTGTACTAACATACAACGTGGTTAAACACCCCTGTCCTAAGATACTTATCTTCTAGATTTAAGAAAGCTTTAATATTTTTTAGTTAGATATGGTCCTCAGCTACCCAAAAATGTATATCGCTATCTGGGTACGATCCTTGGTTTAGTATGAGAATTTTTTTAAATTTCAATTTTGTCCTAACATACAACGTGATCAAACACCCCTGTCGTAAGATACTTATCTTCTAGATTTAAGAAAGCTTTAATATTTTTTAGTTAGATATGGTCCTTAGCTACCCAAAAATGTATATGGCTATCTGGGTATAATCCCTGGTTTAGTAGAAGAATTTTTTTAAAATTTCAATTTTGTACTACCAAAGAACGTGATAAACACCCCTGTCCTAAGATACTTATCTTCTAGATTTAAGAAAGTTTTAATATTTTTTAGTTAAATATAGTCCTCAGCTACCCTAAAATGTATATACGCTCTGTCCGAAGTCATTTATATTAGTAAATAGAGGATTGTTTTTATTAATCGGAACATTACGGTTTCGGTTCATTTACTTTAAACAAGTTTATGCTAGTGTTTATCCCTTTAATAAAATTTTGCATTAGTTTTTATTTGAATGGAATGAACTTTGCAGTTGAATATTATTGTTTTTAAATTTCTTGTCTTTGAGCATTGCTAATTTTTTACGTTTACTAATAAGACAACAGTTTTTAAAAATTGATCGGTTTATCCGAATTTTGTTTAATATTCTCACTAATACAAACAAATTTATTTTGTGTTAGGACAAACTTCACACAGACGCGTGAAATTTGTGTTAAATTTGTCCTAATTGTTGTTTTTGTAATTTAGGACAAATTTTGGACAAACTTCACGAATTCCTAAGGGTACACAATCGCAATGATATTTGGGTACACAATCCCAAAATTCTGAGGGCCTAAAACACAAAATCCAGACGGTACAGAATCTCGAGGGTACAAAATCCTGAGAGTATAAATCCCGTAATCTCGACGAAATCCGCGCCGAATTAATTTTATTTGAAGTTTCCTTGGTAAATGCCAAGGAAACTCCAAATAAAATTAAGCAACAGTAAATATTTAATCAATTCATAAAACCCGATTTATAATTTTCGTAAATAATACTTCACTTTGATAAATCTTAAATAGAATTTAAATTTTTAAAATAAACATCAAGTGGCTAGTCTTATAAATACAAATCGCTTTGCTCTTAAATCTCGTTTGGCTTTACATCCATTCATATGTACTTGTAATTGTTTTTAAATGTGTGAAACCAGGCTTTTGTTTATACGAATGTTTTCTGATAGGATTTTTTACATAATTTGACCACACTGATCAGGGGTGACGATATTTATTTTTATGAGGGTATACTTTTTCAAATCGAGGGAAAAATCGTTCAATGACGATCAACGTATATCGGTTTTAAAGAAACATTATTATTTTTTACAATTATTAAATCAATTACATAGATTTTAATGCTGAAATTTATAAATTATATCATATACTCGTATATATCAAAATTAAATATACATAACATGACGATTGATGTATTATCAAATCCATCCGGACAGCATAAGAACCAATAAAGTTTTGAAATAAACTTTTTTCTTATAGTTACATCTATAGTAGGCATTACCTGTAAACGATTAATCGATTAACCGGTTTTACCGTCTAACTTCGCTTACCGAAAAACCGGTAAAAAGAAATTTGAGTTTGCCGGTAATTTTTGGTAAAGAAATATCAGAAAAATATGGTTTTAGTGGTAACTATTTAAATTTGAATTAAACACACATATCACATCATCAAATGATCCAAACATTGACCAACAATAGTTCATACTCACGTAACAATATTGATTCAAATATTAATTTAATTCAAATAATTAAATTAGACCAACAATGACACTGTTTCAACTGTCGCCGCCCAAAAATGATAAAATCCAGTAGAAAAGTGCCACAGATGAGTTCGGGATAGAACTCGTATATTAATCATAGATTGCAACACCGCAGGCTAACAGCCTATTAGGACCATATTGTGAATAATTTTTGAGGTTAAATTCATATATGTGTAAGTTATATTAGGCAACTTATCAAGATAATTTGTAGAAAAGGAAATTAGAAGATCTCAAAGTTCAGAAGATCTCATTACTGAGCGTTGATATTGTGCTCGAGCTTATGTTGCGGGTAAACTGTCCATTAAAATATGCAGGTCAATTGAAAATTTAAATTAAATTTAGTAAAACCACGACACTCTGGCTATTCTGCATTGTGGATAACTACATTATGTTACTCGTAATAACTTCTTAAAAACAAATCTTATTTTAACTCTTGTTATACCTGCGATACTACGTTTATTAATGCTTTAGAGTTGGTAATAATAAATTTATCAGCAGCATATTTTACACCATCATTCATTGTAAAAGATCGTTTGCAATTATAGTGATTAAATAATAAAATGATAAAAGAGGTTGCACGACGTAACCTAAGACCAGTGCGTATACGAGCACCTTTTAACGACTAAACCTACAAGTGTAGAATTCGAAAGTTTGCATATGACATCTGGACTAGTTATCAAAGTTTACGAATATCTATATTTATTCAGTGGTTATGTTTACAATTTGTAATAAGTTATCGATTTACGTTTAAATTTTATTATTATTATTTTGTTTTTTACTCTTTTTTTGCTTGTTTTTATGATGCGTTTCAGATTCATCATCTAACCATAGTGTTTGAAGTTCATGGATCCGACTGAACCGGCATCCAACTTCGAGTTTGCTGACCACGATAATGTTGGTCGGACATACCGTCGGGTACAGAAAGTCTAAATTCGGATGGCGACAGTCTCTTAGCGGAGCCGAACCATCGCACTGGATCAACGTCAATTTCGCACTAGCCAGCGTCTACAAAAAAGACTATCTGGGCTTGCACTAGGCACGATCACGGAGCAGCCTAAAGGTTCCGCTGGCACTCCCAAACGAGTGCGTACCAGAACCGGTACCGCTCCGGAAATGGCGACGAAAAAGGTGCGCTCGTATGCGCAGACCGTCGCTGAATCTACCGTTAAAAAGTTTTGTGTTCGGGAAAACAATTCGATTATCCCTCTTGATGAGGAGAAATTGGGTATTTTCCGGCTTGAACTTAGTCGTCGAGTTCTTGACTCGGCGAAATCGTCAGGGTTTGTACCGCAGATGCTTGGGTATGCTATCATTCGGATGGTGTCTTCTTTTGCAGGTGCAATAATAACGAGACCTACAAGTGGTTTTGTGAGGTAGTGTCCAAATTGAAAACTGTTTGGAGTGGTTGTCAACTATCGGTTGGCGACCCCCCAAAACCACTTCTTTTACTAACATGGATTCCTGGTCCGCCTGAGGATCCATGTGTAGTAACCACCAACATCAAGCTGATGAATCCATCTATTGCAATTGAGGGATGAAAGGTAGTCCGTTGTAAACGTGAGGCAAATCGCCAATCGATTGTTTTCCGGGTTAATCAAAAATCCTTCTAGAGTATAACTGGTTCCGGTTTGTTGTTGCAGTACATTCTGGAGAGGATCTCTTTTAAGATTATCTCTGGTCCGTAAACAACTTTTATTCTTCTTTTTGCCCGACTTTATAATGTCGTCTATGATTAGAATAAAACAGATCAACAGATGTTGTGTTGCAACAGTAAGTCTGCTTCATTTGAATTAAGGAAGTTTCTTTCTGTAATGCATACAGATATTTGTCTAATCCAGGAATCATATCTTTTTAATAATGCTGTCTCTGGATTGAACTTATTTAATGGCAGAATCTTCTATAAGAATTCCGTCAATATAACTCGAGCGTGCATTTGTATTGGCAATAAAATCAATGCAATTATTATTCACGAGTGTAGCTCGGCCGATGTTACGGCTGTGCTCATTACTGTGGTATCCGCTAACTCCTGCACGAAACTGGCCATCGCCTCAGTTTATTTGCCGTATGACTCCTATTCACCTCCTCCCTCTGAGGAACTCACTAATCTTGTGACATGGTGTAAGAATAAGCATACCCCTTTGGTTATTTGCTGTGATGCTAATGCTCATCACACCATAGTGTTTGAAGTTCATGGATCCGACTGAACCGGCATCCAACTTCGAGTTTGCTGACCATGATAATGTTGGTCGGACATACCGTCGGGTACAGAAAGTCTAAATTCGGATGGCGACAGTCTCTTAGCGGAGCCGAACCATCGCACTGGATCAAAGTCAATTTCGCACTAGCCAGCGTCTACAAAAAAGACTATCTGGGCTTGCACTAGGCACGATCACGGAGCAGCCTAAAGGTTCCGCTGGCACTCCCAAACGAGTGCGTACCAGAACCGGTACCACTCCGGAAATGGCGACGAAAAAGGTGCGCTCGTATGCGCAGACCGTCGCTGAATCTACCGTTAAAAAGTTTTGTGTTCGGGAAAACAATTCGATTATCCCTCTTGATGAGGAGAAATTGGGTATTTTCCGGCTTGAACTTAGTCGTCGAGTTCTTGACTCGGCGAAATCGTCAGGGTTTGTACCGCAGATGCTTGGGTATGCTATCATTCGGATGGTGTCTTCTTTTGCAGGTGCAATAATGACGAGACCTACAAGTGGTTTTGTGAGGTAATGTCCAAAATGAAAACTGTTTGGAGTGGTTGTCAATTATCGGTTGGCGACCCCCAAAACCACTTCTTTTACTCAACATGGATTCCTGGTCCGCCTGAGGATCTATGTGTAGTAACCACCAACATCAAGCTCAACATGAATCCAGCTATTGCAATTGAAGGATGAAAGGTAGTCCGTTGCAAACGTGAGGCAAATCGCCAATTGATTGTTTTCCGGGTTAATCAAAAATCCTTCTAGAGTATAGCTGGTTCCGGTTTGTTGTTGCAGTACGTTCTGGAGAGGATCTCTTTCAAGATTATCTCTGGTCCGTAAACAACTTTTATTCTCCTTTTTGCCCGACTTTATAATGTCGTCTATGATTAGAATAAAACAGATCAACAGATGTTGTGTTGCAACAGTAAGTCTGCTTTATTTGAATTGAGGAAGTTTCTTTCTGTAATGCATACAGATATTTGTCTAATCCAGGAATCATATCTTTTTAATAATGCTGTCTCTGGATTGAACTTATTTAATGGCAGAATCTTCTATAAGAATTCCGTCAATATAACTCGAGCGTGCATTTGTATTGGCAATAAAATCAATGCAATTATTATTCACGAGTGTAGCTCGGCCGATGTTACGGCTGTGCTCATTACTGTGGTATCCGCTAACTCCTGCACGAAACTGGCCATCGCCTCAGTTTATTTGCCGTATGACTCCTATTCACCTCCTCCCTCTGAGGAACTCACTAATCTTGTGACATGGTGTAAGAATAAGCATACCCCTTTGGTTATTTGCTGTGATGCTAATGCTCATCACACGATCTGGAGTAGTACGAACATTAACCACAGGGGTTCTTCTCTACTTAACTATATAAGCTCCTCTGAGCTTGAAATTCTCAATAGTGCGAGCCTACTTTTGTCAACTCTGTCCGGCGAGAGGAGAGTGACATTAGTCTATGCTCCATGTCTATTATTGATTTAATTTTAAACTGGAAGGTGACGGATGACATCCTCACCTCTGATCCCAGGTGTATCTCGTTTAATATTAACCTTAAACGACCGCCGTTTAAACCTTACCGCAATCGGAAATTAACCTAATAGGGTCTTCTCTCTCTCGAGCTAGGTTCTTTACTTGCGCCGAGGAATGACATTGAAGATCAAGCATCGTCACTTGCATTGGCAATTACGATAGCCTTCGAAAACTCGTGTCCTCTTATTACTAATCAAAAAACTCGGACCAAACCTATCTGGAAATCTGACCTTAAAAAATTAAGGAAATCTACTAGGAAATTGGAGAGCTGCTCCTTTCGGCTCATTTTCCTGGTTGTGATATCGTCAACTCGGATAATGTTGCTGCTGACCTAACTAGGACGTCTGTTGCAAGTCCCGATTGGAGTTTGGCTCACAAGCTGATCAATTGTGATGTCTTGCGAGGGAGCCTATTTTCCTTTTCATCTTATAAGACTGGCGGCCCTGACATTTTTCCTGCTGAACTACAGCAGGGCTTTCTTCTAACTCAGGATCATTTGCTCTACCTTTTTCAAGCGTGTATTGCTTTTAGCACTGTTCCAAATTCTTGGAGCAGAAGTAGAGTGGTTTTTATCCCGAAAGCTGGTAAGTCCGATTATATAAGTCATTTCGGCCTATTAGCCTATCCTCAACTTTCCTTAAAGCTCTGGAAAGAATTGTCGATAGATTTATTTAAGATCACATGCTTTCAGAGTCGCTAAGTCCTGTGAAACCACCCTACATGAACTTGTAACCAGGATTGAAAAAGCGCTTAATAATATTGCGGGAGCTTTCGATAGCACTTCGTTTGCTACGATCACTACTGCCTGTACCAATTTTGGTATGGATCGCACCATTATCTTATAGATTGAATCCATGCTCAAGTCTCGCACTGTGGAGGCGGAGCTGGATGGCTTCCACCTCTGCTGTGGCTTTTGATCATTGACGAGTTACTTGAAAAGCTGCAGTAATCTGGCTCGTTTGGACAGTCTCAGGCAAACATCTCAGTGTCTTATCCGACCTAACCCAGCATGCCTTAAATATTGTGAGATTCAATTGTCTTTACAAGGAAGAGGAATACCCTTGAACTTTCCCTCCCATTTTGGGAGAACGATCACTAAATGTGACCACGTCAAGCTCCTTGGTGTTGGCCTGGATAGTAAACTTTCCTGGAAGAATCACCTGAATTACAAACTTCAAAAAGCAAATGTAGAAGAGCTTTTGGGAAATCCTGGGGTTTAAGCCCTAAGATGCTTTCTTTCATGTATAAATCAGTGGTCCTTCCGCTACTATCGTACGCTTCTATTGTGTGGTGACCAGTGGTTGACCGGAAGGCTTCTGTAGCCAAGCTTAATGGTCACAAAATCTAGATTGCAGAGCCATAACAAAGGCTATGTCCTCAACTCCACTTTTTGCCATGGAATCCATTCTTTCCTTGCCTCAGTTACGCACCTTTATTTTAGGCACAGCCTGTTCTGCTGCATATCGTCTGAGGTGCATTGGGGCATGGAATGTTTTCGGTTCTGTCGTGGGACATTGACAAATTTTTAAAAATTATTCTTCATGTTTACCAGAAATCGATACTAGTATCCAAATTCCATTTCTCAAATCTTTTCTCGGTGGCTTATCCTTCGAGAGATTTGTTGAGTTCGCATTATTTTCTTAACAAATTAGATAAGTCTCGTTCTAACCTCAGTGCAGGTTTTGGAATCTACTGTTCTTAGACGGATCTGAGACTTTTTGGTAGTCTTGGTTCGCATTGTACTGTTTTTCTGGCGGAACAAATAGTGCTGACACGTAGTGTTATTGAGGCTTTGAATTTTGCTGTTAAAAACAAAAGTATTCTACTGTGTACAGATAGTAAAGCTGTACTTAACTCTTTAAGAAATCCCTTGACTGTTTCTTAAAGCGTCAAAGAATGTAAACATTTCATGAATCTTCTTTATTCTAACAATAAAGTTACGGTCATGTGGGTACCGGCTCATTGTGACATCGTAGGCAATGAGATAGCGGATTGTTTAGCCAAAGCTGGCTCCCAATTGACTTTAGTTGGTCCTGAATCAGCAGTTAGAGTTTCTTTCAACTACGGGAAGAAAGTTATAATGGACTACGCCTTGAAAGAACTAATGTCTCAGTGGCTTGAGACTTTTAGTTGCCGTAAGGCGAAGTACTCCATTAAGGAGCCCAATTTGAGGTCAACGAAGTATGATTTATCTTTAAAAAAAGAACCAGTTAAGAATCTTGGTAGCGATTGTTACGGGACATGGCCGTTTTAAAAATCCTCTATATCGTATGGGTTTAGCTCATGTTGTCATTTGTGAGGACTGCCTTAAGGAAGATGATGACTGCCTACACTTCGTGAGCAGTTGTCCTGCTTTCAGTTCTATTCTAATTCAGGTATTCAACTTTCTTTAAATTTAGATCAGTTGTCCTCATTTGCGAATTGGGATAGAATCCTAGGTTTGCACCATGGGCCTTCCAGCCAATTTTAATAATAATAATATCGATTTACAGGTAATTTATCGGTTAACCAGATTTCATTCCAATTTTTTACCATTTACCGGTAAATGAAAATTTTGGTAAATTTGCGGTCCCTAGCCTTACATCCCTACTAACTAATAGCTTTAAAAGCGGTACAAAGTAGTCATTTTTAAATCATAGATGGATCAAATACAAATAAATAAATTTGAATTAAAACAAACATTTTCACGGTTATTATGAACAATTTTTTTAGTCCCTTGGATTTACTTAAGAAATTTTTTGCTGTTTACACTACATATAGTGAACTTCGTTTATAAGCTTATAATGAACGATAAATATGTTCTACCATATCAGAAGTTATGCAAAATAATACGGTTAAAATGAACGTCGATTCTCATTTTTTTCGTTTTCTATGTATTATACATTTCATTTTACATTCATACATGTGTTTCAACCTCGTATTCTTGATCGATATAGAAAACAAGATGTTTTCAACCTGAACGAGACAGGTCTGTTCTACAAATTACTTCCTTACAACACTATCGAATTCAAAAATAAAAGTAGCTCGGGTGGTAAACTGTGTAAAGAAAGGGTAACAATTTTTGTCGGTAGAAGTTCTGACGGCTCCGAGAAGCTACCATTATTGGTAATTATGGCAAAAACGCCAAACCACGATGTTTTAAAAATATAAGGACGCTACCGGTTATATATAAAAATAATCGAAAGGCCTGGATGACACATTTTGAACGGGAAGAATATTTAAAGCAGTTGGACAAACAATTTTTAAAAGAAGCGCGAAATGTTTTATTCATAGCCGATAACTGTCCATCGCATTTTATCGTACCGAATTTAAGAAGTATTAAGTTGGTATTCTTGCCGCCTAATACAACAGTCATCTCACAGCCTATGTAGCATATCTCTGAATGCACATTCCATATATAAACGGTTATAAGGAACACCGTTCAACACTCGTTTATAATGAAGAAAAATGTTGTCCCTTTGGTCGTTCACTGTAAGTGAATTCTACGTAATTTTAAATTTATTCTTATTAAAATTATTTAATTTTTTAGAAGACAAAGTAAAGTCAAAATGAAAAAAATTTAGATTTAAATTTCACAAATAGTTAAAAAAACACCGACCCAAATACGAGCGGCATTGGAGCATCCAGTCCGAAAAGAATGGAAATGATGTGATAGCCTTTTCCATCTTAAAGATTTTGATAAGTCCAATAATGAAAGGTAAACATAAACCGTATATTTATGAAAAGAAATTTAATGTTTACGAATTTTTCTTGTATTACATCTGGTAATAACAGAGTATGAAGATCCCATACTCAGAAGGAATAAGCTCTTCATTCAATGATCCCCAAATTGGTAATCTAATAACCTTCATTCACCGAATTGGTAATCTAATAACCTTCTTGCTGCTGTCAATGGGACCAATTTTATTACTATATTATCTGCTGTATATGCAAAGTGCAAATCATCATAATTACGAGCCTTGTATATTTGGGACCGTAACAAATTTTATATATCGCTAAGATACACATAAAATCCATATTTTTCGACATGTATTTCTAAAATACGTAAAATATTTCGAAAATGAATTTTTTTGTTTAAATAAAAACATTAGGATTGGGCATTTTATTATTGATCGGAAAACAAAATTGTTGAGTTGTTTTATGATTGTATGATTGAAAAGAGAATTCCATTCATATTTCAATGTAGCACAGCACAACAAGGAAATAAAAAGTTGATATATGTATGTATACACATACTTATGTGGAATGAATCCCAACAACAACATCCTTACATTCGTGGAATGAATTCCAGAAATTTTCCAAACATGTTTTATGGATTTATTTCAAGTTTTATGGTAAATTTTGGTGAAATGCCAAATCGTAACAATATTTAAATATATTGAAGACAAAATTAGAATAAATTTTAAACAAAATTTCCCATTTGAATAATATATGTATATGTATGTATGTATATCGATGGAGGATAATTTATTTCGCGACCCAGACCAATACTAAAATTGCAAACCAAAAAATCGATATGAATATTGAAACCTTATACCAATATAACACGTGGAAATTATCAGAAATATGTAGTGATGTTGCAAAATATATAGCGATATACATTTTCGTGTTTCCATAAAATTTGGTGACTCATGAATATGATAAAATCAGTTACAAAACATGTGAACTTTTTCGAATAAAATTAAATTTCATAGTTTTATTTTTTTTTTGAAAAGTTCGTAAAAAAATTTATTTTTTGAAAATTATATTAATTTTGAGGAGGAATAAATTGAATTGGATCCATCGAAATTATCAAAATGACGATAGCATGCAGTCTCTAGCGTACAACTGTAGCGTTCTGTTTTTCTTTTTTGGTAATGAAAAAATAATATTATCATTCCCGGGAATGACATAAATTATTATATTTATAGTAATCAATATGTATGTCTGTTAAATGAAATTATATTATTTTAGGTTTTCTTGTTCTATTATCTGTATTTGTAACAAAAAATAGGAAAGTTTTTCTTGTTTGTCGGGAAAATAACGAAGACTGTATAAATTCGTAAGGCATCTTTTCATAATAGTATTTTAAAAATAAATTGAATAAAGTAAAATGTTTTTTATTATCATAATTATGTAAGTATATATACAGGGTGAGTTTTTAAAGAAATGCAGTGCTTTTGTCTTGTAAACGGTGGTATCTTGAATAACCTTGTGATTCATTAGGTTCAGAAAGATATGCTAAGGTGAGGTTGTTTTGAATAAAAAATTATACTTTTGTCTGCATTGTTGGATCAATGAAATAAATAACATCAAGTGTGCTTTGATTTAATTGTTAATTTGATGTAAGAATATATTCTTAATTTATTGGGTGGCTTCAGTTGGATGGGTGCACCATCTCATTTTTGAAGAGCTTCTCGGAGTCAGCTAAATCTTATGTTTCCGAATAAATGAATCAACGTCCTTCTTTTCTAGCACTATCCCCAAATGTAATTTGCACGAATAATAGTAAATTTTAAAAATAAAATTTCAAAAACCGAGTTAAAAACAATATTTAATTTTGTAAAACGAGAAGAAAAATGTAGGGCATTTTGACCAATATTTACTAACATTAATATTTTCAAGAATCCAATTTTATTTTTTCAATTTTGATATTTTAAAATTTAGTAACTGAAAAATATTCCTAATCAATCAAAGTACACAGAACTAAGAATAAATTACTTTGCTTTACTGAATATCAATGCTTGCCCCTATTTATCAAACCACAGGTTTCATAAAAAAATTTGTAAACAAAAAGTAATTATTTTCATCTGCTTAATCCAAAAATGTCATCAAAAGTATAGGTTCTATTTTAAAAAAACCTAACTTCAGTTCGAATCTCCTAGACTAATGATTTTCAAGGTCATTCAATATCCCCAGTAGATGTCTCTCTCGATACTCATGAATTTTCATTCTAACTACATATATGTTGCTCCTATCTAGCGCCGTTTACGTGATAAATGCATTCAATTTGTTAAAATAAGTCACCCTGTATAGATACATATGTAAGTAATATGTCTACAAGTAGTATATAATAGTATATTGATAAAACTAATTAATATATTTTCGCAATAAAGTTGGTTATTTACAAACTTTCCAGACATTTCATTAGTCGCCGAGTAATTTAAAAAAAAACATAAAAATTATATCCTTTGACCAGGTTGTTAATAACGTAATAACGCAATACTGGTTTGGCTGTTTGTTCGAAATTGATCTTTTTGTGATAGATATTCTTTTAATAAAGTTAAGCAAAAGAGTTTACGTACACGGTAATATTTTATAAAAACGAAAAGACATATTCTCCATAGTACAACGAGAGTTCAATAAGTTCGGTAAATCAAGATGAAATAACGGTATTAATTTTTTTTAAAGTTTTTATTACTCTATTTGATCTATCGATAAAAACCAAATTTCATGCAAATCAATTGTTTCTTTTCGTTTCTGTGAGTAATTTATAATACACACTTGAAAATTTAAAAATATGGAAAATATTGATCATCGTTAGAGTTTCCAAAATACCCGAAAATTAAATACCCGGGTATCGAGTAGTTATGCTTTGAACTACCCGGGCAACCCGAAAAAAAAGACAAATCAAATACAAAATTCATTTATTATGTAAAACAAAAATTGTGAAGAAAGAATTCAATCATGCTATTATTCATTGTAAATTTTAAAATATTCAAATAAGTTATTGAAACTTTAAGTTTATATAGGAACAAAAATTTTAAATATGTTATAATCAATTTTTAATTAATTACTTATTTTATGTTTATAAAATAATATTTTAAGAATACCAGTCCATTAAGAGTGTCTTCAGATAAACGACTACGGAGTTTTGTTATTATATTCCCGGCAACTGAAAAGACCCGTTCGCATGCCGTTGAGGTAGGGTTTATTGTTAGGAGCGCTTGGTATAAGTTTTCCAATACTTCACTTCGCATTCCTCTATTCAATTCAACGAATTTGAAATCCTTTTCAATATTTGCACAGGCACTCGAAGCTGAAACTTGGTGAATTTAGTTGATGTAAATGAATTAAGGGACTTCTGTAGCTCATCGTAGGCCGTTTTTTCACAATCGCGGTCCGTGTCATCAGAGGAGCTGGAGCTATCCGATTCCGATATTTCGTTTTGGGTTTGACCTGGATTTAGTCTATTTATTAATTGTCTAGCAAGTAGTTTTATTGTTGTTTTTGATGAGTAACTTAAAAAATCGGTATTTTTTGGATGCCTACCATGATGTAAGAATAATAATAACGTTATTAAGTCTTTTTGTCGTCGTTGCTCAACTACAATTTGTAAATGTTCAATTATATTCATTTCTCATTATATTCTCGTATTCATTTCTTTTAGTTTTTTGAATACACATATAAGGATTCCCTCAGCAGTTATAAGATTGGCATTTTCTTTACTAAGTTCTTCAACTGCAACCATTAAAGGTTCCAATACTAAAGAAACTTCCTTTAAAACATGAATGTCCTCATCAGCAAATTTTTCTGAACCCAATTCATTTAATGTTGAGTTAACACAGTTAATTAATTTTAAAAATCGATTAACTGCAAAAATGAGTGTATTCCAGCGGGTTTTGCAGTCCAAAATTAGTTTAAGGTATTTTCCATCTTGTTGCACTACATGCTTTGATAAAATATCGCTTCGAACTGCTGATTTCTTAATAAATTTTATTTTTTGTTGCATCTTATCTAAAGCTGGCTTGATGTTTGAAGTTAGACAAAAGGATTCATGTTCCGATATTTCTTCGAACAGCAAATTTCCATCATTGTAGAAATTTTCATTTACTACGTCAACGTCTCTTCCATTATCATCATCATCCTCATCTGCAATGTCGTCGTCTTCATATAATATTTCTTCTCTTTCTGTAATAATGTTTTTATATATTGCCTTTACAACTACTAAATGTATTGCATGATTGTAGCAGAGCTGACTTACTATTCCGATTAGTTTTCCGTATTTAACCATAACGTTAGCACCATCATGGGTTGAAGCAACTACATTCTTATTCAGTTGAACTCCATATTCTTGTAAACGATTTCTTACAAGACTTTCAAGTACTTCCGATGTGCAGCTCCCATTTATTTTAACTAAACCCAAAACAAATTTAGTAGTCACGGAATAAGGGTGATGTTTAAGAATCTCCTCATATTAATGTCTGTCCACTCATCGACCGTAATGCTAAATTTTATGTTAGTTGCAAGTAAGCTTGTTATTATTTTGTAGGTTTCTTGTTTCTTTTCTTCAAAGAATTCCATGACATGTTTTTGAACAGTGGTAACACTTTTCGGCATTGTATAATTTCGATAAGCAACAAAACCTCTGATAGCTTCAGTCTGTGTGATGGATAGAAAGGTAAAGCCATATTTTGCTGCACATTTTGCTAAAATTTCATTCAAGGATTCTCTACGTACATATGTGAATATTGACGGTGTATCCCCTTTAGTTCATTTGGCTTGCACAGACTCTGGATCTTCTAAAGCTGGTCGAAATTTAATATCATGTTTTTTGACTAAATAATTTTTCATTGCAGTTGTGTTTCCTCCCTTACAACTGATTTTAACACAACAACCTTTAACAGTACACTCAGCTTGTTCATTATTTAATTTTGAAAAATGTTCCCAAATTTTTGATGTCTTACTCATTTTGAGAGCATTACAATTTTTTTTATTAATATATAATTAATCAAAAATGTCTTACTTAATAAGTAACACAATAACACAAAACCAAGTATTAAGTATCAACTTGTGATTCTGAAAAATAAAAATAATAATTACCTACTTAGATAAAGCGTAAATGTATAGACAAAAAGAAACCGTCAACATTACCTGTTTGGTTTTAATAATTACTAAAGGATTTTGTATTGATTATCAATGCAATAACACACATACACTATCACTACACACACAATTGTATTTATTAGTTTATTCAATGCCTCTATACAATGCCTCTATATTATAGGCCTCGACACAAGTAAAAAAAAATCAAATCATTAGTATGGGTGTAGGGCTATTCGTTTCTTTTTTTTTATATGAAATGATGATTTTTCTATAGGCAGATTTTGGAAGGCTTTTATCTTCTAGTTATAGTGAAATTTTTATTTTCAATTTTCTATGAGATAAGTAAAATTTATCTGAGAAGAGTTTGAGATAGTTATAAATTCAAATTGATATAGTTTTAATTGATAATTTTTAGTTTTTATAAAACTACTTTTTTTCTGAACAGTTTGTTTTCGTTTTTTGTTTTGTTTATAACAAATCGTGTGCCGATTTGGTACGAACCATTTAAACGAGCATTAAATTTTTTTTTAATGTAATGATTTGTTTTTTTTTGTTGTGACACAGGGTGATAATTTTTTTTTATTTCGAGTTGATGAAATTTTCAGTTTCTTATTGTTTTGAAGATTGCAGTGAAAGTATGTAAATGTCGGAAATGGGGATAATTTAAGTTAAGTACATACATACAAATATTTAGCGCATAATTTATGTATTATCTTAATAAAAACTTACTGTCTATTTTGTACATTACGAGTATATATGTATAACTGGTACCGATTAACGTTCTTACAGATTTTATTAATTGTTAACTTATGTTTCTTGTAATATTATTGTTTGACAATATATTGAATGCAACTGCATATCTTGTTTTAACTGTTTTTTGGTTTTAGTTTAAGTTAATTGGTAAAATTGGAATTTAAAAATACTCCTAGCGGAAATGTCACACCAAAAATATTTAAATACCAGAATACCGCCTTTATGTCGTTTCAAATTTCCAGATATAAAAATATATTGTACTTAATTGCGGAAGGTGCTTATGAGAAAGTTTTTAAGCATGTCAAGCGTAATCATGGAGAGCCGTGGACCGTGGTATTATAGGAGTATAATAAATGTGGCATATCGATGATTGGCCGTCAGATAATCTTGTAACCCGTGGTTTAGATCGGGAAAATATCTAATTAAAAATTAACGAAATCGATTTCTTCACGAATAAAAGTAAAAATTGTATGTACAAAATAACGGTATGTACTAAATAAATTTTAATTAAAATAATACACAAACTACATATATAGGTATGTATATACATATGTGTAAATATATAAATTTGATTATACTTATCTTAATTTGAAAATTCGCTATTTACATACATATGCTTTCACCCCAATCCTCAAAATAAACCAAAAATTTCATCAACACGAAATAAAAAAAAAAGTATCACCCTACGTCAAAGCAAAAAGAAGACAAATCATTACACTAAAAAAATCAAATGCTCGTTTAAATGGTTCGTACAAAATCGGCAAACGATTTCTTATAAACAAAACAAAAAACGAAAACAAACTGTTCAGAAAAAAAGTAGTTTTACAAAAACTAAAAATTATCAATTAAAATTTTATCAATTTGAATTTATAACTATCTCAAACTGTTTCCAGATAAATTTTACTTATCTCATAGAAAATTGAAAATAAAAATTTCACTATAACTAGAAGATAAAAGCCTTCCAAAATCTGCCTATAGAAAAATCCCATAGTAAATTTCATGATTTCATATTAAAAAAAGAAACGAATAGCCCTATACGCATACTACATCAAAATCTTGTGTCATGGCTTGTAATATAGAGGCATTGGTTTATTATTAAATAAAAACAAAGAATAGGCCGTTATTTATCACTTTACACTTTTCAAGAGAGTATGACAATGAGAGAACGGAATATCAAAATAAGTATGTACAGTAAGAAACAAAATTTCATTTGAACAAAATGTTAAACAAACTATACGATCCTTGAAATAATAAAAATTAAAAATATGTATACAGAAATTATTATTATTATAATTAATGAATTTATATATTTTTTTGTATATAGTACTCGAATACCCGAAGCAATTACCAGGGTATTCGAGTAGTAGAATAATCATAAAAATACCCGGGTACCCGGGACTGGAAATCCTAATCATCGTGCTGTGACTAAATTCCTTGTAAAGGAAAATGATACTTCTAAAAATATCGAAAGAAGAATGAAAAATGTTTATGGATAATCTATTCCATCTTATAAAACAATAACGAAGTGGGTCCGTTTATACAAACAAGTTAGAGAGTTGCTGGAAGGTGACCTCCGTAGCGGAAGACCAACAGACGCTGCACGGAAAAAAATATTTTACTGCAAACAAGAAAACGATTTTCCTGTTTCTAGTAAATCAAGAATTAGGCGTATTTTGCTTGATTTAAATATAACACAAACAAATTTAGCAACTAATTTACAAAATAAGCAAACTGAGGCATCATTCAAGAATATATTAGATGAATAAACTGAAATTAAGAAAAAAATGCTCAACAGAACTGATTTTTTTATGAATATTCTGTGCATAAATTAAGCATTTTATGCAAGAGCAATGAATTAGTATAGTAAACAATCAAATAGTACATATACGAGTATCGTATCGTATTATGAAGATAAACGCCAAAAAGATCTTAAATATTTTTTAAAAAATTAGGTTTATCCGACACTATCTACGGCAATTTATGCAGACCCCATGGAGCGTCTTCAATTGACTTTAATTTTGGTTAACGTATACGCTGCATTGACTCATCACCAACATGAATAAAATATTCTCATCACTGTTTTTGAGAAAATCTATTTTGCAGTTCTTACGCCTTCTGCAACTCCTTTTTAGATGTAAATGGACCCAAATTTTGACACAACCTGCGTGTTATTAAAATCTAACTTTCTGCAAAATTTCGGCCAGAACTATACATAAATATTCGGAAGAATAAATAAAAGAAAAACAAAAATCTATAGAAATTTATGACTGATGGAATGATGGACACGACATTTCTTCAATAGTTTTTTTGGCCTTGGTAACCTAATTCGTCGAGAAATGTGAAAATCAACTAAAAATTTATCGCGATTACATTAATTATCCCATTATAACAACGTAAAAGTGGGAAAAGTAGAAAAGACATTTAAGCGATTTAGATTTATTAAAACATAGAGTTTCCAGCCATTCTATCTTACGTATTTGTATCCTAGAGTTTATGTCTCGACAATTATATCGAGATATATTTCATACGTTTCAAAGACTTTGTAAACAAAACAAATAAGCCAAAGTCTTACAAACAAACCAATCTCATAACATTTTGAAATTGTGTTTATTGAGTTAGTTATTCTCTTTGATCGATATGAATACCGATACCAATACTTTATGAATTTTTTCGAATTTGTCGTTAGATGAAAACATAATAATTAGTGTATTGGAAAGTTTTAATTGTAAGTAAATCATTTGACTTTTTCCTATTATAAAAATGTGGGGTCACACAATCTGCTGAATACAAATAAATAGCGCGCATAAAATGAAACTGTGTTCTCTTACTCATTGATTTTACTGGTAAGACAAATCGACAGCGACACACGTGCATAATTGTATCATTTTCAAAGCGTCGTTCATTGTAGCAGGATTGTTTTATTTTGTGCAAACAGTGTTTTTTTAAATTAATCTTAATAAATTATACTCCTAATTAATAAATAATTAGTGTTAAATTTGTTTGAAAGGTGAAGTGTGTGAAGAGTGCTCTTGAAAAGTTTTATTTAATTATTTTAAAGGTAAGTTCAAACATGGTTCATACATATTTTAGTTGTGCGATACAATATATTGTAGTCGTGCGAATAATAAAGAAAAAACCCGGTCGTATTTTAAATTCACTAAATTGTTAACATCAAACAAAGTGAATCTGAATTAATTGTTATGTAATTTTCTTTAATTAGCCCGGGTTAAAATGCAAAACAGTGTATAGGTGACACTTTAATTTTACGTATTGGACAGGGTGAGCTAATTAAAAGTGTGCCGTTTTTTCTAAAAAATAACTGATCCTGTAGCGACCTGAACAAAATTGCAAACGAAAGATAAGTGATTATAATGCCTTAGCTGTTTTGACAGCTATTTTTACCTCTTTTTAGGAGACCTATACTATTCCAACGTTGAAACACGGGAATTCGGCAGCAAAATTACGAGCTACAGGAATATTCCTAAAAGAAAAACGTCCGCGAGTTCACAAAAAACAGTTGGAGCAAGGTATTTTAAATGAAGTGTGGTTCTTTCAAGAATTTTCCTTTCAAATTTCATTTTTTTCAAACTAGAAAAAGAACTTCAAGTTGCTGAACTAGCTGATGACGAGGACCATGTCTGGTTGAAAGTATATTCAACACCCTTTGAGACAGTATTTGACAAGTGGACGAAAACGGCACACATCAGATTATCACCTAAATCAGATAAAAACATTAATAGAATTATTGAAACGTGGCCCAAATATACCAGCAGATGGTGCGCAATTGGTTAATCTTTCATTTTCTGCAAACGTCATCCCTATTTTCAAAGACGGTATAAAGGATAAGTTGTACCTCGCTAGCGTAAAAATGTGTGTCTCAGCATAACGATAAAGGTATTTATTTATTTAAATATTAATTTGCAATAAATTAAATTCTATTCTTTTCCAAATCAAGGAATATTATTATTTTAAAGGCCTTGCACGGATTACTTGTTCCAACCGGTCAGGTAAAAAATACCAACACAAAAAAAGTCTTAATTTATGTGTATTTTAGAAATATGAATTTAATTTTAGTTACATAAAGAAAAAATTTGTGATATTTTATAATAAGTTAATTAAAAAATTAAATTTTGTACCTGTGAAATTTTGATATCGAATAATTAATAAATAATGAAACAAAGTTGAATTTATCTGTTTTTTTTATTTTGGTATTATATTCATTCTTGGGAAATTTGAAAGAACATGTGCACAATTATCTTGAACTAAGCAAATGTTAATAAGAATTAAACAGTAGCTTCTACTAATAATTTGAGTAACATTTCGTAAACCATGAAGAATATGCAGTTTAATCTAAGTAAAATTAACATAATTTACGTAAATTTGTTGCATGATTTCAGTACATTAGATTAAAATTAGTGAGTTTTTACTATAGTTAGCACAATTTTACAGTCATCTTAAGCTGCCAAAAGTTAGTGCAAGATTCGCCCCACTCGTTAGCACAGTAAATAGCGGTCTTGCTTTGTTATTCGGTTGGGTGTTTTTAATGTGTATAAGTATATGAGTTTGTCGGGTATTGCACCGTGGGCCCATTAGTGGCATTGAGTGCTGGAGTAATCCGCCCAATTTTAATTTTTTTTTAGTGCAAGATGGGTTCTCCGAATGTTGACTATGGATCAAAAAAATATCAAGTGGAAGCTTCTAAGGTAATTTTAGATAGTTTCATCACTATGATCCAAACTCGAAATAGGAATCCATGATACAAGTAATAACAGATAACATAAAAAAACTTTTTCTTTGACTACTTCTTGACTACTTACCTCATAAGACCACAATAACAGAGGGCTCATTATGCGGGGCTTTAAATAAATTGAAAAATGCTATCAGGCAAAAACGACGAGGTATAAAATAAAGCAAAAATTATTGCTTTTACATGACAATGCACAAGTTCATAAGGCGAATGTTGCACAACAAGGCTTACGAGATTACAAAATAAAATATCGTATCCACCTTACAGTACAGATTTGGCTCCAAGTGATTATTTATTTTTTACATATTTGAAGAAAAAATTGAGTGGGCTAATATTTTCATATGATAATGAGGTAATGTCCGCTGTAGTAGAATATTTTGAAAAAAAACAAGAGAAACCATTTTATTTTGATGGTTTGTACAAATTAATTGACAGGTGTAACAAGTGCATTAGCGTGGGTGGAGATTATATTGAAGAATAAAAATATTTTTGAATAAAATTTACCGTTATTTCATATAAATTTACCCAACTTATTGAACTCCTCTCGTATCTATGTTCGACTTGTTTTTATTGTATTCATGGAAGTTTTAGGTACATATATTATCAACACAAAAATTCATAAAAAAAAGTTTAAGTACGAGTACATATCAGATTTTAGAAAAATAATAATGTTTTTGTCTTCAATTCACCCACAACATGGTTCACGATTCACGCTCAACCCAGTTTTCTTACGTCGTTCTCACTAATTCTATTCCACTCAACAGTTAATGCTCTGTTCAATAAATCCTTGGAAGTAATTTTGGAATGTTGTTCTACATTCTCATGACATGAATCAATAACATACCGTGGATCTGGATAGTTTTAAATAATAAAAACGATGGAAGTGTATTTTTCAGTTTTTATCTGAAACGAGTATAATCAAATTATTTTATATAAGCATGAAAATTCGCTAAAATTACTCAAAAAACAGTGACGAATGCAACACTTGAAAAATACGTAATAGAGGGTAAAAAATTGAATTTTATGTTAGATAACCACATGCGACAGAATACATACTGAAAGCTGAAGCCATTTTAGCAGTTTTGTTAAAAAATTTAAAAGAACAGACAATTACATTAAGCACATTCAAAAAAAAAAAAAATAGCGATTACAAGTAATAAAGACGGTGCTTGGTCAAATTTCTACAAGTTCCACTAACAAAATAGATTATGAATATTGCATTTTTTAAATGAGCTCGTAAATTGAAAGGGCAATTTTGGAAAAACACTGATGCTGAGGTGATATGTGGTAAATCCCAGTGAACCAGAGTGACACTGAAATAAAATTCCGTGAACAGACCGATTCGGCTGTATAGATTCTGTCCACAGCATAGAATAACACTGTTGTGCTAAAGAGCTAAATTTATATGTTTTAACTATATAGGAGAAAAATCATACATTCAGAAAACTTGTGGCATTATAAACGATCAAGCCACATCCACTGAAAGTGATAGGAATATTTCATTAGCGGATGGTTTTCTAACGAAAATTAGATTTTTTAAACAATGTTTTAAAATTGCTTAATCTTTCTTCGTTGAATTTAAAAATATTTGAATTGAATGGCAATTTGAATTTTGTATTGCTAAACCTTTGCTTGAATGTATTTTTGAAATAAATAATACAATTTTTATTGCCGAAGCTATACTACATATTATTAAAATTTTGAGGTATGGTAAAAGAACTTCTCGTATCCCGCCGAATCCTAGGAATTCGTTTACCACTTTTGTTATGAATTACTTTGTTTAGAAATAAAACAAATTAAATTTATATACGTCAATCTTTTATTGAGGCTATGTATGAAATATAATGTAAAACAGAATTCCACTGGTTGGCAAGAACGTTTGTTTAGCGTAAATGTCCTTGACGTGAGTTGATTTGTTTTCGTTCACTTTTATGCGCCATGTCTTCAGCCAGTTCTCAATTTTATTTAGATGATTCTGTAATTCCTTTGAGGCAGTTTCGGGATTATTGTGTGATACCAGGACGGCGGTATCATCGGCAAAGGTTGATTTATTACCTTAGTTGGAGGTAAGTCAGCTATGTACAGCAGGTACATTATTCGAATTTTCCGGGATTAGTTCCTGTATATTATGTGACAGTTTATTAACTTTTTCTGTACTATTTAAGGCAGGTGTAGCCTTTTCAGAAGATAATGCCAGGACATCTCTTAGATTTTCAGCTGCCGCCAATATCTGCTGGTGTGATAAGAGGGATATTCAGTACACAATTTTGTTCGACTAGCCTCTTATATTAATCCCAATTAGTTTGCTTGTTTGTAAGCCGTTTTGGTGTTTCTATTCTCTTTTACAATTACAGGTCAGTGATCCGAAGACAGATTATAGCCTTAGCATATGTACGTGGTCCAAAGTCAATTAAATCAGAAACATTATTTTTATTTGTGGGCCAATACGTCGGGTGACCGGTAGATACGTAATCCAGGGACTGTTCTTCTATAGCTTGATAAAGTTGTTTGCCTTTCGGCGATGTTAATCTGGAACCAGGTTGAAATCACCCCCGCATAAAATTTATAACCTAGCTGGCTGAAATAATCCTTGAAGTGTAGTTTATTTATAGCATGTTTTGGAGGACAGTACACTGCTGATATGACCCAGTTTCCAGACCACTCCTGCAGACAGATGGTCGTTGATTGGATATGTTCCTTCTCATATTTCATAAATTTATGAACTGTGTTTTAATCTTGTTTTAATCAGTACAGCTGTGCCTCCATGTGCTTTCCCATCTGGGTGCTTCGTGTCATAAACAGAGTACCCATTAATTTTGAAATAGTTATTTTTGGTTAAGTCTGTTTCAGATATTAACATCTAAAAAGAATCAATCCAAGGCAGCGAGCAGAGCAACGAATGCTTAATGTTCATTCTTCCACTAAACCAAAGGTGCGACCAGAAGTTTCATGTCATAACGCACAAAATAACCAACCAAAACCAACTGTTAACAGAAGTGTGCATCAAGAGGTTTCACATGCAAGTATCCTTTAGGGTACCACTCCTAAAGTGCAAGCAAGCGAAGAAGGAAACATAGCAGCTGCTTTAAGCAAGTTAACTAACATGAAGCAAAGCTTCATGGCGATGATGGAGGGCACCATGAATCTAATGATGCAGGCTATGAACACGTTGATGCAGATAGTCGTTAAAAATCAAAAATAACTGTCCTCAAAATAGACATATGGAATGCAAACGACCTAGCACAATATAAAGCAGAGGTTCATGCATTTCTCACTGAGCACAATATATCAATCCTTTTTGGCTTTTTAGTTGGTGTAGTAATTTTTACCAACTTCGTCGAAATGTTTAACTAACGCTCTAGCGTCAATATTGAGCGGTTGAATTTTTGTTTCTGTAATATCTCCTCTTTTTATCCCGGAGATATAAAATTCACTATTAGTAATGGACTCGATTTTTCTTGCGAGCTCTATTTGATTCTTCCCTCAAATAGATTTGTGGCGGTTTCTCTGTTTTTGGAGCTTTTTCGGCCGGCAGGTCTTCAACAACCAAACAAGAATACCGGTTGCTTTGAGTTAATTCAACGCTAGATAGCTTGGTGAATTCCTCCATCGCTTTGAGCTGACAGTAATATACGTCTCCAGTCCTGTTTGCACTAAACACTGAAGTCACTGTTTATTTTATTGTCATCTGATGTCGAAGCACTTTCATTGTTTTTGTTATCGTCAAAATTTGTCGACGAAGCACTTTTATTATTCAACGCGCTAAGTTCATTTACGTTAATTTTTAGTTCACTTGATATTAAATTACCTGGTAAACTAATTTTTGATGCAGTTGCGATTTGTTGTCGTTTTGGACTATGTTGCACTTTTTTGTTAGTCACTATTGTGGCCGTGGCGTATATCGACAAAACGCTTGCAGACATTGCTTTCTGCAGATTTTGCTCTGCCTTTCTTATTTGAGGAGGAGAATATTGGAACATCACGGTTTCACATATTTTCTCATCAACATTTTTTTTTTATAAAAAATTAATAATTGCTGTTTCAACTTTTCACACAAGTAATAAGTAAATTATTTTTAATGTTTACTCGGCGGTAGCAAAATTGTTAATCACAAAATGATTCAAGGTTTTGTTAAATAATTAGTGTGCTTAAATAAATTTAAGCACCCAGTTAAAATAATATTTTTGTGTGGTAATTTTTACGTCGCAATTGGATATTTTTATCGCTATACATTTTTATTTTAATAGATGAGATAAACATTTTATTTTTATTATTTATATAAAAAAAAATTATGCCCACGAATAAAAAATGTATTTAACGTTAGGTAATCCTAAATAAAAAATATAAAAAAATTAAAATCTATGTTTGTTTATATTATACTTACATATAACATCGTTTCGTTCCTTCGTTCTTTGGGAAAAATCAGGTACAATAATAAAACCAAAATATTAAGTGATTCTTAGTTCTACAATCAAGCGAAGTAAAAAAACTAATAATAAAATTCATAATCAGGTGATTAGCACGTATTTATATGGGTTACAGAAAATAAATAGTACGGTTAGTTTTATTATTTATTTTTTGTTTAGAAAGACTTTAGGTACTTTATTGCTCAGTTTCACCTAACACGGAAATTACAAAATTAAGGCAAAATACGGTAACGGTAAAAAATAATAATAAATTATAATAAAAACTTGGTTTGTTCAAAATATTGTAGGCCGCTTCATAAAAAATTTTCTCTCAAACATCAATTCATTTATTTTAAGAATTTTTGACTAAATAAATTAAATAAACAAGTAAACCTTTCTTTCCATTAAACCTACATTTTTCAATCAGCCGCTCGTAAAATAAAAGGATTAACATTTGAAGGAAAAACTTTTGCAAAGTGGCAGGTAGCGGAAGTACTATAACAATTCGATATTTGGAAAAAGATTTAAATTGCTATAAAATGGCGGCTAATGTGCCGGGGTTGACTATGCTCACAAGCGAAGTAAAATACATAATCTTTATATGGAATATCGCAAAAATCTGCACTTGAAAAATAAAAGTGTTGAGCCGATAAATAATTCTTCAACTGCTTCTACATCTGGGACAGTAGTTGCTGCAACATTAAATAAATCGTCCTCATTCGCCGTTAACAACTAAAAAAAGAAAAATTGATGCCGTTGACGAAGTAATAGTTAGTGAATCTGAACCAAATTTACAGTTGAATGCCGATAATACTGCTAGGAACGATGAAGCAAATACAATTTCATTAAAAAAAAAATAAACAAAAATTTCGGCCAGGTTGGCTAGAAAAATACAAATGGTTGGAAAAAACGGTTGGGTCCGATGGTTTAGAAAAACCACAGTGTAAGTTCTGTGATAATGGCGATTCCATGGCGATTCCGAAAACGTTGAAAAACCAACCCGCGATTTTTGATACAGAACCACGTGCAACATTTACTAAAAAAATTACCCAAGTTAAAATAGCTGAGCTTCGTGTAATCATGTTTATTGTGGAACATAATTTACCTTTTATTTTAATTACCCCACTAATTCTATTAATAAAACCCATAGCAACAGATTCAGCAAAAGTGTCTGAACTTAAGTGTGGGGAACACCAAAGCTACTGAAACCACTAATATGCTATTATTAGATGAAGGCCGCCGTCGCATTGCTAAACATTTGAGGGAACAAATGTTTTCTCTAATTATAGATGAAACAAATGACATTAGCGTTAATAAATGCTTAGTTTTAGTGGTAAGATATTTTGATTTTTCTGTAGGAAAAGTGGGTGACCGATAGCCGTTTCAATGTGCCTATAAACAATTTAATTGGTTTTGCGTCGGATAATGCACCTGTAATGATGGGAAACAAAGGTGGTGTGAAAGCCCTTCTTCAGAAATTACAGCCTAATTTATATGTGATGGGATGCACTTGTCATTCTGCAGCAACAAAAAAAAATTCTGCAAAATGTAGAGATTGGCCCGAAATATTTATTTGTTTTTTTTCGCATAGTTCGAAGCGACAAAGTGAATACAAGGAATTTCAAGAGTATTTTAGCATCAAAACACATAAAATATTAAAAAACATCATCTACAAGATGGCTATCTTTGGAAGCTGTTGTATCAAGGATTCATGAACAGTGGTTTGCTGTGCAACATTATTTTATATCTTATCAGTTGGATTCAAACGCTGATTTAGCTCAAAACATTAGCTCGGAAATGACTGACGAAACCAAAATATATTTTTATTTTATTAGTTATATTTTAAAATTAACTACGCTTGTGAAGTTTATCCTAAATTAGAATTAAACCAACAAAAATAACGTAATATGTATCATAGTAGTGAATATCGAAAATAAATGACATTTAGGCGAACATTAAATTATTTGTATATAGCTTTTTATTGTATTTATTACAGTATGTAAAAATTGGATATCCAAATAGTTCTAAATGCTCAACCATATATAAAACTAAAGGTTTAACACTAATAATCCAATCATGCCAAACCATTTGAAAAGCTAATGGCTTTCACATGGTCAAATTGAGGTTTCAGATAAAAACAAATGCAATTAGAACACAGCCTTGACTCTTATCAAAAAGTTAATGATGAAGAAATAAAACTATTTGATATTTTTAATATTATAATTTATTCCTTACAAAAAACAATACTTTTCATTGCATATTATAAAATGAATATTGCAGTTTTGATGAACGCGTCTTTCTCAATCTAAGCATATTTCTAAGCAATGTTGTAGCATAGATAATGATTCCTCTGCAATTTTATTTAGTAAAAATTGTCTATACATTTGAACTTCATTTAACTACTCGTTTTCATTTTTTCCGTGTATTTTTGGCAGATAGTTATTATTTGTTAAGATACATTGCATAGATTATCAACGGCCCACAAGTTATAATTATCTTGCAGTAAAGGTAATAAATAAGCGAATGGAACCCATTTGAAAATTTGCATTTGGTTCATTCCAAGCTTGTTTCAACTGCTTTAAAATTTGTTGTCCTTTCCTATTTAAGATATGATTACATTTCTCCGGTGTTATGGGGTAATAAGTTTTAATTTTTTTGTTTTCTATGTCTATACCATGACAAATTTTTTGGATTAAATTTGATGGTGTTATATTTGTCTGTTTTGTTTGTCTTCAAAAATTTTGATACCTATAAAAGGATCAATGCATATATCATTTGATAACTTCAAAATTATATTTGCCGCAACATAGATAGCATCTGATGTTAAATAATTCGATGCATGTAGGGAAGCAAATCAAATATTGTTGAAAGAAAAATCCCTCCCGTTAATATTAAATCATAGTGAGATTTTTGCCAAATAATAATAATCTTAAGATACCCCATGTGAAAGCCATTAGCTTTCCAAACGGTTTGGCATGATTGTAGTGTTAGTTCAGGCCTATCGAAAAATCATAATGAGGTTTGTGCTAAATAGTGGAAATCTTAAGATACGCAATTTCTTAAGAAAATCCTATAATGTAAATTTACTGAACCCTCAATTTGGCCATGTCAAAGCCATAAGCTTTTCAAACGGTTTGGCATAACTGTAATGTTAGTTCAGGCCTATCGAAAAATCATAGTAAGATTTGTGCTAAATATTGAAAATTTTAGTGAGTAGTTTTTGTGGTAAATATCGATCTCTAGCTTTATTTATTTCATTAATTTTTATGATAAAAGGAAGTAAATTAAATATTCAATGTTACTTTTAATGTTTTATTATTTGCCTAAATGATGGCTGTCTTTTATAATCCACTTCTATTTGCCTAATACATTCACAAATATTTAGTTTTAGTATAAACTTCACAAATCATATATGACGTGTGAAGTTTGTACTAGGTTAATACTATATTTTATTTTTTTTATTTAGTTCTAATTTAGGTCTAACTTCACTCGCATAATTAATTAATAAAGTTAATATTGAGTATCAATCAGAAACTCCGCGAATCCATATAATGTTACCAACGATTAAAACATATTGTTACGTTTTTGCCTTGTCAAATTCAAGGTTCGATCACTGGATTGTGAATAAAACAAACATGTAAATTCTAGAACACACTAAATTTATTTATTTCCGATTAAACACTAATTTAATTATTTCACTTATTTAACTTAATTATTTAACTTCACAATAACTATGTTCTACACTTTAACAACACTATATTACACTTTAATAACACTTTATTTTACTTTATAAACACTTTCCTTTTAATTACTATTAGCACTCTCACGGTTAAAACACAACTGATTTTCTCCCAAATGTTTGTTGCGTATTTATACCAAATATTCTAACCATTCTAGAAATGTCCAGAATATTCGATTAGTCTAGATAAGTCTAGACACTTCTATACTGTTCTACTTTATAACAATTTTACATTAACGATAGTGTCGCTATTCAAACATAGATGTCGACACGATCGTAACATTACCCCCTACCTAATCCTGATTCGTCCCGAACAGGATCCAACTCACTACCCCTGTAGATCGCTAATCGCTCTATATGCACCACCTTCAACTTTCCTCGCTGCCCTTTCTTGATCCGATAGACCACGTCATTTATTTTGGTGATGATGGTGTACGGCCATTCCCACGAAGGTTGCAGCTTTGGTGATAAACCCTTCTTCCGTTGTGGGTTGTAAAGCCATACTAACTCTCCTTCTTCGAAACCTTTATTATTTGCTCGTATGTCATATCGAGCCTTCATCCGATCACTTGATACTCGTATCCTCTCTCGTACAAACTGGTGTATCTCGTCGAGTTCTCCTCTCATCTGGTCAACATAATTCTGTCTATCTAAAGCTGATGATGGAACGGCTCCAAACTTTAGATCTCCGGGTAATCGCAGATTATTTCCAAAAAGGATTCTCGCTGGTGTCATTCCCGTTGAGTCATGTACTGCTGATCGATACGCCATTAGGAACATCGGAATATGTCGATCCCAGTTACGTTGATCATTATCCACGACCTTTGCTAAATATTTCTCCAACGTCCCGTTGAATCTTTCCACCATACCATCCGACTGTGGATGCAGAGGCGTTGTTCTTGTTTTATTTATACCGAGCAACTGACAGACTTCCTGAAATACAACTGACTCGAAATTTCTTCCTTGGTCTGTGTGAATCTCCATTGGTACTCCAAAACGACTTATCCAATTATTAACCACGGCGTCAGCTATCGTGGTTGCCTCCTGATTAGGTATGGGATATACCTCTGGCCATTTGCTAAAATAGTCCATTATTACTAGCACATATTTGTTACCAACATCCGTAGTCCGGAATGGTCCTGCCACATCCATTGCGATCCTTTCAAACGGCGCTCCAACGTTATATTGCTGCATTGCTCCCCGACTTTTCCGTGCAGGACCTTTTACCGCCGCACATTGATCACATCTTTGGCACCACTCCACTACAGATTGTCTACATCCTGACCAGTAAAAACGTTGACGTATTTTGGCAAGTGTTTTATTAATTCCCAGATGACCCCCACTTGCCCCTCCGTGATACTCCTTCAATATCTCGGCAATTCTTGATTTAGGCACCACTTTTACCAATTGCTTCACATTACCGTCCGAGCTTTCCCATATTCGTTTTAAGCATCCGTTCTCGATTTGGAGGCTATCCCATTGTGCCCAGTAAGCCTTTACCGTGGGACTCTTATCCGCAATTTCACACCAAGTTGGACGATTTCCTGTCTCTTTAAGTTGCATGATTATTGCCAAATCTGGATCTGCTAACTGCTCGTCCCTAACCGTTTCATCCGTCCATTCCTTATCGGGTAGTATTTGCATAAGCCTGATGTCGATAACGTCCTCCTTTGCTTCTATTCGCCCGCAGTGCTTACATTCCACTTGACATGGTCGTCTTGACAATGCATCAGCATTTCCATGTGCACTCCCTTTCCGATGTTCGATCTGGTAATGATAGCTCTGTAGTCGCTCAATCCAACGCGCTACCTGTCCTTCTGGGTTCTTGAACTGCAGTAGCCAACGTAATGCTCCATGGTCCGTTCGTATATGAAATTCTTGGCCATAGAGGTACTTATGAAAATGTTTCACACATTCCACTATAGCCAACAATTCCTTACGAGTTACACAATAGTTACGTTCTGGTTTAGATAACACCTTCGAGTAATAAGCTATTACTCTTTCTTGCCCTTCAATTTCTTGCGACAACACCCCTCCGATGCCATCATTACTTGCATCGGTATCAAGAATAAACTTAACACCAGGTATAGGGTATGCCAACAACGGTGCCGTACATAATCGCCTTCTCAATTCATTGAATGACTCCTCTTGCTCGTCACTCCATTCAAATGCTTTGTTCTTCCGGGTCAAATCATGTAAGCTCCTTGCCACATTGGCAAATCCTGGTACAAATCGCCTATAATAAGTGCACAATCCGAGGAAGCTCCGTAATTCCCGTAAATTTTTAGGTCTTGGCCAGTCCTTTACCGCTGATATCTTGTCCTCATCGGTGTGGATTCCATTGGTCGTTACCTTGTGCCCCAAAAATTTTACCTCCGTTCTGAATAATGAACACTTCTTCGGATTCAACTTTAAACCGGCTGATTGTAATCGCTTCCATACCTCTGACAAATTTGTTAAGTGTTCTTCGAAATCCTTTCCCATAACTATGATGTCATCCAAATACACGAGGCAAGTCTTCCAGTGCAGTCCCTTTAACACGCGCTCCATAAGTCGTTCAAAAGTTGCCGCGCCATTACATAATCCAAATGGCATCACGTTAAACTGCCATAGCCCATTACCCACACTAAACTCTTGGACTTCCACCTGCCAATACCCGCTTTGCACGTCCAATGTTGAAAACATTCTAGCACCTGACAATGTGTCTAACGTGTCATCGATCCTTGGTAATGGGTAGCTATCCTTTTTCGTTACTGAATTTAGCTTTCGGTAATCGACACAAAAGCGCATTTTCCCATCCTTCCTTTGGACTAATACTACAGGTGAACTCCATGGACTGTTTGATGATTCAATCACTCCAGCGGCCTGCATGTCCGTTACCATTCGATCCACCTCTTCTCGTTTTGCTAAAGGTAACCTTCTCGGTGCTTGGCGTATAGGTGTCTCCGTTCCGGTATCAATTCGATGTTTCACCATGTTGGCTCTTCCATTATTATCCGGTGTATTGCAAAATATCGACTTATACTGTTCGAACAGCTGTTGTGCTGAATTTTTCTGGTTCATGGTAAGATCCCCAGTCCATTTCTGCATGAGGTGTTCTACTATTTGCTTTTGTCCTTGAGTATCGGTGTTTCTAATCGGATTTTTCTGCTCACATTTCATTATCGTTGATACCTCTTCACATTTACCAATAACAGTTCCTTTCTTAATTGTTTTTGTCTTTTCCGAGAGATTTAGGGTCCTAATCGGTACCCTACATTCGTTATCTGATTTTACTAACGTCCTCCCTATCATAATTCCTTTGGTTTCGCTTTCTTCTTCACTGGCTTCTACAACCCACAACCTGGGTGGCCCAGAACCTCCCTCCAATCTCCCCCACACAATTGTTTCCGAATTCGGTGGCAGCTTTTCCCGATGTTCTATTATTACCCGCCTAGTAGTTGTTTCCACATCATCCACTCGCAGTGGTAACTCGAAATTATCACAGTCCAATACTCCTCTTCCAACATCCACCACGAAGCCATTCGCCCTCATGAAGTCCATCCCCAAGATGACTTCATCCACTATCTTTGCGACCAGCACTTCGTGTTGGAATTGAGCATTGCCTATCTCAATTCTCACAAGCTTCCTACCCTTTATGTCTGCGCTCTCTCCTGTGGCTGTACGTAATTTCAACTCATTGGCTGGTAGTACTCTTCCCTTTACTAGATCCTCACGGACAAACGTGCGCACCGCTCCTGTATCCAGGGTAATAACACAGCTCTTCCCGTCAATACTTCCTTTGATTGTTAAGCTGTCACCTACTCGTCCCAATCTCGAAATAGGGATGGAGGTTATGGGGCAATTGGTTGTGGGAGTCAGCTTCTGCCCCTTTAGGCTGACTCGTTGTAGTTTAACGACTCCTTTCGTTCTTGGCCATCTTCCTTGACCAACGTTCGCTCTCTACTTAATACTCGTCGTTGCATAGGAGATCGCGATCTTGTACGTCTCCATTTTCCTTCTTTACAGTCTCTCGACATATGACCCATTTTGTCACATGTCCAACATTTTATTTTGCTACCACCCTCTCTGTATCTTGGAACCGACCGCTCGATGTTGGTGCTGCTATCCATTTCTACTCGTCGTACCTTAAGCGACGGTTTTATGATAGCCTGCGCAGTCTCATTTATTAAAGCACACGCGATGGTCTCGGCAAAAGTAGCCTTAGGTGATAACATCACTGCTTTACGTGTTTCCGTAATCCCGTATATTCCATCGATGAATGCGTCCATCTTAATCCTCTCCATGTAATCGGGAGATGTATTCACATGTGCCAAATGCACTAGCCGCTCGACTGCTGCGGAATATTCTTGCAGAGTCTCTCCGATCTTTTGACATCGGCTCTTCAGCTCCATACGATACATCTCTCGCTTATGGTCACTTCCATACTTCCGATCCAGCGCCTTCATTATTTCGTTGTAATTACTACGGTCATACTGCGGAATAGTCTGCAGTGTTTCAGCCGCTTCTCCTTTTAGAGCCACTATTAATGCTGTTCCCCGATTTGCATCATTCCACCCATTTTGGTTAACCGTTGTCTCAAATGGAAATTTGAAAACCGCAAACGAAGTTGTGCCATCAAATATCGGTGGCTTAAATTTCATTGCTTGAATTGGCTGAGATACTGGCGACGATGTTCCGTTAACTTTGAGGTAAAGAAGTTCTTTTTCGAAGCCTAGAACTTTCTCTTGTAACTCTTCCATCTGTTCACTCCCATTCCTAACTTTCTGCTCCAACCCTTGGATGTCTTTTTGTAATTTTTGTTCAATTTGCTCTACTTCTTCATGTAAATTGATATACATTTCATTGAATTTCTCATCCATTTTGTTATTGATCTCGCCCACCGACTGCTTAATTTCCTGATTTGATTGATCGATTTTCTGATTTAATTCATTACTGGACTTTCAACTGACTTTTTCATCTCCAAACTGGACTGTTGAATAGCCGCCATTAACTGCGCCATATCGAAATTTCCAGAAGGTACCGCTGCAACCTCCACTACCGCCTCTTTACTTTCTCCATTCTCTTCGTCCCCTTCTGCGTGGTCGGAAAATGTCGATTCATCAAAATTATAACTAGCCGGATCATTACCCTCCAGCTCTAATGCTTGAAGTAGTCGTTGTCTCAATACATTTTTCTGGCCGACCGTTGACAAACCACGTCGCTCCAACTCTTCCTTTAAATCGGAAATCTTCAATTCGTCTAGAATCATCTTTTAATTCACAATCCCACCGCTGTCACCAATTGTTACGTTTTTGCCTTGTCAAATTCAAGGTTCGATCACTGGATTGTGAATAAAACAAACGATGTAAATTCTAGAACACACTAAATTTATTTATTTCCGATTAAACACTAATTTAATTATTTCACTTATTTAACTTAATTATTTAACTTCACAATAATTATTTTACTACACTTTAACAACACTATATTACACTTTAATAACACTTTATTTTACTTTATAAACACTTTCCTTTTAATTACTATTAGCACTCTCACGGTTAAAACACAACTGATTTTCTCCCAAATGTTTGTCGCGTATTTATACCAAATATTCTAACCATTCTAGAAATCTCCAGAATATTCGATTAGTCTAGATAAGTCTAGACACCTCTATACTGTTCTACTTTATAACAATTTTACATTAACGATAGTGTCGCTATTCAAACATAGATGTCGCCACGATCGTAACAATATTTTAAAACCATTTTGACGAATTTCATTAAACCTGAGTTCATTAATGATACATCACTGGATAAAACAAAACTTTCAAATTACGATAGTTTTTTGGAACACGACAAAATTTATATTGGCGCAAAAGCTGATCTAATTATTAATAGCCGAACAGTTCCACAAAATACTATAAAATCTATAAAAGTGGCCTTTTGTGCCTATTACACTCAGCTGTGTAAATATTAAGCAGTCGCATCCAGTTTGAGGATGAAACATTAGTTGTTGTTCAAGTGTTAAATGTAAATCAAAAAATCGGAAGGCTTGCCCCAATTATCCGGCTGTTTCCAAATTTAATAGACGAGAAAAATATTGAAGATTTGGATGATGAGTGGCGTATTATTACTAATCAACAACATGTGGAGATGGACATCAATTTCAATATCGAAGAATTTTGGAATTTCAATTTTAATAGAAAAAATGCCATAAATGAAATCATGTATTCAAATCTTCGAAGTTTTATCGGGTTTATTCTTTTTTCCACATAGTAGCGTAACGGCCGAGCGCATGTTTTCACAAGTAATTTTAATTAAAAATAAAAATCGAAACTCGTTATTGACAACGACAGTCAATGCTATTCTGTAACGGTTTGCCACAGGTGTGAGTGGTTCTTTTATATTATTTATCTTAATAAGATAACCAATAAAAGATATTTAACACCAACCATTATCAGAATATATTTGCAAATTTACTTTGGAGCGGTCAACATGGGCTGGCTAGAGCTCAGGGTAATGGGGTGGGTTTTACCAAAGCATTTGCAAATCTTGATAGACCGCTGGAAGGGAAATTAGAAAGCGAGTAGAGGAAGGGAACGACAGACTATAAGCTCACCATGACATATACTTACCTCACATCACCTCCAACTCAAAGCTTTTAGCTACTCATTATACAGAGAATCACTAACAGAGAAAATATATCAAACCCGAAATTTAAAAAAAATAAAAATAAAAAAATATATATATAGAAATATAAAAAAAAACGGAAATTCAAAATATAGCAGTTTTTGTAAAATTTATTCTAACATTAAAATCTAGCAAATGATAGAAAGAAAACTATATAAACTAATACTTAGAACCAAAAAAAAATAAATCTACTTTTAAATGATAAATAATTAAACCTACTGATGCATGCGTCTTGATAATAATAAATTATTTGTTCATCACCTTATGAATTTAAAAACAAGAGAAAGCAAATTAGTGGAAGAAAATAATTCACCATTACCAAATTAAATAAAAAATCTTAATAAATAATAATAATAACAGTGTTAAAGGCCATTACTGGCCCCTTACTGAATCAACAATCTGGCTCCAACGGTTTCCATCCTGAGCTTGGTCTTCATACTGTCTTAGACAATCTGAAGAGGCCAAGTCGTTCTCTACATCGTGGAGCCATCGTCGCCTGCAACGACCTCTTCGCCTACCATATGGTGGCTCTCCTTTCAGAGATCGCTGCACAATTCGTTCCGGATCAGCACGCAGAACGTGACCGAGCCAGCGTACTCGCTGAGATCTAACTTCATGTACAATATCGGGGATCTTCCTCAGATCTCTGATCTCGAAATTGTACAGAGCTCGGTATGTACCATCTATTTCGCGTTTAGGGCCGTAAATCACACGCATGATTCTTCTCTCAAATGTAAGGAGCCATCTCTCGTACTCATCCGTCTGCGCCCAACTTTCACATCCAAACATAACAACGGGCCTGATCAACGCTTTGTAAAGCTTCAGCTTCACGGCACTTGATAAGTGTTTAGATTTTAGCAGTGGCCTTAGAGGATATAAAGAACGACTGCCAGCTGCCAGCCGCACTTTAATATCCTCACCCACACTGTTATCGTGAGTGATAAGAGAGCCCAAATATTTGAACCTCCTCACTCCCTCAAACGTGTGGTGGCCACTACTAAAATCTGGTGTGCCATTGTCTCTAAAACCAGAGATCAGGTATTTCGTTTTGGACTCATTGATCTGGAGTCCAACAGAAGCTGAAAACTCTACAAGCGGATCAAGTATTTCTTTCACTCCGTTGCTATTCAGTCCAATCACGCATATGTCATCTGCATATGCAAGCACTTGATTGGACTGGCGATATAAGATGTTGCGCTGAGGTGTTTCAGTTTTACGAAAGATGTACTCCAACATGAGATTAAAGAGTATCGGGGACAGAGCATCTCCCTGCCGAACACCCGAGTTAACTGCAAAAATTGTCGATAGCCTGTTCTCAACTTTAACACAGCATTGAGACTGCGTCACTGTCATCCTACACAGTCGTACCAATTTTGTTGGCATTCCTAGGTATTCCAGGGCAGACCACAAACTCTCTCGATTGATCGAGTCGTAGGCCTGCCGGAAATCCAGGAAAACCTGATGTACGGAGATGGATGTCTCATAATATTTAGATAGAATCATCCGCAGCGAAAAGACCTGATCAGTGACTGATCGATTCGGACGAAATCCTCCCTGATAGTCACCAACCAAGCCCTCCGCCAGAGGAGTGATTCTATCCAATAAAATGTATGACAGTAACTTGTATGCTGTGCAAAGGAGAGCTATACCGCGATAATTCTCACACTTCAAGCGGTCTCCCTTCTTGAAGATGGGGCATATCGCGGCCACTTTCCATTCATCAGGCATAACTTCGGTTCGCCATACTAATCGAATAAGGTCGAAAAGACAGATCCACAAAGTATCCCCTCCGAATATCAAGAGCTCCGAATTAATGCAGTCCACTCCAGGTGAGCGGTTTCGTTTCATTCTCTGCATGGCCTTAGTGAATTCCTCATGGGATGGCTCCTCAGTGCAAATCTCCGCAGACTGTTTTAGAGGTGGCTCAACAACAGTCTGTGACGCATGATCAACATCATGCAGCTCAGTAAAGTGTCCACTCCATGCGTCAAGTACTGCGTCGATGTTGACACAGAGTTTTCCATCCCGGTCCCGAATGGCGGTTGACGAAGGCCTGAAAGTATGGTGCAATCCAGTAATTCCTTTAAAGAAATTACGTGAACTACGCTCATTGCTGAGTTGTTGTACTTTCAGAACCTCGGCCTTCCACCATTCTCGCTTCTTCCGTCTACAAATCCGCTTAGCTGCCCTTCTTGCAAGAGCTGCCTTGTTTTTCCTTGCGATTGTGAGACGTTGTTGCACTTCATTATGGGCTATATTTTGTTGCTCAACTGCAAGACGACACTCGTCATCAAACCAATCATTCTTGGGTCTGACTTTCACTATACCTAAAGTCTGTTGAGCAGCACTGACAACCGAAGTTTTCAGTACCTCCCAGACAGAGTTCACGCAGTCAGACTGGTAATTAGCTCCCTCAATGTTGTCGCTGACAAGATCCTGATATCGTTTCTTTTGATCTTCATTTATCAGACCTTCACAGTCGAAACGTTCCATCCGTTTCGCTGTGTTCCCCGACCTGTACGAAAACTTCCACCGTAGCTTTGCAGCGACCAAATGATGATCGCTGCCTACGTATTTGGTTGCTGACCGATAAGTTCTCACATCCTGCACAACCCGAGCTCGCCCTTTTGAAATTAACACGTGGTCAATTTGGCTCCGGGATGTTTTGCGAGGATGTGTCCATGTCTCTAGGTGTATCTGTTTGTGAGGGAAGAATGTGCTTGCTACTCTAAGATCATGAGCAATTGCAAAGTACATCATTCTCTCACCATTATCGGTCGCAGTTTCGTATCGGGAGTACGGACCTATGTTTTCACACAAGTCGGCCTGATTTCTGCCAGCTCTAGCATTAAAGTCTCCAATTACCATTCTAACATCGTGTTCGGGTATAGATTCCATCAGATCGTCCAAGTCATTGTAAAATGAGTCTTTATCTTGGGGCTGGCTGAGTTCTGTGGGCGCATGTACACAAATTATCGACAGGTTGGCTAACTTCATGCGCAGGCGAAGCATACACAATCGGTTATTGACTGCTTGAAAATCCAAAACAGCCTTCTTTACCTGCGGCCCAAGAAGAAATCCAGCTCCAAGATTTCCGAGGTCATCTCCACTGTAGAACAACGTATAGCCCTGGGACACATGGTCTCCACTTTGAGGCCAGCGAGTTTCTTGAAGAGCAACGAGTTCCAGCCGATACTCTTTCATGCACGTGATTAGACCCTCCAACGCTCCTGGTTTTCTAAGTGATTGCACGTTCCACGTGCCGATCCTAAATCTCGTATCCGGGTACTTGAGCGGGGGTCCGGTGTTGTTTTGGCGGTATCCATTTTTCTTTTTGTTGATTTTATAAACAGTTGATTTTTTTTACGGATGCGGGTCGTCAGCCCAGCGATCCAACCGTTTAGTCGCCTCTACGACAAGCAAAGGATACTGTGGTGGTATTCTTAGGAAACATGTTCGTGCAATTTAGATTTACGAGACATGTGAGTGCCCCCCGACCACAGGGGCCAAAAAATCTTAATACTAAAAAAAAATATATATATAAGAAAATAGTGTAATAATAATAATAATAATAAAAATAATAATAATAATAATACAAAATAATAATGGCTTATCTTAAAGAAATGGCCGCATAGTATGGTCCTTTGGTACTCGTTCGGTCATCTTTATGTCGTAGTTTAATTTTGTTATTTATTATAAATTTCACAAACTTTTAGAGATTTTTATATTTAAAGTTTTATTATTTTATTTTATTTTATTTTTATCTACGGTGTTCGAACACTACATTAATTTATTTAATTAATTTTTTTGTTTTGTTTTTTTATTTAAACAGTACAACTGGTCACTCGATTAGAATGTTATTTTCCAAATAATAAATATAGTTTAATTATTTATTTATTTATTTCACTAGATTATGTTTTATTATTATTTCAATATATAGTTTTAATTTATGTTTAATTAATTATTTTTATTTATAGGTTGAATTGTTCATATAATTTTTCAACATGCACTATATATTATTAATTTTAGATTATCTACTTCACTTATAATTTTATATGTGTATAACACAATACATTATTAGTCTTAAACCTAATTAGTCTTAAGTTACATATTTATCAATAAAATGTACTTAATTTAGCACATGTTTAATTATAAAATAGAACACACATCTTTTAATTTATTATTTTTACTATCGTACGATATTTTGGTCCGCTATAAAATCCGACACGGTAAAATCGTATGATATTATCACAATCTTAATACAACAAAATGTTTAACTATAATTACAAATATAATAGTTTTTTTTTTCTAACTAAGCACTTAATTTTAAGTTTATATATTTTAATTTTCTTAAATATTTCTATCGTTTTTTTATTTAAATTATTTTATTATTCCATAAAATAAATATCACAAAAAACTCAAAATTTTCCAGTAACTAAAAAAAAATATCTCAAAAATTAAATCAGACTTCCACTTGATCAAAAATAAAACACCAACTGATTACACAAGATAATATACCATAACTTATTTTCGTAACCCAATCATCCAATCACCCATCATCCCACCATAAAAATATAGAACGGGACAATCTAGAACGCATTCCCCTATTCAACAGGATTTTCCCGCGATTTTATTATATACTATGCGTATATACAAAAAAAAATATTAAAATTGAATTGCAGGGGTGTTGAACCAAATCAACATTGGAACGACAAAAAAAACCTCGTCGTTACAAATCGTGGGGACGACTCTCACCCAGGAGATGTCTCATCAAGCCGGGCAAAGAAAGACAAAAAAAAATTAAATTATAAGTCGTAACGGTCCTAAAACGCGAGGTTTTATAAGAAAATAAACTACGTTCGAATGTCCTTTGTGTGATAGATACCCAAGCTTTTCCCATTCTCATCGGCTATTTCATAAGTCACATTACCAAATGGCCTTAATACGTCCTTTTAGAAATTTGTTAGCCAATTTTGCGGAATATTTATTGGATGCATCACTTAATGTAAAGTTACGCACATACACGGTTTGACCTACACTTAGACAGCATTCTCGGTTTCTTAGATTATATCTACTAACATTTTTCTGATATGCCGCTTTTAGATGAGCTAATACAGACTGTTGAGCGTGAGTTAATACTTCAGATTTGAATGTGACTTGCAAACTGTTGGAACTAATATGTTCTAATTCTCGTAATAACTCATAATTTGAGCCGAGTGATACATAATGTTGTCAGAAAACAAGAAAGTGAGGGCTAAAACCAGTTGAGTCATGTACAATATTACGCAACGCGGATGCAATTTGACTCAAATGAACATCCCAATTTTGATGATTCTCACCAATATACGCACGAATTGCTGCCAATATTGATTGGTTAGTTCGTTCGGATACGTTGGACTGCGGAGAGTATTTTGGGGTAAACATGTGATTGACATTGTATTTACTCAACAGATTCTCTAATAAATTCGACTCAAACAGTCGCCCATTATCGGAGACCAGGCTTTCTGGAACGCCGAAAATTGAGAAAATATCACGCTCTAAATATTCCACTAAAATAGAAGCGGATGCTTGTCGAATAGCTTTAATATTTACAAAGCGTGAATAGTGATCTAACACAATGACGATGTGAGTATTACCCTTTTAAGATCGTGGATAAGGTCCTAAAAAATCCACATAAATTCTTTGCCACGGTCAAAATTCAACAACTTGTCGACCCATAGTAGAACGTAAAATATAGTTGGGACTCTTACAGGTTTTACAGGATACACATGATGAAATGTGTTCTTTGACATCACGATACATATAGTTGACAAATAATAATGTCTTTTCAACCGTTCTAATGTCTTAGCAATTCCCAAGTGTGCAGCAGAGGGAGCATTGTGTGCTTGTTTAATTAATGGTATGGTTAAGGGATGCGGAACTACTAATTTCCATTCAGGATGACCAGACTCGGAATACAGTATACCGGGTGAAGTGTTGATAAAAACCTTTTGATCTCGTATCATCAAATTAAGCGCTTGCGGTTTATTGTTAACAGACTCAATCAACTGAGCATACTTTGGGTCTTGAAACGCAGTTGAAGATAGGTCAATGTGTAAAGGTTGTATTTCACAATCAGGTTTATTTGATAATTCGGTTATGTTGATTTCGTCGGAATGAACGCGGAACAAAGCATCAGTTTATGGCTATATGGAACGGCTGCTAGTCAGTGGGTTCCATCCAAAGAAATTATTACCAAGTATATAATAAATAATTTGTTTTGCTATTTTCAATATTTGTGATTTTTTAAATTGTAGTTCCTTTGTTATATTTTACTAAATTCTAAATAGTAGTTTTAGTTATAACATTATATCTAATTTATTACAATGAATGTTACTTAATTTTTAAATAGCGATAATGAATTTTGTTTATCTTTATTTACAATGAACATATATTTTAATTTATTTTTTAATTCAACACAACGAATGTGTACTGTATGGTTTAAAACAAAAATGAAAAAAAAAAAAATTTTGTATTTTTCATGTGTACTCCACTTTTACATAAAATACTCCTCCACCGGCAAAGTGAAATATACTACTTTCTATATTTAAAAAACGACAGCCCTGATTTCGACAGTAATAGTTAATAATAATTTGCTGAATCTATGTTGTTATTAAAACTTTGATTTACATTTATAAAGTTTAATTTATAGAGACTTGTTAATTTTCAAAACATTTATGAAAAATTTCAATTTTAAAAAGCAACCAAAATTAATTGAACATTTCATAAAAATTACTTTCACAAACTCTATGTATGTATGTACGAGTATATGTATATGTATATAGGGAAAAATTGTATGCAGCAATAAAGATTTTTATTTTATAAATTATAATTTACAAAACTTTTCAAATACAACAATTACACTTCAAAATTCTAAACTTTTCATATAGGGTGTACATACGTTTATGTACTTATGAAAACCGCTGTTAATTAATTGTTATTATTATTATTTTGTGTATATGAACATTTTACCTAAATAAGTAGTAGATTAATACTACAGCTACGGTACATTTATAACACAAAAAATGAAAACATTTTATATTAAAAGTTTTTATTACTCATTTTGCGATTATTACTCTTGCTAAAATTTCTCTTCTTTTTGTGGCCATTAATTATGGCATTACATACATACATATATATATACATATATATAATGATTTTGTTTTATTATTTATGCAGTTAATTATGATTTATATTTTGGAAGTTTTTTTTTCAAAATTTTACATTATATTAATTTACTATTTCTAATAATGTTGAAAATGTAATAAAATTATTTAGTAATGCATATTTTTTATGCACAGACCTATTATCAGGACATTGTCAATTTTTCAGGCAAGATTCAACTAATTTTATATACTTATTGACAAAAATCCTAAGTTAATGGTGAGAGAATGATTTACTTGCAATTGCTCATGATCTTAAAGTAGCAAGCACGTTCTTCCATCACAAAATTCCCGTAGCCCAATTCACCATGTGTTAGTTTCAAAAGGACGGGCTCGGGTTGTGCAGGATGCGAGAACTTATCGGTCAGGAACCATATACGTAGGTAGCGATCATCATTTGGTCGTTGCAAAGCTACGATGGAAGTTTTCGTACAAGTCTGGGAACACAGCGAAACGCATGGTACGTTTCGACTGTGAAGGTCTGATAAATGAAGATCAAAAGAAACGATATCAGGATCTTGTCAGCGACAACATTGATGAAGCTAATTTCCAGTCTGACTGTGTGAACTCTGTCTGGGAGGTACTGAAAACCTGGGTTGTTAGTGCTACTCAACAGACTTTAGGTATAGTGAAAGTTAGACTCAAGAATGATTGGTTTGATGAAGAGTGTCGTCTTGCGGTTGAGCAACAAAATATAACCCATTGTGAAGTGCAACAACGTCTCACAATCGCGAGGAAAAACAATTCTGCTTTTGCAAGAGTTGGACGTTTTTCGCTTTAGAATGGCACCCAGGCTGTGCCTATATCCAATTCTAAGCCTTCGGCTATTTCTATGTATCAGTACTGTTTAGTATGCTTAGCCAGGTCCTAGACCTGTTTCCATCCCTGCCACGTGGAGGCGCATACTTTTCTACTACTGCTTATACCTGGCTAAAAATTTACTTGGATATACCAGTATATCCAGCGTCAGTTGATAAAATATTAAAAAATAAGCCTTTTTCAGCTTTGTGTTCGGCCAAGATCTAGATTTAATTAATTTAAAAATCTTTAGGTTTGCAACCTTGTGTCATATTTTTTAAAACTCCTTATAACTGGAATAAAATTTTCGGGCTATGCCGTTGTCATTTGTTAAATTCCTTAAAACGAATCTTCGTTATTTAGCCTACCTTCCACAAAGCATAGTGTCACAGAATCTTTTAGGAGGTGCGATATTTGCAGGCAACATCAGCACTAGCTTACTTGCCGGTCACTTTGCGTTAATTGCATCAATCATGTTTTCTCTAACTTCAGTGACCAGAGCGCAGAGTCGTAAAGAATGTGACCTGTCTCAGTAGCTTGTTCACATTTACACATGCTTGAGGCCATCAGATTAAGTCTGAACATATAATCTGCGATTTTTCCATGACCGGCTAGCATTTGCGCAAAAGAGGCGCTTATGGATAGGCGCATTTATAATCTACCTTCGATACTCGGTAAGTAACTGAAGGTAGTTCTACCCTTTTCAATGGAATTTCGATGGATTCTTTACGAATTTCTTTTTTGAGGAAGTCTTATTCGATAGGTCACTTGGTGTGCCTTGCCACTGCATACTGCCATAAATGAACTCCTGGTTTTTTCTCAGTTTGTACTTAATTAACCTTTCATAAGTACTATGTCCATGGGAACCACACCGGCCATTACAGCCACGGCATCCCCCGAATCCGTACGGTATGCCTTCGTTATCCTAAGAAGAATTGACCTTTGAGAGCTTAATAAAGTTCTGCGACGGTGACAGTTCATCCTGTCGGCCCACCCCGCACAAGCGTATGTTATGGTCGCAACCACGAGGTTTTCGTATATCGTTGTGAGTGTGCCTTGTTTCAGGCCCCACGTCTCTTTAGCAACTCTTCTTAGTGCGTAGACAACATTTTTGCAATTGTCTGCCACCCTTTTCACGTGAGTAGTGACGTAATGATCACAACTTTATCATCCTCGAATGCTACTTCTTGAATCTCGTCATGCATGCTACTGTTGAACCACAAATTCCAGAGATGCGGGCCCAAAATGGAGCCTTGTGGACAACATTTGTTTACACTCTTAGAGAGTATGCCATGGTTAGATATTACAGTTGCTGTTCTATCAGAGAAGTAACTGTACAACAAGGAGTAAAGAGTCGCTGGGCAACTCATCTCCTTCAACTCCCTCATTATACTTGGCCACCACAGATTATTAAAAGCACCAGATCCGTCTAGGAATACACCAAGGGCGTACTTGTCGCTCGATCCTTTAACTATGTTGACCATCTCAACCATAGCGTCCTCTGTGGATCGGCCTCTTCTGAAACCGAACTGCTTCTCACTATATTTACCGCTGCTCTGAAAAATGTCCATCAGCCTGCCAGTAACCAACTTGTCAAGTAATTAACCTAAAACTGGCAGCAACATGATCGGACGATATGCTATAGGGTCGGTCGGATCTCGATCGCCGCCCTTCCTTATAATTATGACTTTACCATTTTTCCAAGCTTTAGGAAACACTCCTTTATTCAGACAAGCATTCATGAGGTCGGTAATGCTAGGTCCTATAATAGGCCAAGCGCTTTGGACCACCTGAACCTCAACATTGTCAAAGCCGGGTGCTTTACCTCTTTTCATTGACATTATGGCGGATGTGGTTTCATCATTGCTGAAGGAAACCTCCGCGCCATTGGTTGGTGTAATTAGACCTGCAGGTCGTATCACTCTTTGAGCATTTGTGTCACTTTAGCCTATATTTTGTAGTGTCCTTCCAACACGTAGTTGTTTGGCCACCACTGCCAATTAGAATACTACTCTGGAGTTTTAAGCTTTCCAGCACTATATTTGTATACGAAACCCCATGGTTCTGCCTTACCATGTTCCGTTTTACGGCTTGTTTCATTTATATTTCGTATGTATTCATTACGGTGTACGGCATAATTAAGCTTTTTGCTCAAACGAATTTCAAAAGTTCTGAAAGTACAACAACTCAGCAATGAGCGCAGTTCGCCTAATTTCTTTAAAGAAATTACTGAACTGCACCATACTTTCAGGCCTACGTCAACCGCCATTCGGGACCAGGATGGAAACCTTTGTGTCAACATCGACGCAGTACTTGGATGGAGTGAATACTTTACTGACCTGCTTGATGTTCATCATGCGTCACAGACTGTTGTTGAGCTACCTCTATTCGATTAGTAGGGCGAACCGAAGTTATGCCTGACGAATGGAAAGTGGCCGCGATACGCCCCATCTTCAAGAAGGGAGACCGCTTGAAGTGTGAGAATTATCGCGGTATAGCTCTCCTTTGCAAAGCATACAGGTTACTGTCATACATTGTAATGGATAGAATCACTCCTCTAGCGGCTGGCCTGGTTGGTGACTATCAAGGAAGATTTCTTCCTAATCGATCAGTCACAGATCAGGTCCTTTCGCTGTGAGTGATTCTATCTAAATATTATGAGACATACATCTCCGTACAACAGGTATTCCTGGATTTCCGGCAGGCCTATGACTCGATCAATCGAGAGAGTTTGTGGTCTGCCCTGGAATACCTAGGAATGCCAACAAAATTTGTACGACTGTGTGGGATGACAGTGACGCAATCTCAATGCTGTGTTAAAGTTGAGAACAGGCTATCGACAATTTTTGAGTTAGCTCGGGTGTTCGGCAGGGAGATGCTCTGTCCCCGATACTCTTTAATCTCATGTTGGAGTACATCTTTTGTAAAACTGAAACACCTCAGCGCAACATCTTATATCGTCAGTCCAATCAGGTGCTTGCATATGCAGATGACATATGCGTGTGATTTACGGCCCAAAACGCGAGATAGATGGTACATACCGAGCTCTGTGCAATCGAGATCAGAGATCTGATGAAGATCCCCGATATTGTGCATGAAATAAAATATCAGCGAGTACGCTGGCTCGGTCATGTTCTGCGTCCTGATCCGGAACGAATTGTGCAACGATCTCTGAAATGAGAGCCACCGTATCGTAGGCGCAGAGGTCGTTGCAGGCGACGATGGCTCCACGGTGTAGAGAACGACTTGGCTTCTTCAGGTTGTCTAGGACAGTATGAAGACCAAGCCCAGGATCGAAATCGTTGGAGCCAGATTGTTGATTCAGTAAGGGGCCAGTAATGGCCTTTAGATCCTATTTATTATTATTGACAAAAATCTATATCATTTATTTATTATTAAAATCAATATAATTCGAATACGGTTAATAAACGTGGTGTGATGCTAAAATGACGGGTAATAAATAAAATGAATTCGAGGTGTTATAATATATAAAAGACGAACATATAACAATAATTTTATTTATTTTCTTGCTTAAGATTTTATTATATTTGTGTGTGTGTGTGTATGTGTGTATTCATAATGAATTCGGAATCGAAAATTATTTTAATAAATTTTTATATGTATGTATACTGAACACTTCTAAGCGCACACATTAATGAAATCAACTTAATTTTTATTTTTTAATTTTTTATTCTAATCTCTAACATAATATATTGACGTGTTTTCTTAGCACAACGTTAATTTCTCGTGTTTCTTCTTCTTGGTGGTATAGTTTCCTTCGGCTGACTATAAATATAAACCAATGGACAACGAAAAAAAAGAACATCGTAAATTTTAGTGACTATGAATTTTATTATGTGATTATTATATTATGGAGACTGCCGAAGAATTCTTTAATACAATGTCCATTGGTGTAAGATATATAAATTTCGTAGTGTTTTCTGTTTATATTTGGTTTATCATAAATTTTTTTTTATTGTTTAAGTCGATAATAATCTTATTAATAATACGTAAATGATTGGGGAATAAAAGCCAGTCGCTTCCATGGAAGATATTTGGGTATTAACGTGTTTCCATGGGAAAAAATCTGATGGTATCTCTTATACTCGTATATTAGCAAAGTATATACTCATACAAAATTTGTTATACTTTTCGTTTTAATTTCATTTTTATTTCTAATTAAAATGAAAAAGCAATAAGATATGGCGGCTATTCCCTACCCATGTTTTTTAATTGTTTATTCGTTGGAAGCTGTAATCCACCATTTTACTTGATAGAAGTGAATCTAACTATGGTAAGACTAGGTGGTCTGGTGTGAAGCTGTCTTGGGGGAATCAAGTTGGTACTTGCTACCAGTTCTGTATCTTGCAGCTTCCACAAGTGTGCGTGTTACCTCCCCGTGGTGACCACCGAGCAACTAGTACACCATGTTTTTATGTGGTGTACTAAGTGAAAACAAGGCGCTAAACAACTGGGCCGGGTTAAGGTGTCAACCATACCGTGCTGATAACCGGCTAGGCTGGGGGCGCAGTATAAAAACTAGCCCAGCCTCTAACGGTGTATGGCCTCCTCCGGATCATGTAGCCTTACCTGTGTATTGCGGATCTCTGCACAGGTGGACCTCCTTTCTCCGCTACTCGTGGGACCTTTTATGGCAGATGATAAAATAAAATGAAAAGAGACCGGTGACATCGCCCTTTAGGCCCGGCCTCCAAAGTGCAAAAAGGGGCATAAGACCAAATCAGACTGGCCCATCAAAACGAATGGGGAAAGGCACGAATGCTGGCCCTCCAGTGTCAGTGAACTATCAGACCAGGAAAAGAGCCTGACGCATGATCTCCACGATCAGCAACATTCCGTTGGAGCAGAGAACGGATAGACACAAGCATACGCTTGCATGGGCAAGGCGTATCACTGAGCCAAAGCAGGAGGGTTCAGAGATTTCACAGCCCAAAAAGGCAGAGATCTGATGATGAACCGCCTACGGAGGCTAAAAAGAAGCGCGTTCCGGATAATGCCACTAGGCCCTTCAACGAGGTGCTAAAAGAGCACCTGATCATAGCAGTCGTTGACAGGGCTCAAGAAGATGGGAGCATTACGGCTTTTAACTGGAGGAAGGTGGAGAAGGCCTTAACCGCCAATAAACTAATTTCAAATATTGATGTCCTTGAGATGATATACTCCCATCGACTGTTCATTAGTATCGTCCACCTCACATGAAACGTTTCCAATTAAATTTGCCACAACTCCTTTAATAAATTTCGGGGCCGATTTTGCAGCGAAATTATCTGCAGCTTTGCTCTGCACAAAATTTCGTACGAATACAATTTGTCCAACCTTTATTGTTGGAACTCGGGTACGGAGGTTATACAAAGCCTGAGATTTTCGATTGGCCTCATTCAAGTGCTGGGCAATTTTGAGGTGTGTTTGGTGTAGGGTTTCAGGTTTTTCGTCCATATATATGCTGTTCCCAGCTAGAGTTTTACTAGCTTCAAGCAGCTTGTACACGGAATCATGAAGAATGGCGTGTTGGCCAAATACTGCAAAATGAGGTGAAACCCTTATATATTCGTGAATAGAATTCCGAAGAGCATTAGTTTGGATATAAGAACGAAGAGCGGCTAGTAACGTTCGGTTTACTCTTTCAGATGTGTTAGCCTGAGGTGCGTATTTAGCTGTGAATAGATGTCGTATACCATATTTACCACACAACGTTTTCATCAGTACTGAATTAAATTGCTTCCCGTTGTCTGTCAATACAACCTCGGGAACTCCAAACAAGAGATTGAAACCAAAGTTTTTATTCAGTTGGTTCGGTTTTGGTTTAATCACAAATTTTTATTATGGTTTTTGGTTTGGTTTCGGTTTCTTTATATTTCAAAACTTGGTTTTGGTTTAAAAACTGTATAATTTTTTGGTTTTGGTTTGGTTTTGGTTTTTCCCCACGGTTTTTCAGAATTTAGAATCACATTTTTATTCTTAATTAATTCTCGATATTTCAATAAAAACAGGAATGTTCTATCATCACTTCGATTCGCTTCGATAGACTTTTGTGTCTCTTTTTTTTACGAACAAAATTGTATTCTATTTCGCAATTTATATTGTGATCATAGCCTACTCGATTCTATTTCTATAAATTCATTCGATAAAATATCACCAATATTTTTATTTTCGATGGCAAGTGAAAAGAGGAGAAAGAGATAGTTTGGAAATTTATTCTAACAGGCTGAGATCGCAATAGACAAAACGTAATTCAAAAAACGCACTGGAGCACAATTTTGTTCGTAAAAAAGAGACACAAATGTCTATCGAAGCGAATCGAAGTGATGATAGAACATCCCAGCACAGCTTTATTCCACTAATAAGTCGCATTAAAGTAACCGTAGTAGGCACACTTGTTTTATAACACGTAGGCTCTGGATTCTAAATCTGTTCCGGCCATCGATAAACCTCGATCCTACAGACGTACTCACTGATGTGAGCTGGTAAAGGACCTTTTCAATCCAACAAACAATAACAACTCGATAATATAAAAATAATTTCACGCTTTATTCCGCTTAATAAACTAAAAAACTAAGATCTGTCTAAACAAAACCTCGTAAATTTTAATACAAAAATGTAATAGAAAATAATGTAGTAGTTTCAAAAAGAAATGAGTAGATTTTTTCAATTTATGTTGGTAATAGAAAAAAATGTTTACTATGAAACCGAACCGTAAACCAAACAGAAAAACATTGGTTTATGGTTCGGTTCAACTATTATATAAAAAACTGGTTTGGTTTTAGTTTCAGTTGGTTCAGTGGTTTTGGTTTGGTTCAAGCAAACCGGTTATCGTTTCTGCTCCAAACATTAATAATATCTGGGATTCATTGAACCTTATCACTTCAATTGCGGTGGCTTGTCGTACTACCCGCGTCAAAACAAATTTAGATAGGTGATCGACAGCATTGAGAATGTATTTCCATCTTGCGGTCTGAAGTAAGTTCCCAAAAAGTTCACGTAAATTCACTGCCACCGTCTAGAAGTAGCAGGAAGAGTCCCAAGCGGGGGCCGAACACAACAGTTTAGAGCCTTATTATAATTACATAGATCGCAAGAGTTTATAAAGAATTTATCATCTAACGATAAGGTAGACCAATAAAAATTTCGAATCTGTAAATTAGCAGAAGTAGGGGGTGCATGTGCCGAAGTTATTAAGGAATTCTTAAGTTCTTCAGGGACCATTAATTTCCAACAGGGAATGTCATCCACAGCCTGAAATGCCGTTTGTGGCTTACGTCAATGAAAACATTTCCATCCATAACCTTTAAATTGTTTTTACAATTGATTTCTAAGGCAAGGATGAGCTCATTGTATTTTTCCCGATTTAAAAGCTGGATAATTCACATTTTACGAACCTTTACTAAATATACGTATATCAAAGTTGAAGCCATTATTTTATAGCACGAGAAAAAATGATACGATTGTGACAGATCATCTAGTAGTAGTAATCATTGTATTTTAAAACATTAAATTGGTGATATGTTTAAAACTTTTAGTACATATATGACAAAATATAGATAATATTAATATATATGATTAAGTAATTAACTAACCTGTTGGATTTTGTTGGTGGTGTAGCATATGGAACGCCTAAAAATGCTTCAACAGGACGTAAAAATTTATAATTATCTAACGGTAATATAATTCCTTGTAATCGCCCAAATTTTGTTTGTACTATCCTAGAACCCAATCGTGCATTTTTATATAAATCTAACGTTGATGATTTAACTAATTTTATTATAATTATACTTAAAACACAAAATATTAAATATTTTATAACCATTTTCTTTTTTTGTTTAATTTCTTTTATTGTTCTTTTGGTATAATTTTGTTGTTTAACTGATATTTAAATAATTATATTACATTAAAAAAAATTTGAATTTAAACAATGAATTTTCCTTTCGAAATAATCACAAATAAAATTAAAAAATTTGTGTTTTCGTTCAATATACTTGTTGTTGCTTTTCTCGTAATTTAATATTTTCGGTATATTTCAATTTCACATTAATAATAATTTTATAAGTTTTAATAAAATTAATATTAAATTTTTATTACTTTTAGATTTCATAATGTTGTTTTTTTAAATTTTATTTTTTTGCGGTTCTGTTCGTGTTTTTCTTATGAGCTTTTTTTTGTTTTCGATATTCTTGAGGAGAATATAATATATAATTGATTCGATATAAAAATAACATAAAACTTTATAATTTAATTTAGTTATTCTGGTTTGATGGTTTCATCTGTAAATAGAAGAGAAAAATAAATATAAGTAAATGAACGTTATGTATATAAATGTATACGATATATGTTAAACATTTATTATGTAAATATATACTGAATATATTTACTCGTAGTACTTGTATACGGAACTTGGGCGTAAATAAAATCTCAAAAAATTGATCATAATGGTAGTATCGGCGCCTTGAGAGCCGTTTAATAGCACAACAACTCCAAACAAGAATTCTGAAATAAACTTATATGTATGTACGTACATATTGTTGTCTGTACAGTATAAAAATTCTGGTTGAAAAGGATATTATGTATAATGTGTTGCTTTTTACCCATTCTATATTTAGTAACATTAAAGAATGAAAGATTCTTTGAAAAAAACACTAAAAATATATATTAAAAAAAACCTTAAGAAATTTCATTAATTGAATTTTAAATTTTACACATTGTTTATAGTTATGATTTTAAAGAATTCCATTATTTCATAATTAAAAAGTTTCAAAACAGCAACCACATACTCGAAGATATTTGAAACATTTTTCTTTTGCAAAATTACTAATAATAATTTTAATTATATACTTACGTACATATACACCATAACTACATACTACTAAATACTGTATAAAGCTTTAAATCCAAAGGAATGCCTATATAAGGGATCAAAAACAGACTTCGTTTAACGCTGCGGCTCGTTTCGCGCTTATTAGGTTTAACCTCCATTCTATTTTAACGTCTGCTTTCCACTTAATTTCATAAATTATTTGTATTAAAATTCCAATGTTGAAACGGCCCATGGTGCAAAACCAAGAATTCAATCATAATTCGCAGAAGCACACTGCAGCTTTAGCTGTACTGAACCAATCTGGGATAAGGCATGAAGAACAACTAACCTACATTAATAGGCCTATATATATTATTTTATAATTTATTTGTCACAAATAAAATCAGTTTTTTTACGTCACTGAACGACGGGAACTTATTGGGCCGTTCGCCAGCCCAGTCAAAGTTACACTATACAGTAGAACCTCGCTTAGCGAGCATAATTCGCTACAGAATCATTCTCGTAAAACGAAACACTCGTTAAGCGAAACAAACTTTCCTATATAAAGTAATGTAAAATACGATAATGCGGTCCACGCTGAAAAAATAGTCAAAAAATTGTATGGTCATACTGAATCGTTTGTTCAAAGTAAATTACGTGAATAATTTTCATATTTTCATCAACCTGGAATACGAATTCGAGTTACAGAAAACAAAATGCATTTTTTTATATGATACATGCCTAATTCTTTTTTACTGGAAAGCTAAAAGATTGTTGTTTTTGTTCGACGCTTCAAAATGAGGAGAAAATGCCTTTTCAGCATTATCATTGAAAAAATTTGTAGTGCGCGTAGCCACTGCCTTATTAGGGTGATGCTGCTCAAAAACGAAGCAACAGATTCCCATGCTTTCAGCATTTCTCGTATTGCGCCAGAAGATTGTTGCTCGTTATGCGAAACGTTACTCGTAACGCGAATTACTCGTTGTGCGAGGTTCTACTGTATCTTAAAATTGAAAAGGACTAAATAATATTGCACATGTATTCACTATGCAAAAATACAATTTCGTTACATGTGTTTTTTGACCTAATTTTTAATTGAAGACATGGCCTATGGAAAGCATCGCATAATTTCTTTGGTATAAATATGTGTGTACGAAAGTAAATTAATCATAGGATTGCAAACGACGTGCGGATAATATAACAAGACGATTACTTAATTTATTATGTTAATGACCGAATAAACCCGAGATTCTAAGCTGGTTCTTTTTCAAAAAGGAACCGTACTTAGTTGGCCTCAAATTGGAATCGCCAATGAAGTTCTTCGTCATACGGCAACTAGTAGTAGTAAGCCACTGTATAGTCTTAGATCTTATAAAGCATAGTTCTTTACAACTTTCTTGGCGTAGTTGTTGTCACAATCTGCTGACATCCACACTACCGTAACGGTATCGTTGGAACTATGAAGATTAATGAAATATTTACAATCATTACCAAGTTTGGAAATGGTTTAGGAATTATTTAACGAATTGAGTACAGCTTTACTATCAGCACACAGAAATTTTTTTTTAACTGGTAAATTTAAAGCCTCTATAATACTATTTGTCAGCGCTATTATTTCTATAACCAAATATTTTGATATTCCTAAAACTATGATCATATAATTTAAAAGCCCAAAGGTTGATATTTGTCACAAATGCGAAGTGTTTTAGACCAAAACTAAATTTAATTCTTAGGAGGAAAGACAGCATTTAAATAAACAATAAGACTGCCATTATTTGGAAGCCGATATGGCGTATAAGTGAAAAAAGGATAAAGCTACAATTAACGCAAAATTTGAAGCTATATATTCCTTTGATTTGGAGAAAGGTTTTCCCATGTCTTATCTCAATCCATCACTATCATTTTCCACAAGAAAATTATGAACTTTTATGAACAAACGAGATAAAATTTCAACTTCCCTTTATAAACATCATAGACAAATTCTTTGAAAGTAAACATATGTATAAGTGAAATGTGGATCACTCTGTTATTAAAAGGCAAGTGTATAAAAGGAATTTGATCCAATAAACCATTTGAAGAAGTAAATTTGGTGCAAGACGATTTTTAACAATTGTTCACATGTATATAAACAAAATCACGTCTAGCGGAAAGTTGATCAAGGAGGGAATACATTTATCTGGAATAATGTAAAATGTTTGAATATAAAAGGTTTTCCAATAAGAGGTTTCATTTTGATATTAAAAACAAACGAGTTAAAATTTTTGCTTTGGCATAGACCTTATCTTTCACGTGGCCCCAAATATAAAATACTAAAGGTCTTATATCACAAGATCTCGGTGGCTAATTGTGATCACCTCTTCGAGAAATAACATGGTCAGGAAACTTTTGGTTGTAGCGCCGTCTTGCTGAAAATAAACGTCGTCCACGTGATCGACCGGCTTGAGTTCTTGTGTTAACTGAATTTTAAAAGCCTTAAGACCTAAGTCTTTATGCAAAATATGGTGTAATGTCGTTTGTGGAATGTTTAATTCCAAAGATCGACGAGAAAGCGACAAACCTGGGTTTTCTTCAACACTATACGGGCTACAGCAGCAATATTCTCAGTTGTTCTTGAGCAACGCACACGATTTCAATTCTTCACATCACTAACTTGTCCCAACAGCTGAAATTGTTCCACTAGTTTCACTAGTGCTGGCCGAGAAGGTGCTTTACGACGACCAAAATGTGCCTTAGTTTTGCTAACTGTGACTGCAAAATTTTTACCATTTTTGTAGTGAATTTTAACAAGTTCAATAAGTAATGGCATAGTTTTTACTTGTCAAATGTCAAAAGATGACAGCTTCAAAATTGACATCTGCCCAAATAGCAGGCTATTCAAAACGACACCTCTTATTGGAAAACCCGTTACAAAGGAATTTTCTTGATGAAATTAAATTTGAATTTTTTCTTAAGGGGGTGGGTAATCGTAATATGTAAGAAAACATGGTGTAAATTCATTTGAAATTAAAATTAGTCACGCGAAGAAAAGCAATCTTTTAGATTAGTTGCCTTTAATTGATCTAATGTTTCATACCTTTTTCAAAAACCATCCAGCAGAAAGTTCGTTAAACTTTCATCTTTTCATTATTGCAATATTTAAAGGAAAATGAACTTGTGACACCCTTTATGCAGTTTCCAATAAATAGTAAAATCATAAATTTCAATAATTGTGGTGGGATAGTATTAAACGAATTTAAATTTTCGGGTTTACATACCTGATTTCAATTTCATTTTTTTTTTTAAATATAATATTTTTTTGATAACCACAAAACAGGAAGAGAATATTAAATATTTTATTCAAGGATACATTTAGCAGATTAATCAGGAAAGAAAATGTTTTGGGGAAATGAAATTATAATTCCTTATTTCCTGTTTATTGGCGATTTAGAAATATGTAAATAATCCATTCTGCTCCCATGCAGGAGCACGGGGTATTACGGCTTTGAAATATAATAATTTCTTGTGCTAAAATTTAGCAAAAACCATAAAAATATTTGTACCGATCAATTTTATACAGCCTAAAATTTTTATTTTATAATAAATAAAGAAATGTTTATGCCGATAAAACTTAAAGTAGTTAAAATTATTTGAATTATGAACCTCTTGACATAGGAAATCAGTCTCAATCTATAAAGCTAATACATTTAAAAATGAAACGTTTAAATATTTCGGCAAGAGAAATGATGATATTTACAAATTGTTTATTGTTTTGCTAAATATTGTACATATATTCGTTTTTTCAAGTTATCCAAAATTATTTAACAATCATTAAAAAAATGTGGCGATCCTGATAGTTTCAGTGTTTTGAATAATTTAGTCATAAAAAATTAAAATATATTTGCAGGTGAAATCCAGTGAAATCGATTATCAATACCAATGAAAAATAATAAATTGTAATTAATAATAAAATCTAATCGTGGTGATCACCCTTAAAGCTTCTGAAGAAAATTTAATAATTTGTTCACAGATTGAATACAATGGAATACTCAAAAGAATTAATTCGAAGTATGTTTACTGAAGAGAGTTATTGACATAATGGAGATTTATAACTATTTGAAATGTAACAATATTTACATTGTATGTTACCGAATTCCAATAGACATCTAAATTTAATAAAATTTCGTAGCATACTCTGTATCAGCTTTAAACTATTTAACGGAAAAAGTATAGTTAACGATTGAAAATTTCTGATTGCAAACCTTTAAAAATTTCTTATATATTTTTGATGGAACAAAATTGATTCGACATAAAAAATGGTTGTAAATGGTTATTTTACTTATGTACATTAATACTTATCATTTAATCAATCAATTTTTTTTAAATAATTAATTCAAGTAATCTAAATAAAATGTGGAGTAATACCTTCACATATAGCGTTGCCAGGTAATTTTGGCTGAAACGCTCCAATATATTAATTTACCTGCATAGACGAGAATTAGGAACGATCGTAAGAATACTTACAAAAGTTTCTGCTTTTTTATACACGAACATGCGCGAAGTCTGGGTTAAGAGCAACTGACGTCTGAAAAAGCTGTATGAACAAGACCGAGGAATAGAGTTTAGTTTACTTCTTAGCTTTTGTCCACCAATAGTACACAGACGTCGATTGCATAAATACGGATTTTAATTAATGGTTCTCGAGAACCATGAGTGCCGGTAAAAGTTTAAAATCCGTATTACTTAATTAAAATCCATATATAAAATATACATATGAGCCCATTGCGCCAATTACAACATACGGTTGGTGTTCAACGAGTTATCACAGCAAGTGGACATCATGTCAAGTCAAAAACAAAGGAAATTTTTTCTGGCACTCATGGTTCTCGGCAACCATTAATTAAAATCCGTATTTCTTATATGGGGGTATATACATATGAGCCCATTGTGCCAATTACAACATACTTCTGGTGTTCAACGATTTATCACGGCAAGTGGACATCATGTCAAGTCGAATACTAGGAAAACTTTTCCGGCACTCATGTTTGTTGAGAACCATTAATTAAAATTACAACATACGGCTCGTGTTTAACGATTTATCACAGCAAGTGGACATCATGTTAAGTCGAAAACAAAGGAAATTATTTCCGGCACGCATGGTTCTCGAGAACGATTAATTAAAATCCGTATTTTTTAAATGGGGCCAATACAACTTACCGCTGATGTTCAACGATTTATCACAGCAAGTGGACATCATGTTAAGTCGAAAACAAAGGAAATTATTTCCGCCACTCATGGTTCTCGAAAACTATTAATTAAAATCCGTATTTCTTATATGGGGCCATATACATATGAGTCCATTGCACCAACTATAACATACGGCTGGTGTTCAACGATTTATCACAGTAAGTGGACATCATGTCAAATCGAAAACAAAGGAAACTTTGTCCGGCGATCATGGTTCTTAAGAACCATTAGTTAAACTCCTAATTTTATGAATGGGGCCATATTCATACGAATTTCTGAGCCTATTGTGCCAATTACTTCTTACGTGAAGAATTTATAAGCTAACACCTCGTTTGAAAATTTTTAAAATTATGATATCAATTTTGGGATGATTTTTAAAATCCTCGAATGGGATGAGAATAGTATTGCCTGATGAACATTTTTAATTTTTCTGGGTTGAAATCCTGGGATAACTTCACACACTTCTCTTGCCTAACCTATCTGTAACTTTTATCATTTATTTACATTTATATATTTGGTTAAAGCGTAATTTATCTTGATTGACAACAGCGAACTTATTGAGTTCGCACAATTGAACATATTCTAAAATAATGATAATAGTATTTCGGTCTCCAAAATTTGGTTTACTAATATGTTTTTTTATAATAAAATATGTAGATAATGAAATTGTTGTTGAAACGTATAAATGAACAAAACATGAAACTGACAAACCCTGCTGCCAAAGCCAAAAAGACAGAACCATTGTCCAGGAAGCACCTTGCAATACTGCTTTTTGCTTAAAAAAGTCGAATTAAATTTTTAGCATTAAAATCAATTTATGCTGATGTACAACAAATGTTTGAAGAGCTCAATTGCAATAGGGATAATACCAAAATTAATGCCATACTATTAAACTAGTTACAACTTCGCTCCAAATGGATTAGCATTGATAATACCAAAGCCATCTTAATATATAAAGCCTCCATGTTGAGCGATATTTTCAAACGAGCTTTTTTTAGTTAACCAAAAAATATGTAATTTACAAAGAAGTCTATGCAATCCCATGGCAAAACAAACAAACTTATTTTGAATTGTTCAACTATTAATAGTGAGAGCTTTTAATATTTTATTATATAAAGTAATAGATAAAGAATTGAATTAGGTGATGGCCAGGGTTATTTTTCGAAATTATATTAATTAAACATAATTTTTATGATTATAAAATTGTCATTAATTTAATTTATTTGCGCTTTTAAATTTGTATATACAAATATATATCTGATATATTCTAATACTCTCTTTCAATATACTGCATTCACTCCAACACAGAAATAAAATAGTTCGATTCAAAATCTAAACATCGAAAAATATGTGTAAAAATTATGATAACTACGATAAATTAAAATTTAGGAGATTAATCGGATAAACGCTGGGAAATTTCTCATTAAACCAAAATAAAAACATTGATCGGATCGATCAAATAAATGATAAAATGTTGTGTTTTGTTTTGAAGGTTACAAAAGGTTACATAATTTGTATACAATATGTCAATTAGGATTAGGAGAGGGACAATTTGATCACGCTCTCAATATTATTTTTTATACGATAATTTATTATTGTTGCTATGAAATAAAAAATTGTGTTCATATATTTTTTCTCGTTTTTTGCGTTGTTTTATGATCATTATGTTTGTTCCATTTTTTAAAAATTCATTGATGTTTTCTTCTTTTGGTTTATTTGTTTGATGGGAATAAATTATTTTGTTGGTTATGTACACAATGTCCCTTTCTTACAAATTTTTATTCTATTTCTATTTGAGCTTTATTAGAGAATAAAGTATCTTATTTTCCTTTAATTAATACAATAAAATGGAAAACCCCACGGAAAAATCCTTCAAGTCAGGTGAAAACCAATGTTTATAGTTTCAATTGATTTCAAAAAATTATAATTTTGAGTTACTTTTCATTCAAATATTTCTATAAACAAAAATCATGTCTCTCCATATAAAATGTATGAAGAGAGCGATTCTTTTTGTCATTTTAGGTATCTTAATAAAAGTTCGTTTTGAACATGGAGGCTTGATTTATTAAGATGGCTTTGATAATACAGACAAAAATCTCGATCAATATAGCTCCTAAAAAGCTTATGAAATATAAACTTTGTTTACTGTTATAATGTGAAATACATCTTCGTGCTGCATTGGATTGTGTTTTCCAATTGTTCCATGCATTTAGTGAAGCAGTTTAATATTTTTACAATATTATTGATACTCAATTCGAGAAATAAAATACTTCGTGTTCTGTGCGCGTGGCGTACTGAATGGAAGTTTAGGAAGAGGTTCATGTTTATTATATCAGGGGGCCTATTCTTGAATCATTTCGAAAATTTTCGTAAAACTATTTTCGTAATCGTAACAGAGAAATCCTAAATTGGTATTCTTGAAATCATTACGTAAAGCGATACGTGGTGAATAAAAAATGATGACATTTCGTAACGAGGTGATTAAAAATATCAAACTCTTTGTGAAATATGAATATATTTTATGAATAGTTTTGTGAACCGTATGCTAGATTTGTTTAAAGAAATTAATGAAATTGTTTAATTGTTTTGAAATTTAAATTTAATCAATTTGAAATATTAAATTAGTTGATAATAATTTAACAGAGTTATTCAATAAACCAAAAATTTATTTCCTATAAATTGTATTGCGGAAATGAAATAGAAACGAAAAAACCTTTACGAATATTTTAGTAACGTTCTGTTGCGAAAATTTTCGGAATCCGACTTCAAGAATCCAATTTTATGATTTTCGTAATACTATGACATTAAATTGGTACCGAAAATTTTAGTAACAGTTCAAGAATAGGGCCCCAGATGTCATTATCATTAAGTTTGGAACCACTTTGTCATTTTCTGCACGTTCATTCAGATTTAAAGGTTTGTGAATAGGCGTAGAAAAATCGAATAAGCATATTTAAAATCCAATGTTTATTTTATTTTTACAGAATTTGAATTTTTAATGACTCAATTATATGTTTTAAATTATATGCCTATATATATCTTAACAAACTTTAAACAAAAAATAAGTAAAAAGTTTGCTTAATTAAATTTTAAATATTTAATTTAAATTCGAAGCGATCTATATCGAGGATTGTTTGGGTCATTTTTATGTTAAACATTAATATTATAAACATTAGGGGAATACAATAAAAAGTAAACATAACTAAACGAGTTAAATACGAAGTGTAACTACAACAAAATCAAAATTACTATGCCACAGAGCTAATCGGTTAACAAATTAAAATTCTATAAAATAAAATAAACTATCCACTACACAAATTCATAGATTGCCACCAACTTTATGTGTGAACCCTCATATATTAAATATATACATGTATTTAAAATAGCTTCAAGACAAACCAAGTTGTATGCTATTTGTTTTGAAAGTAACAATATTACACGAGATATTTCGACACCGATACATGTTGAAGAAAACACTTAATATAACAGCTGTAATTTTTCCATTAAAAATGTGACGTATAAACACTTAGTTTTATCTGATTCAAATAAACAACAATCTGTTTTGATTGTTCAATCTACATAAATTTTTGTATGATAGCAGTCGCTAGCACAAATTTAAAAGTAATATAGATTGAATCCATAATTCCAATTTCATCCAAAAAGTTTCAAATATGTACTTGATAAATTGCTTTTGTTCGTTGATTTTGTTGTTTAGAAGACGCATAAAAAAGTTTTTGTTCACCTAAGTTTGTTGTTACACCTGAGTATAGTAACAAATTTCGCGGATTACTAAGCGAAAAGGTCGATTTTGTTTTAGTTATTATTAATATTCAAACCGTTTAACTGTTACATTGTTTGACTTATTTCTACGGAAAAACGGGACTATGTGAAAAGGTTAAGATTTCATGACCTATTATTTGTTACGTTGGTTGACGTATACAATTTATGTTGTCAGTAAATTTTTAAAATAATTTTTATACTATTTTATATTTTGAAAAGTCTTTAATCTCGCAGAATTATGTTATTTAAGAAAAGTATCAACGTCGATTGTTATAATGGTAGTCGTATTTAATAGAGCGAGTCAACAAGCGAAATCGAAAATGCCTTATTATTATTTTGTTTCTTTATTTCCAAAACCACAATAATATTATCATTTTCATTTTTCTTCAACAAGAACTATAGCACAATAAAAAAGGATAAATACCATTGAAGAAAGGATTAAATATATTTTAAATGGGATTATATGTTTCAAAAAACAATTTTTATTTTGTTGTTGTCACCAGATTTTTTTTATCCATGGCCAACAATCATGTAGTGTATGTGTGTGCACATATTGAATTAAAAAAAAATATGAATCCACTTTTAGTATTGTGAAAATTTTACTAGATTAGGAATTTAGTGGCCGCAAAAATAAATATGAAGGATATGTTGTTGACGACATTTCTATATGTAGGTTGCGAACCAATTGTCGGGTAAATCAATTACTTAGGTAAAAGTCCATTTTTAGTATTTCGGTTTTATTGAAATACGTGCTTTTGTTTATTTTCAGTTTACTTAATCCGTATATCACTAAAAAATTATTAATCTAAACGTTAAACATTTACTTTTGTGTACTGAATTTTCCGAAAATTAAAGTAAAATTCGAGTTTTATCCGTGAATTGGTTCGCAGCCTTAGTTAACAATCTCAATCCTGAATGCGACGATAAAATAAATACAATGAAATAATATCTCATGAACCAGTTTAACAAAATATAAATCAACGTACATAATTGATTTTAGTGCTATTTGTTTATAGATAAACCTCAAAGAATGATAATATGGAACTAATTGAAATGACAGATTATATTAACTTTACTTCAAATGTTGTAGACGTATCGGATGCAGTAAACAAATCGATATTATTGACCCAACTACATTAAATTAGAGCCACAATATATTAGAAGATACAATTTTTACTAATAATCCCACAAGAATAAGCATAAATAAAGTGAAAAATTAGCGATTGAAGCAATGCAGAAACATCATGCAGACAAACTATTTCGAGGGAAATTATTAGGAAAATAAATAAAGGTTATGCAAAATTTATTTGAGTGGCAGCGCGCAACCAGGTAATAAATTATTAAAATTAAATAATTTAAAAATTATAATTTTTTTATATAAAGGAAACTCAGAGCCCCTACTATGCCATTTGCCTATTTTTCTCAACGGCTATTCTTACCGTATAGTAGGCAGGGATGAGCGAGGTAGATTACGCAATGTAATCTACGCGGATGTCGACACGTAAAATATTACTTAGATTACTTGGCAATGTTTTTTATCAACGTCGCCAATTAAGACAACGTCAACAACCTGTGATAGTTTAGCTTTTTGAACTCGAATGAACAAGTTTGCAGGTGAATTTGTAAAAAATCGTGTAGGAAGAAACTATTTCATAAAAACTAGTTTACTAGTTTATTAACAAATAAAGCATATGTTTTAAATTTATCACATCCCTGCAAAATATTATAAATTAAATACAAAAAAAATAAATAAATTAAATACAAATAATACTTTTATAGTTTTAGTTTTAATTTTATTTTCTCTATAGTTATGGAATTATATCAGAGGTTCGAAAAACCAGATGTTTGTAACAGATAATAAAACAGGCCTTTAACCTAACTCAAATTTCTGAGAGGATAAATTAGATTCAAATGCATTGAATGATATTTTGAATCTATTACCGCCCGTATCGTTTTGTTATCCTACAGAAATGTGATCACCGTATAGTTTAGAACTAGTTTACAAAATCACACTATAAATTGTCTACATTATCGATATATACTAACATTTAAGGGATGTCGACTCTGCAATGCAATAGGACAAATCAAATTGTAATCACACGCCAAATATTAACGCGGTCGAAGGTCATTGTTTTTCAACTTGTGTAGCCATGCCAAAAGATAACTTCTAATCAATAATGCAAGCGTAATACCGATTTATCATTCCGCATGCTTTATTATATCAGATTTTACAAACAAATAATGCAGAACGTAAAAAAAATTCTGTGGAATCGTAACTGGCTCACGACCCCATTGGCCACATATCATTCGATTTTCGTTCTTGTACCTTTAAAAAGCTCAAATACAATTTCTAATTTTTTCAAATATTGCTAAATTATTTTTGCGTATCTTCGTTGAAATACTCTTTAATTTATAAATAAAACTTGATTCAAGCCCATACTAGAATTTTCACTGGAACTTTACTTAAGAAACTCCGCTCAACATAGTTCAAAAGCTATTCAAGTACAAATACGATTAAAAATAATTTAAAGTTGCACTCAACTTTTGTTCATATTCAGCTGAAATATTAATTAATATTCACTCGTTTAATTTAACTAAAGATTTTGTTTCAAATTTACTTAAATTTCGCTCTAAAGTGAAATTTAAACTTGACTTAAATTCTTATACCTTAAATTATAATTCAAAATCTTATACGCATACTCAAATAACACAAAATATTTCTTTCGACTTATTGTTTGATTGTTAACTCAATTTAAAATTTTAAATGAACTTAAATTTTCCAAAAAATTACTTTATTTTCACTCATACACTTCATCTAAAAATCCATTAAAGATTTTGGCTCAAATTCATTCTGGAATTTCACCTAAGCAAATCCACTCAAAAAATATATATGTACTTCGAAGTCTATGCAAACTCAAATATGAGTAAATATTTATAATTTAAATTTTACACAAATAATCTATAAATCTCAACTTCATAGTACAAATTGTACCCTAACTTTAACTTAAAAAGTTCCACTCAAAATATATAATTCAAATTCTACTCAAACACAATCAAATATAAAAAAAAATTATTTTCTAATCAATGTTTGAGTAATAATTAATTTTTAAATTGCCTCAAATTTTATTGAAATCTATCCGTTAAAAAGTCAGCAAAACAGTGTTTAAAATTTAACTCAGTTCCATAGTACAAATCCATTGAATTTCACTTCAAAAATTTCACTCAAAATTTAATATCTACTAAAATTCCAACAAGTATAAATAAATTGAATTTTGAAAAGCGATCATTTTTACCACTACCATCGATTTAAACCAATGTGTTTCGTTTTCTATTTTTCCTCGGTATCTCTTTTCATGTGTTGCCTGTCAACAACCGTTATCACCCTGTCCAAAACCAACACAAAAGTATTATACAAGCCGCGCTATACCGACACATAAACATAAAAAAAGTACAAAGTAAAAACCAACACATACGTATAGTACAAAATAAAAAACCAACCAAAACATATTGAAAATATGTTTATATAGCCTGTATTCCATTGTGAAAAATTTACTGACAACATTTTTTTGTTGCCATAATGAAAGGAGAAAGAAAAGAAAAAATTCCATTAGTGTGACAGAGATAGTAGTTTTTTTATTTTTTATTTTATAGCGAAACTTTTATGGTTACGTTTTGACAGCTTCTGTAACATAACCAACAAATTTCATAATTTTTTTTATGTCTAGAGTGCGAACATAATTTTATTCATTTATTCATATGCTATTACATAATAAATAATTTATTGTAATATAATTAATAATAATAATAATAATTTATTATTATAACGTCTGAAATATTTTAAAAAAATGTACAACAAAATAACATTTGACCATAAAAATATCCAAACATGTGTGTGTGAAAAAAATTTCGTATCCGCACACAATTTTTATGTCGATGTGTGTAAATGTTGTCATAAAAAATACTCAACTTGATACTTTTCTATAATAAACTATGGCAACACACTAACACAAATACATTTTTCTCTCCAGCAAAATTTTGCTGATGAAGTTTTTTGTTTCTTTCGAACCACCAGCAAATCTATATTTTTATCCCATTTTGGTTTTGCTGACAGTAAATTTTTCACAATGGAATAGAGGCTTAAAAAACCAACCAAAACAATACAGGTAATCCTCGACTGGCGACCTTTTGAATTACGCACTTTTGTGCAATTTTTTCTTCGATAAAAATTTTATTCATGATTATTTTTGTTTCTTTTTCAAATTGTAAGTAAAGGAATACCTGTATTTCCATGTATATATTTAGTTTTGCAATAACAACATTATTTTAAATTTCTATTTGATTTCTAACAGGTACATTATATTATGTACATGAAAGTATAAGCAGAATCAAGTGCTTTAGTGATTTTTGTGCAATAAAAATATAGGTAATTAGAATAATATAAATGATTAATATAGAAATTATTTGAATTTCGCTAATTATATATAAACAATTAAGGAAATATTGTAATTTTATTTTAGCGAGAGGATATCGCAAATATAATATATAAGATAATTTTTTATATAATAGCACCAACATCCGAATAAAAATTGGAATTTGAAAAAGTAGGTAAGTGAATCGCTAAATTTTAAAAATATTAAGGTGTAAGATTTTTTGTTTAGGATTTGTGATATTGTTTTTAAGTAAATTTGAATTCGTGATTAACCTAGTTACTCGAATAACCTAGTGCACTTCTGTGATATTTTTTTTTTGTGATATATAAATCTGTGATATTAGTATAAGCATCTTTATTAAAGTGCACTTAGGTGAAACGGTCATTACCAAGTCTCCCCGTTTAAGGCAAACCTTTTTTTTGTTACAATTTTATATACACTTTTTATATATATATATATATATATATATATATATATATATATATATATATATATATATATATATTTACAACATATTTATTCAAAAATTAGTTTAAGTTAGAATAGGATTATATAGTGAAATATGCCTCGTCATTGCATTGTAAGCTGTAATTCTCACAATACGCCAGATTGCCGCGTTTCATTTGTGTATTTTCCGTCTTGCGAGGATATTAAATCAAAAAGGTTGAGCGCCATCCGTAAGACAAATTGGACTCCAACCAAATATTCGGCAATATGTAGCAAACATTTTAAAGAAGACGATTTTACTGTGCTTAAGCCGAATTCGCGCGGTAGAATTAAAAAAACTGCGGTTCCCTCTCTTTTATTGGACCACCAACCAATTGCATTTTGAACGCATTGAACAAAATGACCAAATTCACAAAGATAGTGATTATATCGGTAATTTTGAAATTTTTATCAGCCAATTCGGAGAAAGACTAGATATTTCAAAGTATCTGATATTTCAAAATACCGAAAAGATTAGATAGATTAGAAAATTCTGATGATGTGGGCTGTAATTTTTCCATTCGTATTTGTATCACCAATCATCTTCACGTTAAAGTAATTAGTCAAAATAACAAATATTTAGCGCAAATTTAGATATGTTCCCCACAAACATGAAAAAACCGCGAAGAATCTAAAGAAATTGCCGAAAATCGCGAATATTTACTGGATTATGCTTTGCACTATTTGGTAAAGGTTCGAGATCTAGATGAAGATTTCCACCACTTCGACAAATTAGATATTATTATTAATCAGGTCCAACTTTTAAATAATGTGAGACAGAGGTACGATCCCGAGACCATTGTATTTGCTTTTTTAATATATGCTCATTCGGCAGCAACAAATAACATTTTAAAGAAATTTTTTATAATGCCCCACACTCGTTATTTGCAACATATTTCGTTACACTTGCACATTTCACCCGATTATACTACAACTAGTAATGACGAGAATTATTTGACACACGTGGCAAAATCCATCACCGAGAAAGAAAGGTATGTCGCTCTTTTGATAGACGAAATTTATATTGAAAGAGGCATGCAATACAAAAGTAATAAGATTGTTGGACAAGCCTTAAATGATCACACAGAATATGCTAGAACGGTAATGGCATTCATGATTACGTCAGTTTTTGGAAATTTCAAGCAGATTGTTCGTTTGTTTCCATTATTACGTCCTAAAGGTGAAACTTTGTTTGATTTGACTAAATCTGTGATTAAGGTTGTACAATCACTTGATTTTAAAGTATTGGTAATTATTACCGATAACAACCGGATCAATCAAAGTATGTTTACAAGATTTTGCCCAAAGAATAATTTTTTTGTTAATCCGGATTTTCCAGAAATTAATATTTTTTACCAATACGACACATCTATTTAAAAACATTAGAAATAATTGTCTTAATTTAATAAATAGTAATAAAACGTTTTTTTACCCTGATTTTGAAGATTACTCATTAAAACAGGTGTATTTAATAATTTTGAATTATTGTACAATAAGTCTAAAGACTCCTTAATTCAACTAACGAAGCCATATAAATTAGATCATAAAACGTTATATCCAAATAGTTTAGAACGGCAAAATGTAACTTTAGTAGATAATTTGTTTCACGATTCCACTATGGCGGATTGTATCAATATGATGAAATGAAAAAAACTGCCGATTTCTGTGTAATTATAAGGAAATGGTGGATTGTGAATACGAAAGGGATTTTAAAGGGCAGATTCAAAAAAACGGAATCGGCAGTTCCAATCAAATCGATTTCAGACGATAATTTTTATTTTTAAAAAGTTTTTTAGTTTGGCTCGATGTTTGGGGTTCTAGTTTGAATAATAGCGGTTGCTTGACAACAAATACCTTAAACGCCCTCAAACTTACTACAAAGACAATCATTGAATTGGTAAAATTTTCATTTTCTTTTTGTAAGGTAGATTACATTTTAATTGGTAAACTACAAACCGATGATCTAGAGGGTAGATTTAGATTATATCGGTCATTAGCCGGTTGCAGTTATAGAGTATCCTATACAGAAGTTGTGGAATGTGAGAAAAAAGTAAGGATACACAATATTTTCGCACACAATAAAAAAGACTATAAAAATATGTTGCAGCCGTCTAATGAGAATTCTTTGTATGAAAAAGTTGATTTAACTGACTTCGATAAAATTTTAGACACAGATTCAAATCTTCAGAACGTAGAAATTGACAATGATGCCAACACAAATTTTTTTTTATGTAACCCACCGAAATAAGCTGCTTTAAGACGAAACGTAAATGTTCCTGCTGCAACAAAAGTTCCTCAACAAAATGAAAATATATTTATATTATTATTTTTTTATGTATTTATGAATTTTTTATGTTTTTATTATTGTTTATTATTTTATAGAAGAGGTTTTTATGCCTAATGGAAGTGTTAGACTATTATTAAAAACCTTCCATATGGCTTTTCTCTCAAATCATACAAAAATAAAATAAATGAATTTAAAAAATATACAATGAGTAAATTTGATTGAATTTTGGGATGTTCTGCAATAATACATCCAACTCACTATATATGATATTTTATTCCGTTGGCTTGACCTCGAATCTCATATTTTTCTTTATATGTAAGTTCGCGTTTCAAGCTTTCAAGTGCTTACAATACAGTTCCAAATGGTCTAGCGGATTTTTTAAAATTTTCTATAGTAAAAATTTCCCGCCAAACGATATTACCAGTCAGTCGCCAAATACAAATTTTATTTATTTATTGACCAATAAAATAGAATATCTATATCGGGCTCAGAAAAACATATTTCCGAAATAACAAGAAACAAAAATAACAACAAATTGACCACCTCTACTGTACGATGTTTTGGTATATAAAAATCATGAAGTACAAAATAGAAAACAATACATACGTATTATAATATAAAAATTGGTATATACCAAAATACTCGTTGAGTATATACACATTTTTTATTTAGATATTATAAAAACGCACTAACACTTAAATTTTATTTTGTACTTTTTGTTTCATGGTTTCTGCGTACGGTGCGTATAGTGCGTATAGCTTGTATAATACATTTGTGTTGGTTTCGCCCTGTCCCATACAACCTAAACTACAAACACAATTTTGAGGCCAATACCTCCACTTTCTTTCTTGTTGACAAAATTATTGTGTTACATACATATTCAGGCCACAATTAATTATGTCGGCCAAAACAAATTCATAGTCTGTTATTTACTCGAGGAAATATGCACAGCATATCGGCAAAATCGGTCACTATTACAACATAACTTTACATTATAAATTTATTTTTGTAACCTATATATTTCTTTTACAACGTTTTCGTAACGTTTGTAAAAATTCATATTTTTAACCACAGGTAAAATGATGTCAAGTGGTTTTTGATAGAGTGCATTTTTATGCGTTTTCTTTTATTTTTATCAGTCTATCAAGCCACCAAATTGGTATAAATACCAAAAATATTCTTACTTGAGAGAGGGTTGATTTTTGTCCGTGCTACGGATCAGAACCGTCCGGTTTTGACCGTGGTACGGAACGGATATAATCGGGTAGTCAAATTTGGGAGGAACGCGAGTATTGGCGGGTGACTAAATTAAAATTAAATAAATAATTACATAAATAGTTGGCCCCTGTGGTCGGGGGGCACTCACATGTCTCGTAAATCTAAATTGCACGAACATGTTTCCTAAGAATACCACCACAGTATCCTTTGCTTGTCGTAGGAGGCGACTAAACGGTTGGATCGCTGGGCTGACGACCCGCATCCGTAAAAAAATCAACTGTTTATAAAATCAACAAAAAGAAAAATGGATACCGCCAAAACAACACCGGACCCCCGCTCAAGTACCCGGATACGAGATTTAGGATCGGCACGTGGAACGTGCAATCACTTAGAAAACCAGGAGCGTTGGAGGGTCTAATCACGTGCATGAAAGAGTATCGGCTGGAACTCGTTGCTCTTCAAGAAACTCGCTGGCCTCAAAGTGGAGACCATGTGTCCCAGGGCTATACGTTGTTCTACAGTGGAGATGACCTCGGAAATCTTGGAGCTGGATTTCTTCTTGGGCCGCAGGTAAAGAAGGCTGTTTTGGATTTTCAAGCAGTCAATAACCGATTGTGTATGCTTCGCCTGCGCATGAAGTTAGCCAACCTGTCGATAATTTGTGTACATGCGCCCACAGAAGTAAGCCAGCCCCAAGATAAAGACTCATTTTACAATGACTTGGACGATCTGATGGGATCTATACCCGAACACGATGTTAGAATGGTAATTGGGGACTTTAATGCTAGAGCTGGCAGAAATCAGGCCGACTTGTGTGAAAACATAGGTCCGTACTCCCGACACGAAACTGCGACCGATAATGGTGAGAGAATGATGTACTTTGCAATTGCTCATGATCTTAGAGTAGCAAGCACATTCTTCCCTCACAAACAGATACACCTAGAGACATGGACACATCCTCGCAAAACATCCCGGAGCCAAATTGACCACGTGTTAATTTCAAAAGGGCGAGCTCGGGTGTTGCAGGATGTGAGAACTTATCGGTCAGCAACCAAATACGTAGGCAGCGATCATTATTTGGTCGCTGCAAAGCTACGGTGGAAGTTTTCGTACAGGTCGGGGAACACAGCGAAACGGATGGAACGTTTCGACTGTGAAGGTCTGATAAATGAAGATCAAAAGAAACGATATCAGGATCTTGTCAGCGACAACATTGAAGGAGCTAATTACCAGTCTGACTGCGTGAACTCTGTCTGGGAGGTACTGAAAACTTCGGTTGTCAGTGCTGCTCAACAGACTTTAGGTATAGTGAAAGTCAGACCCAAGAATGATTGGTTTGATGACGAGTGTCGTCTTGCAGTTGAGCAACAAAATATAGCCCATAATGAAGTGCAACAACGTCTCACAATCGCAAGAAAAAACAAGGCAGCTCTTGCAAGAAGGGCAGCTAAGCGGATTTGTAGACGGAAGAAGCGAGAATGGTGGAAGGCCGAGGTTCTGAAAGTACAACAACTCAGCAATGAGCGTAGTTCACGTAATTTCTTTAAAGGAATTACTGGATTGCACCATACTTTCAGGCTTTCGTCAACCGCCATTCGGGACCGGGATGGAAACCTTTGTGTCAACATCGACGCAGTACTTGACGCATGGAGTGGACACTTTACTGAGCTGCTTGATGTTCATCATGCATCACAGACTGTTGTTGAGCCACCTCTAGAACAGTCTGCGGAGATTTGCACTGAGGAGCCATCCCATGAGGAATTCACTAAGGCCATGCAGAGAATGAAACGAAACCGCTCACCTGGAGTGGACTGCATTAATTCGGAGCTCTTGATATTCGGAGGGGATACTTTGTGGAACTGTCTTTTCGACCTTATTCGATTAGTATGGCGAACCGAAGTTATGCCTGATGAATGGAAAGTGGCCGCGATATGCCCCATCTTCAAGAAGGGAGACCGCTTGAAGTGTGAGAATTATCGCGGTATAGCTCTCCTTTGCACAGCATACAAGTTACTGTCATACATTTTATTGGATAGAATCACTCCTCTGGCGGAAGGCTTGGTTGGTGACTATCAGGGAGGATTTCGTCCGAATCGATCAGTCACTGATCAGGTCTTTTCGCTGCGGATGATTCTATCTAAATATTATGAGACATCCATCTCCGTACATCAGGTTTTCCTGGATTTCCGGCAGGCCTACGACTCGATCAATCGAGAGAGTTTGTGGTCTGCCCTGGAATACCTAGGAATGCCAACAAAATTGGTACGACTGTGTAGGATGACAGTGACGCAGTCTCAATGCTGTGTTAAAGTTGAGAACAGGCTATCGACAATTTTTGCAGTTAACTCGGGTGTTCGGCAGGGAGATGCTCTGTCCCCGATACTCTTTAATCTCATGTTGGAGTACATCTTTCGTAAAACTGAAACACCTCAGCGCAACATCTTATATCGCCAGTCCAATCAAGTGCTTGCATATGCAGATGACATATGCGTGATTGGACTGAATAACAACGGAGTGAAAGAAATACTTGATCCGCTTGTAGAGTTTTCAGCTTCTGTTGGACTCCAGATCAATGAGTCCAAAACGAAATACCTGATCTCTGGTTCTAGAGACAATGGCACACCAGATTTTAGTAGTGGCCACCACACGTTTGAGGGAGTGAGGAGGTTCAAATATTTGGGCTCTCTTATCACTCACGATAACAGTGTGGGTGAGGATATTAAAGTGCGGCTGGCAGCTGGCAGTCGTTCTTTGTATCCTCTAAGGCCACTGCTAAAATCTAAACACTTATCAAGTGCCGTGAAGCTGAAGCTTTACAAAGCGTTGATCAGGCCCGTTGTTATGTTTGGATGTGAAAGTTGGGCGCTGACGGATGAGTGCGAGAGATGGCTCCTTACATTTGAGAGAAGAATCATGCGTGTGATTTACGGCCCTAAACGCGAAATAGATGGTACATACCGAGCTCTGTACAATTTCGAGATCAGAGATCTGATGAAGATCCCCGATATTGTACATGAAGTTAGATCTCAGCGAGTACGCTGGCTCGGTCACGTTCTGCGTGCTGATCCGGAACGAATTGTGCAGCGATCTCTGAAAGGAGAGCCACCATATGGTAGGCGCAGAGGTCGTTGCAGGCGACGATGGCTCCACGATGTAGAGAACGACTTGGCCTCTTCAGATTGTCTAAGACAGTATGAAGACCAAGCTCAGGATCGAAACCGTTGGAGCCAGATTGTTGATTCAGTAAGGGGCCAGTAATGGCCTTTAACACTGTTATTATTATTATTATTATTATTATAAATAGTAAACAAGAAAACGGGAGTTACGTCTTTGGGAAAAACGAGCAGATCTTTTTGGTAAGTATAAAATTAAAACCAATCATTCATCTACTAACCATAAAGGCTCAATATTTGACGGGTCTGTCAGCGGCCCTAAGGGGGCGAAAGAAAGCATAGCGTACGCATCGTCTTCCATTCTGCTGGCAACGCGTTACCAATCCAACTACTTACTAACAACTAAGTGGGTAGACGTGGTGTCTACCACTTCTATAATCCTGTTTCTTTTTTTTTTTACTTTCGTTTTCTCCTCCATTACCGATCATGGTAATGGATAGGCACTAAGCCACTCTTGAACGATAATGTTCGGAACACGTCATGGGATCCACAAAATATTTGTGGGTCCGAATCTTTTCCCCTAAACCATTCTTTTTGTATGCTTTGGCCATATACCTTTGCGGTTTAATCTAGGTCATTCCCTCTACCAACCTGAGCTTCAGGCTAATGCCGCGGTGGACCCACGAATAGGACAACTTCTATGTAGCTGGGGTCGGAGTAATATCAGCTACCCGTCAAAGGGTAGCATCTAACAGATATTACCCCAAGGGCCTCAGTTACACATGTGCTCGATATTTTGCGCAACCTATATAAAGTAAATGTATAGGCTCATGTGCATCAAGTCCTAAACACGATACCTTACGCTGTTGCTTAGGGGATGCTCATAGATTTCCCAATATATTCATGCCGATTATACAACTCGGCGGATTTACTGCGGAGTGAGTTCATTCGATCCGCACTTGATTCGCATTTACAATTTTTCGCATTACAGAATCCGCCGGAAAACTGTATTACCGATCCGCAATGAATCTGCAATTTCACCAGTACTGTCAAAATTTTGACGTTGAATTGTATTTTTATGCTGATTTAAATTTTTTTTGTATTAAAAGAAAATAATTAAATTTAATTTAAAAATAAAATAAAATAGTGAGTATAATGGATACCATAGGTATCTATTTAGATTTTAATGAAGAAGCAGCGCTGCATAGGAAAGAAACGAGGAAAGCTTTACGGAATGCCTGCAAAGACATATTCCAATTGTCTAATGCCCAGTGAGAAAAATTATTGCAGAATATATGATTATTGTATTAAAATGTTAATTTTTTTAAAAGATTTAAAAAAACTTTCAGATTAAATAAACCAGCCTTTAAATATGTTTTAAAAGAATTACAAACAAAATTACCCCAGGTGGTTAAATCATCATCACTTACGTCAGAGTTTAAATTGGCCGCTACTCTCAGGTTTTTGGCAGAAGGTGGGTACCAAAATGGTGTTGGGTAAGATTGCTTTGTTGGCATGGCACAGCCAACGGTTTCGGTCGTGATAGCTGAAGTGTTAGACAATTTAGAAGACATTTTGTGCAATAAATGGATAACGCTAAAGATGAATGAGGATGAAAAATCGGAGGCAAGGATGTATTTTTACGGAAAGAGCAAACTTCCTGGAATTGTAATGTGTGTAGATGGTACGCACATAAAAATCGCAAAGCCGGCTGGTCTAAATACTCATCTCTTTTACAACCGTAAAGGATTTTACAGTTTAAATGCGATGGTAGTAAGTAACAATAAATTACAACATGCTCTATTTACAGTAATTTGTTCCTATTTTAACATTTATTGCTTTTTAAGATTTGTGATCATAAACTACGGATCCGTTGTGTTGACGCCACTTACCCTGGGTCAAGTCATGATCCGTTCGTTTGGGGAAACGGGGATGCCGCAGAATATTTTAAAACCATATACAATAAAGGGGATAGAAATCAACGAGTGCTCGGTAAAGATGTATTTTCAAATTATAAAGTGATTTTTGTGTTAAAAGAAAATTTTTTTTAAGCTGACGCTGGATACCCCTTATTACCGTGGCTTATCACGCCATATCGAAGTGCGGGAGTAAACACTTCTAAGAGCCGATTTAATAAAGCGCACAGTTGTGCTCGTAATATTGTCGAGCGAACTATCGGCGTTTGGAAGAATTGGTGTCGATGCCTCCTTGGTGTAGCCCGGCATCTACATTATACTCCAGAGAAGGCGATAAAAATAATTAATGTAGCAGCTGCCCTACACAACATAAGATTGCATTTTAATGTCGAAGATGGCGACCAACAGACAATACCCGATGATTATGAGGACAATGACGATTATAGCAATGAAGTACACCAAGAAGACAAAGATACTCCACAGAGGCAAATGAATTCCGCGACCAAGTGCTCTTAAATTTATAAGAAATAAATTTAATTGAACAACATGTTCTTTAACATAAATGGATACATTTTTTATTAACCTTTGTAGTTTATGTATATATAAAGGGTGATTTTTTAAGAGCTTGAGAACTTTTTTTTAAAAAAAAACGCATAAAATTTGCAAAATCTCATCGGTTCTTTATTTGAAACGTTAGATTGGTCCATGACATTTACTTTTTGAAGATAATTTCATTTAAATGTTGACCACGGCTGCGTCTTAGGTGGTCCATTCGGAAAGTCCAATTTTGGGCAACTTTTTCGAGCATTTCGGCCGGAATAGCCCGAATTTCTTCGGAAACGTTGTCTTCCAAAACTGGAATAGTTGCTGGCTTATTTCTGTAGACTTTAGACTTGACGTAGCCCCACAAAAAATAGACTAAAGGCGTCAAATCGCATGATCTTGGTGGCCAACTTACCGGGCCATTTCTTGAGATGAATTGTTCTCCGAAGTTTTCCCTCAAAATGGCCATAGAATCGCGAGCTGTGTGGCATGTAGCGCCATCTTGTTGAAACCACATGTCAACTAAGTTCAGTTCTTCCATTTTTTTATAAGTATCACAAAATACAAGTAAATTAGCCTTCGTGGCAATTATCACAATTCAAAACTTAATCCTAATTATAGAGGCACTTATAATTAAATTCAACTTATACCTACTATATGTAATAAAAAAAAATTTATATAAAAATTCAGTCTTCATGTTTCCCATTTCTAAAAAAATTCAATGCTCACGGCTTTGGTGCTTCACAATTTGGTGTCCAACTCAAGTTTTTTTAATTCAATTTGCAATATTTTCTCTTTTATTCTATTCTTTTCGAGAGCCAACTGATGTATTTTTTTGTTATGACGCTTGCTCTCATCTAATTGGGCTTGCAATATAACGTTCGTGTTTTTTGGCGATCGCCAAGTTTTTCGGCCGCCCTAGCTATCCTTTTTTGGATTACATTGAGCTCTGCTGATATTTGGTTATGGGTTTCGTTAAACTTTTCAATATTTTTGTACTGGTTTTGCTGTATTTCGATCTGTTTTTCTAATAATTTAATTTGTTTCGGCCCTTTGGTTTGCGGTACTTCTGGTTGTGCTTTATTTCCTTCATTTAAAACTTCCATTTCAAGGTCATTCTCTATTAATGAGGATGGGGATAAAATAAATTCCTCGACGGTTGGCAAAATATGGTCGGTTGGTAAACTGTTATGGCTGCTGGAATCACGAAATGTCCGCTTACGGGGAACCCCGAATTTATTCGCGGTCATAACACCATCTCTAAGGCAAACTAGCTGTATCACTTCCTCGTCTAAAGGAGTGAATACAACTTGGGTGTTACTACCGCCACCTGTCCCTTTAAGTTCTCTCTTATTGTGGGCAAGTTTTTTCCTGAGGGATGATTTATAATCACTCCAAACCTGAAAATAAAAATATAAATACCTATTTTACAACTCCCGATTCCAAATACCCAAACCTTTTTCCACTCCGCGATTTCTTTTATTGGTGGCCCCAGCGCATGGCTATATAAATTTTTGGCTATATCTGGTTGCTCCTTCATCAGCCTTACCATTTTTTCAAATTGTGCACGGTTGGTCGTACGTTTTCTTTAATAAATAAATTTTTTGATTAAAAGATGTAAAACATATTTTTTTCTGTATTTACGAGTAAATAAATTCTCAACTTACATTTTATTGTTCTCCATGGTAAAAAAATAACAAACTGAAAACACAACCACCACAAATCAGACCTAAATTCGCATTAATTTTTTGCGTATTTAGAATGACAGATTTTATACTGAGTGCGTTTCATCCGCGGATTCCATAATATCGATTTTGCGAACTGCATTACCATCATTCGTTCACTTTTGATACGGCGTTTTCAATAATACGAAAAACATCAAAACCGAATGATACTCCCGCCGCAACATCCGGCGAGTTGTATAATCGACGTGATTATATTATGTTAAAGTTAATTTAAAAGTTCAGCAGTATCGCCAACATCAAGGTTTGTTCTAGATCTGCCGAATTATCTTGCAAAATTAGCGGTTGTAGATGCTTTCAATTTTGTTGAGGTTTAGGTTACTAACCTTAGTTCATAAGATTATTATTTAAAGATTTGATCTTTCCAATACATTACAGTTTCAATAGGATTTTTAAATTAGTTTATTTCTAACTGATTCCAAATTTAAAATTTATTTAAAGAATTCCTTAAAATTTTGTTTGTAAGCTTTTGCAATGTATCTTGTTTTTAGTTAGAACCGACGTTAATTACCTTTAAAATTATCTGGTCTAACCAAAGTTATTTTATAAAATAGCGATTCCGTAGTTAAGCCGTATGACAAACAGTACTTTGACCGTCTCAGTTTTAATTTTTCTCTCCTATAGTTTTGAAATCAAAAAAATGTTAAACAGATGAAAAGACAAAACTAATTTTGATTACAATGTATATCATTCTAAATTTGCTAAGGATAGATTATGAAAATATTTTACTTAAGAACGTTTCTAACCTAACCTTAATTGAAAAGAGATTGAAATGTATTGAAAAAAATTCTAACACCGTCCCACCGAATCGCATTAAACTTAAAACAAATCTGGCGGTCGTAATTTAAAACAAGTTCACTAAATCCGTCTAGCAATCGTCTACAGTAACGACGTTTTCTACAAATTGTCTATGTTGTCTACGATATCTACACTGTCTACGGATTGTCGACACGTCGACGTAGAAATTAATTGATGACGGGTAAATGCCCATCCCTGATAGTAGGCAAATGAAGAAAAAGGTAAACAATAGTCAATTTATAATATTGTTTTCCTTTTTCTTCCTTTACCTACTATGGGAACACGACAACCGTCAAAAATAGTAGACGAAAGTCGCAGTAGAGGCCCATAGTGCATCACCGAGTCACTCCAAATCGAGCAATCTTGATACTATATTCGTTAATTACCAATGATAAACTATAACTTACGAGTGTCAAAACATGTCAAACAATTCTTAAAATGTAAATTAAATTAAAATATCTTGAATTTCTTCATTAACTGTAAATCTGTTAAGTATTATTTACAGATTCTTCTAAAATGCCTTTTAGATCAAACGTCAAGGAAAATTACTGCTCTCGTTATCAGAGCTAAATTTGAATTAATCTGATCGTAACAGGTCAATATTGGTTGTAAATAGCTTCACAAATAAAACGCTTTCAACCAACTTTTTAGTTGCTTTTTCTCTAATCACTACTCTCTAGGAAGGGCAGTGGCCCTATTCTGGTTTTCCCTGTGAATTAGGTATTGAGAGTTTTTGACGTTCTAGCAGTTTAGATTTTTTCCCCAAATTTTATTCGGGCGATTGGGAAAATTGGAATACACATACAAGGAAAAAATCATCCAATTTACTTCAGTTTTGACGTTTAATTTCCCCCGTACATTTGGGGATTACACATTTTGTTAATTGAAACTATTAGTGTAACAATTAATGTTAAATAAAAATATTGAATATATATTTACATTTATTTTACATAAAATTATTTAATCTATTTAAAGGTTTAATGAGAATGACTACATACACCCGGGTAAGTAATTGATGATTTAAGCACATACTTATATAAATGTACATATGTATGTATGATACAAATGGTAATAATTTATGTAATTTGTTAATTTTTAGGGTTAAATTATTACGAAATAGCACAAGGCAATGATTGTTTCTATTTTGGAAGATGATATCGAATTGTCGAATGCTAGGTTTATTTAATTATTTATCACAATTTTTGTATACTTATGTATTAAATATATATTTATTAAATTTTAAATTATTTGTCTTCTGATAACAGATTTAATGGAATAGATGGCAAATACCAAAACAAAGATAGTTGGGTAACAATTTCTGGCAAACTTAACAGTATTGGAGGCATGTGTAATTAATTTACTTAAATTTGTATATTGATAGAAAATATGTTCGTAGCCAATAAAGTGCTATAAAGGAACATGGCAACCGTACCGGATTTGGTCTCGAGTCCAGTTCCAGAAGACCGGCCGAGCGTCAGTTTAGTATACCAAATTCGACGGTGCATGAGTGCCGAGTGATGTACCATTAAAAATGTCCGTGGGACCAGAGATTGCTAACCTATAGAAGAAATATAAAATATAAAACAACTGAAAACTAAAACAACTTTAAGTAATTATTATTTAATATTTATCTAATTTTGCCTATTTATATTGATGAAAATTGAAAAGTCTTAGAAACCACTTCCAAAGTCACTAAAATGCGCCATAAAGTTTGCTTTTTAGTTTAATTATTATTATTTGTTTGCTTGTTTGCTAATTTGCTTAATTTTTATTATCGGTTAAAGCAAATAATAGCACAGTTATTGATAAATAATGGAACAACACCCGATCGTTGTGTCATACTGCAATGTACAAACATAATGTACTCTTGATAAAATGTGTTCCAAAAAAAGTTGATCCCCATGCAGTAAATATGTACACAGTGTGACATATAAATTTATAATAATTTAAGGCCATTTCCATTAAGTTTGGTGTGTTTGCTATGATACTAGCACTAAACCATAAAGATTAAACAAATGAGGTTTATTATAAACCACATAATTTATTTGCTATAAACACATTAGGATTTTATGTGATTCTGTTCAAGCACTGTCGATTATTACTATTAGGGACTTCGTCTTAAGGCTCTAATCTCGTGGACACTACAGAGTAATTTGCTGGTTCTCAGCAATCAGCTGTTGTTAATCAAAAGATCATAAATTTATCTTTTCAAATGTGCGTCACGATTTTTACCTAAATCGCGGGATGAATCATTTGAAAATGAATCATTTTCAAATACATTGTAAAAATTGTGTGCTTTTTTTAAAAATTTGCGTACAATCTAAATAATTACACCTATGGATCTAGTATTTCCATCCATTTTGCTTATGGGGTTCATCCGATTAAAAGAAAATCTCTACTCGCTCATAACCGATGAAGTACCAATTAAAAAAGTTATGCTGACAAAGTAAAGGTAAAGATCAGATAGCGTTACAGACGGAAAAAAACAAATAGATAAAACAAATCTCTACCGCACCGCTTCCCGTTCCAACAAGGAGGTATACATACAGGAGCTTGGTAAAGACAGGCGTTTCTTTTAGTTTTAAGTTTTATTGTTTATTTATTTACTATCACACTCGGTATTCAACACATTCAGCATACCACCAATAGTTTAAGTATTTTTTTTTCTTTGGCACATAGAGTTCACCAATCAAGCTCAGTAAACAAAAAGCAAATAAGTCAATTACACATTTTTTATTTATTTCACAATTTATAGTTCAGATTTATTTTTAGTTATAAGTTTGTTTGAAAAAAAATTTACAATATTTTATGTCACTAACTTAATTTCGATGGTACAATTTTTTCTTGCTTCCCTGGTAAATATTTTCTTTTATTTTTCTAGTTTTCAAGTTTATCTGATGTTTTTTATTTGTTTTTTTTTGTTCAACACTTATGTCCAACTCACCTTGGCTATACCAGCCATCTACCATTTCTTCAACCGTCCGGTACTACAGATTCGCGGCTCCATCACTTAATGTATTAAGTTTTGATAGTAATTTATGGTCATCAGCGTGTAAAAGTTTGGTAGTAGCCGTACATAAAAAGTATGGAGAATATCCGGTTGACTCATGGATTGAGTTTCGCAGAGAACCAGCCATTTGAGGAAAAAATGTATCTCAATTAGAATGTTTTTCGCCAACATATGCTCTTATTGCGGCGACTATCGATTGGTTCACTCGCTCCGATGAGTGACGCTGGGGCGAGTAATACGCCGTTGTAATATGTTGTAATGTCCTCACATCCCTAGGTATTCCATGGCAGACCACAAACTCTCTCGATTGATCGAGTTATAGGCCTTCCAAAAATCCAGGAACACCTAATGTACGGGGATGGATATCTCATTATATTTAGACAGAATCATTGCAGCAAAACGACCTGATCGTTGACTGATCGATTCGGATGAAATCCTCCTTGATAGTCAGCAACTAAGCCCTCCGCTAGAGGAGTGATCCTTTCCAATATAATGTAGGAAAGTAACTTGTATGCTGTGTAAAGGAGAGCTATACCGCTATAATTCTCACTTCATGAGGTCTCCCTTCTTGAAGATGTGGCATATCGCGGCTACTTTCCATTTATCAGGCATAACTTCGGCTTGCCATACTAATCGAATAAGGTCGAAAAGACTTCAATGCTGTTGTTGACATGATCCTGATATCGTTTCCTTTGATCTTCATTTATCATACCTTTACAGTCGAGGCGTTACATGTGTTTCGCTGTGTTCCCAGACATTGTACGAATCCTTCCATCGTAGCTTTGCGAGCGGCAAGATTTTCGAGGATGGATCCATTTTTCTAAATGTACTTGTTTGTGTGGGAAGAATGTGCCTGCTAGTCTAAGGTTGTGAGCAATTGCAAAGCACATCATTCTCTCACCATTATCGCTCGCAGTTTCGTGTTGCGAGTACGGACCTATGTTCTCAAACAAGTCGGACTGATTTCTGCCAGCTCTAGCCTTAAAGTCCTCAATTACCATTCTAACATCGTGTTCGGGTATAGATCCCATCAGATCATCCAAGTCAATGTAAAATGAGTCTTTATCTTGGGGCTGACTGACTTCTGTGGGCGCGTATGTACAAATTATCGACAGTAGGCTAACTTCATATGCAAGCAAAGGTTACACAATCGGTTATTGACTGCTTGGGTATCCGAAACACCCTTGTTTTCGTGCGGCTCAAGAAAAAATTCAACTCCAAAATTTCCGAGGTCATCTCTACTGTAGAGCAACGTATAACGTAGATCATATGTCGAAACTTCTGAACGTGGAGATTAATACATATTTGTATTTTCAAATTGCAATAAAATCGTATTTATAAGAGAAATTTATTTCAAACTAATTTATTATATTTTTTTATTATTTCTTATGTTCATTTTGCAGAGATATATTTGTTAGTCTCTAAAAATTTGGCCGCCCTATTGTGGTCTTCCCAATTCAGTTTGTTCAATAACTTTTTATTATTATTAAAACAGTTTTAAAGGCCATTACTGGCCCCTTACTGAGTCAACAATTCGGCTCCAGTAACTTTTTATAATCCTCTTTATTTAAATTATGTCTTGGAGGACAATAAAAGTGGTAAAATTTCCTACGTCGGTGTTTACGCTATTGGCTACCGGCGTTTTATAATATGATGGACCTTGCCGTGATTTGTCTCTAATTTTTTGTAGTTCTTTAGCTACTATGCAGCCTCTGTAGTTTGCAGGATGTTGTTCTTTGCAGTTCACATATGTTGAAGGGGAATTTCTATTTAGTAGACACGCCTGAGCAGGGTGCCTTCCAAGGCACTTTACAAATCTTGGCTCTCTATTGCAGTAATTTTGCGTATGGTTAAAACCTTGGCACTCCTTGCATTGCACTATAAGCCCAGTGGATTTCCGTAGTGCTTCTATTTTAACCCTCATGTTTAAAATACCTGTTATGTTAAAGATGGCTCCTATCTTTTCTTTGTTATTGAAAGTTAACATAAATAACGGGAGACCTCTTTTAGTAACTTTAAATTCGGACCCTTCGTTGACCTTCTCTCTTTTTATTATATTTGCCGCATTTTCTATTTGCAGTGTCCTTGTCGTTGGAGATCTTCCATAATGTCTTTTATTGCACATGCTGGATGGAGGCCCCTTGCCATAATCTTTATTGGGCGGTTGCTTTTATCTTCATATGTATACCATTCGATTTTCTCTCAATTAAGCTTTGTTGATAAGGCTCTATTAGTATCAGAGTCCTATGAATAGATTTTCCGTACATTGTTGTTTAAGGATATTACTCTGTATTCCATATCTGTAATGGATTTCAAAATATTTTGCACAGCTCCATACTCGGTCATATCAATAACATTAATTGGTGATGGTTTTGCTTCTTTTGGTGGTTTGCTTTAATTTATTATATGATCATTTTAAATTCTTATTATAATCACAATCGCAATACAACAAACCACTATTTCGACATAAACTAAGACTAACCAAAAAATATAATTTAATTTTTTATTGATTGTAATGTAAGCTGAATGTTATATTCATTAAATTAAAATTAATAGTTTCAAAAAGTTTATTATTTATATAATTTTTAAAGTGGTTTGTGTTACGTTGATAAAATAGTAAGTTTCCTAGTAACTTTAATATAGTTTTGGTAGAATAACAAGAAATCTCATAGTTTTATTAGAAAGCTTGCAAACCATTACTCTTAAATTGTACTGGAAATATCATTTAGAAAAAATAGTATAGAATTGTTTACTAGAAAGTTTACTACAAAACATGTTAAAAAAATTTTGTGCGAAGCGGTTAACTTAATTTTCAAATTTTGAAAAAATATTGTATTAAATGTACTTGGTGACGAATGCCAGAAATAATTCATTGTTACTGAATTTCGACCAAAGATAAAACCACATTTTTGATCATATGGATGAAATATCCTATATATACATATGTATAAATTCTTATGGTATAGTTCCCAAAAATATCCTCCATTCAGTATACTGTGTAATAAACTAACCATTAAAAATTAATTTTGTAAAAATAATAAATAGCAACTCCCATTTCCAACCAAAATTTCCCTTATTTTATGAATAGAACTTTTGTGCTATTTTTATTCAATAAAAAATTGTTAATAATTTATTATATTTCTAAACAATACCAAAAAAATCGTTTTAAATCTATTATTAAAATTGCGAACGGGTAGAAACTAGAGAATAAAATATATTTCACTTGTTTTCGAAATTTAATTATAATATATTTTTCTTTTGTGTATACAAGACATTGAAATAAGATCACAAATTTTTCTTTCTTCAAACTACGTATTTATATTCATATGCAAAGACCCAAATATAATATTCAATACGATATACTTATATGTATGTATGTATGTAATACATCTATAATAAAAAAAAACCGTTTCGATAAAAATTTCTGTCTTATATACTCGTACGAGTATGCAATGGACATCAGAGATTTAAACTATTTGATTTTCTATTTGCTTCATAAATACTTATTCAAATATTCGAAATCGTAACGATATAAATGTACATATTTATAGAATAAATCGTCTGTGCTTTATTTTAATCGTTTCGTAAAATGCACATAGAGATGGACTGAAAAGTTTTTGTTTCACAAAAAAAAAAGTTTATTGAAAAATATAAATTCAATATGAATATGTATGTATGCACAATGTACATATATGTTTACAAAATCTATCTGAATCATATTGGTGCATATTTGAATACAATATAAATTCATACATTGATATGAATTTTTTTCTACTGATATATTCAAATTTTATAGAATCTTTTTGTTTTGGGAAAGTACCATAAGTTTAATAGAAGAGCTTAACAATTTTGTTTTTTATAGGTACATCAAAAACTAGTACAGCTTTTATTATAGACCTATTGAATTAACATTGTGCAAAATCTATAGAAAAGCGTTTAAAAATGGATGGAAAATTTATTTTTAGTTTCACAAAATAATTTTGACTTTGAATTTTTAATGTAAATTTTATTTTAATTTTAGTGGTTATCATTGTTAGACAAATATTTTTGATTTGCAATTTAAATAAATATAAACGGTATAATGATCTAGAGAATTCATTTGTTAGGATATTGTGCATATTAGTAAGAGTTGAATTTGCTTTTGGATCTTATCTACTAATTGAATCTACATGAACCTGAATCTAAAATCTACGAGCATTTTGATGCTTTATTGGCACGAATCAAAGAGCATTGAAATATTGACCTTGTCTCGTTGCTAAAATGTCTACATACTCTTAATTTGAAAGATGAAACCGAAACGGAACAACAACTGATATATTCGCCAAAAACTTCAGTAACAATATTTGCGGTAAATGTTTTGAACAGATTATTGTAGACGATGCATCGAAATCGGACTCAGGTTACACAGCAAATGAGTCTTTGGAAACGGCAGCTGAATATGACGAGCAAGGAAACCGGCAAAGCACAGAAATACCGACTTTAAAGGAAATGTTGGTCGAAACGATCACAGATTCGATGATGTCTAAATCTGCCTCTTGTCACGTTCTCCAAAAGAATACTCTACAAATAGAAATCTAAATTAACGAAGCAACCGGTAACACTACAACAAATAAAGAAACAAATAAATATTTATAAAGAAACAGTTTTCACCGTCATCAAATTTTTGGACTAAAAAACGATCGTTACTTTCGGATCGCTCCTTAAACGCTCTTGTGTTCTTAACAATTTTTTTTTACTAGAAAAGTAATAACCTATCATAATAGGTATTACTATAGTATTGACTGTTAAAAGGAATAAAAGACATTAAGTGTGTGTGCGAAACGAAAAATATATCGCATAAAAAGTTAAAAAGATAAAATTTTGACATTTTATTCACCTCAAAATTTTTAACTGGCCTGTGACCAGTTAAAATTTTTAATCGTATATTTGCTTTGACAATATAACCAATGCAACATAACCAAAAAATGGATATTGAGAATATAACAAACAAAAATAAACGAAAACGGCAAGTCAAGGCTGCTTACACCAAATGTAAGTAATAAACTATGTATCTTAATTTGAATTAATGATGTACGTGTATGTTATTGTATTTTAACTTCCATTAATCTATAGGGAATGAAGCAGAAAAAATGAAACTAATCGAGCTACGAATTAAATTAGATGAAAAATTCACAGGCAAAAATGCGAACCAAAGAGATGCGTGGCGGTAAGAATTTGAATTTTTGTAAACATATATTGATCTTATTTACATACATTATTTGTATTACAGAAAGATCAGTGAAGAAATGCACAAAACATCCGCATTGTGCCGTCAACAGTGGCAATCCATAATTACAAAATACAAAGTACTGTCTAATGATATAACCTAAAATGAGATTAATTTTACAATTGTTTTTTTGTGTAATTTGGTCTAGTCACTAACTGCAAAGCAAACTGGAAGTGGAATGGGTGATGAAGCACCGGAAGGTGACATTGGCGAACCTAACAGGTGGCCGTTTTTTAATATTATTCATCAATACGCGTCCTCAAAGGATAATTTTTACCCTCCAAATTTGTCGTGTAGCTTAGAAGGGTTGACAAATATGGTTACAAATGATTTTTCAAGTGACGAGTTAGAGGAATTGGAAAAACATTCAATACCTGGGCCATCAAACGATTTCTCAATCTCAACGCCATTGTCAACACACAACAGTCGATCGTCAACCGAATCACGGTCACCATCAACTAGTCGGCCAAAAAATAAACATAGAAATGCAGAAGAAACACTTCTTCAAGAAAGCCATAAAATAGGGCAAAAAATTAGTTCGGCTTTAAGTATATTTGGTCAACTAGTACAAAAACAATTTCCGGATGTATGTAAAGAACTACTCAAATGACAATAATAATTATGATTAATATTGACACCTTTACATTTTTTTTTGCCTTAAAGTATTTTGAGATCAATTCGAAGTGTTTTTGATATAAAACACACAATCGAATGATAATTGGTAAACAATATACAATAAAACATGAGTCCATTGCTATTTTATATATTAATTTTGTTTATTAAAATAATTTGTCACAACCGTATAGAAAATATACAAACGTCAAAATTTTAACCAGTTGCAATTCGCACAACAAACTGGTTAAAAAATGAGGTGAGTTTAATTTGTGTTTACCACACTTAAAAATGTAACTTTTTAACCGTTTCGCACACAGCCTAAGACTGTGTCCGAAACCTGTGCTGGGATGTTCTATCATCACTTCGATTCGCTTCGATAGACATTTGTGTCTCTTTTTTTACGAACAAAATTGTACTCCATTGCGTTTTTTGAATTACGTTTTGTCTATTGCGATCTCAGCATGTTAGACTAAATTTGCAAACTATCTCTTTTTCCTATTTTCATTTGCCATCGAAAATAAAAATATTGGTGATATTTTATTGCATGAATTTATAGAAATAGAATCGAGTAGGCTATGATCACAATATAAATTGCGAAATAGAATACAATTTTGTTCGTAAAAAAAAGAGACACAAATGTCTATCGAAGCGAATCGCAGTGATGATAGAACATCCCAGCACTGTGATAAAAATCATGAATTACATTTTTGACATTTATTTGATAATTATGCCCCTACATTCACAATATTTTATTAGGCTGTCCGAAATGTGTAAAAATGTCCCCACTCAAAAGTTTTTTTATCACGTCATATATGTCAATTTTAGTCTTCATACATTTAGTTTTCACCTCAAATATTTTGTGACAACTAATAAATTGCACAAAAAATTTAAATATATAAAAAATTTTAAAAATATAAATGCCACAAATATTTGTACAATTACGAATTATATATTTTATTTTAATATTTTACGAATTAATAATTACGAATTATTTTATATGAATTAATAATTATTAGAATATATAATTATGTATAATGTCACGTTACACATGCGTTAAAATCATACGGTACACATGAGTACACAAATTATTCGATAGCTGTCAAAAATTATCATAGTAATAGACTCGAATAATTTGGGCGTGTTCGGTATTTTCAAATAAATGTCAAAAATTTAATTCACGATTTTTTATCACAGGTTTCGGACACAGTCTTATTAAATAAGACTGTGACCGAAACCTGTGATAAAAAAGAAATATAGATGTTCAATAAAACAAATTTTTATTATTTCATTAAAAATAAAATTGTACTTTATATATCCCAGGAATTCCCGGGATCCCGAGAATAAGATTTCAAAATTCCCGTTTCTCGAGAAACAAATGAGCCTGGGAATAGAGACTCTCTAACGGGTTCTACAGATTCCTAGTTAAATTTGTTCATCCCGCAAAATTTTCTGGTTAAACAGGTTTCTAATTAAAAAAGTTATAATCAAAATCAAAAAGGATTTTAGTATTTCAGCCTCTTTTTTATGAAAAACCTAGTATCTGTATATAGGTATTTGAACAGAAATAATTTTTATCTGATTCCCACATTTCCATTACAAAAATATATCATCCGAGTAAAAATGGTTGTATAGTCGAATGGTATTGTGTTAAATTTTAAATACGATGACCCACGACGAAAATAACTTAAAAATAAAATTAATAATTGTGATAAAGTGATCTAGTATATTCAGCTAATCAAAAAAAAAACTAGTTTTTCACATGACTTTTGATCTATAGAAGATAATTACATTCTGTACAAGCGATTGTATTGGTGTCATTAAAACGAACAACTGACAATATGTATTTTGAATCTCTAAAAATGCATCGTTAACTAACTCAAAATTAATTGTGGCTCAAAAGGGGTAAAACAAAGAAAAGCACAGTATATATGTATATATATAATTTGAGATATTTACTGCATCCCAAAATCACTGTAGAGGAGCATAAGAAGAGAACCGGACCAGTACAATGCATCAAGTGCTAAGAATACATGCACACAAAAGCTTATTGCACATGTAGACTGAGTTCGAAACCTATAATAAATATTTTTTAGTACAGAATTTTGACATTTATATGCAAAAACCTCATACACCCAAATTATTATAGTCTATCGCTATCATAATTTTTGACAGATCCGTGCAAATAAATTATATCATTGTGTTGTGGGCCGAACAATAGAAACAAATGTGTATACATATAAAATGGCGGATCAATCGGAATTTTATGATGTTTTTGGCGGGATGATACTATGTATATATATACATAAATGGATACATTTATATGAACACACATGAATGACACACACGATACACACTGAATTAATGTAAAAGGAAATAATTTAAAGATAAATCAAAATAATTAAAAATCCGAATTTAATCCAATTTTTTTATTTAACTTTTCATAAACTATCCCATTCTCTGCCTAACGGAACAGGCATTTTCCTCAATAACTTCGGCTAGATGTTGATGAATTTCTGGTTCCGGTTCTTCCAGAGTTAACCAATCTATAGTGATAGTATCGTCTGCGGTAATACAATAATACATATATTGTGGAACACACAGCATGCAACCACGGTCTTTACGCAATTTTCAATTTGACGTTTCGAAAAAAACATATAACGTGGGGAAAAGGCATTTGAGGTGGGGAGATTTATTTCACATTTCGGACAGCATAATAAAAAATTGTGAATGTAGGGGAATAATTCTTAAATAATGTCAAAATTCTGTACTGAAAAATATTTATTACAGGTTTCGGACACAGTCTAAGTGAAGTTTGCGTTATTTGTGACGAACTTCATGATTCAAAAATATGCGATAAGACGAGAAATGATTCATCAGTAAAACACTGTAGTTATTGTGGTGAAAATCACACAGTAAACTATAAAGGTTGAACAGTATATCTGGATCAAGCGTTAAACCCCAAACTTGCGACCTGACCAACGTATGCTTAAGTCAAAATCACGTGACAAAAAAAGAAATATGTCTTCAAGAAGTACAATTGTCCCACTAACGAATGCACACTCAACCAGAGAAATGATCTGAAATATATTATAAGTAATTTTGTATTACCAATGCAAACATCCTAAAATATACTGCCCCAAAAACAACAGTTAATTCCAATGAACAAGAATTAAATATTCTCGCAACAGTAAACAAACTGACCGAAACGATCCAAAGTTTCATGATGATGATGATGGAAAGACAAATTAGCATGATGATGCAAAATATGAACACCCTAACGCAAATTATCGTCAAAAGGCAAAAATGGAAAATACATATATAATGGAAATAGCAACAAAAGAGGCCACTCCTGACATAAGCAATTCTGAAAAAATGAATAAACCTTCGCCTATTATACTGCAGTTAATCTAACAGACAATACATCGGCTATGGTAGCAACAAAATTCTCCATTCACAAAAATGGAAATTGAATAGGGTTATTACAGCTCTGAAAGAAGCATGGAGAAAAAAAGAAGACCAATGAATCCAGAGTTACCTTAATGAACTCTTGGCGACCGAGAAAACAGATTATTCACTATGGAAGGCAACAAAAACACTAAAAAGGCCAACATTATCGAGCTCCCCAATTAGGCAACCAGATGGACGTTGAGCGAGAAGTGATGTAGAAAAGGCTTTGCTTTCTCTAACCACTTGAAAAATATATCCAACCATACGTAATCATACCAAATGAAAAAACTAATACCAGTGAACTATCAGAGTTTACGCACTCTTCGAAACCAATTCCAGTAAAATTTAAGTGGAAAATTTACAATATCATCAAAAACTGTATAAATTCAACGAAAGCTCCAGGACACTATTTTATTATCAGGAAAATGATCAGAGGATTACCTGATAAATGCATAAAACTTTTAACTTTTATCTCTAATGCCATTATGAGATGTGGGTATATCCCTAAAAACTGGATAATATCACTAATTGTAAAGATTCCAAAGACTTTAGAAGACTAAAGTCACGTCGCATATAATCCTTTTGTCGAATACGTTTCTTACGCCTCAAGTCACTTGAAACGACTGCTTATTTTTTACAGGTCATTTTTTTAAAATGATTTTTTTGCATAAATACTTCGCACACTGTTCGTTATAAAAAATTTTATTTTCATAATTTTTAACAGAAAATAACCTGTAAAACTAGAGCAAATGCTTGTCAAATTGGAGCAATTACAGTGTTACCAGATATATTTTTAGTTATATTCTTCTCGACTTCAACAATATCAATTTTTAAGCGACGTAACACGACTATAGCCACGTCACCTGAAGTGACACCACTTCGGTAATTGGGGTGTAAAAGAAATATTGTTCGGCAGAGTTCCTAAACATTGCGCAAGCTATTAGATAAAGTATGTCATGAGGGCTATTTAAAGCTCTAAAAATTAAAACTCGTCTGCCAAATAATTTCATAAAGTTCTTGTAAGCTAGTTCTTCAAAGAAAATACCAGGTTAAACATAATTCAGCCAATACTGAACTAAATGACGTGCTGGAACCAGTATTTACATCAACATTTGCAGTTGACACAGCTATTATGTTTTCGCACAAAAATCTTCAAACTGTATGAAGAGAAATTGCAAGATGAGAATTGACAAATAATGTGGCGGATAAAAGCGAACGAAGACAAATCAACACACATCATATTCAGGTTGAATAAACTTACATATCCTGCAGCGAAATTAAACAATGTCAAGAAACAAACGTGAATAAATGGGTCTTCATCTTGATAACAGGTCGACATGGAGAAAGCACATTGAATTAAAACGTATATCCGAAATTGCAGCATCCATATAGATCTTGAGATCAAAACGGTCAACGATATGACAAAGCTAACACAAATTTAAATTAATTAATTATTATTCATGCATACTAACACTAAGTATTTAACATAGGTTCAGGACTTAGTTCGTATATTTTTTAGATCGTAAGCTTTGCACACTTCTTGTTAATGTCGTATAAAGAAAGATTCAAGAGTAAAGCTATTAGCAGCTTCAAACAAAGAATAATAAATTTTCAAACTCGAGGATAATAATTTATCTCTCAGTCCATCCTTGACGATACAAATAAAAACATCTGGCTACACTTATTTCAATTCGCATAAATAGATACATCGTATGTACCTATATAATATAATACAAAAATTAAAATCTGTGTTGGCAAAAACTTTGACAGTCCATTTCAAAATTTTCATTCAATATTGTTCAGAAAAATTTGTGGACGCTGGGTGCCTCTCACATACGGGTGAGTATTAATACCATATCATTTACATCTTATACGTTCCAGTGAAATATAATCTGTATTCTTAAACACTGTCGTTATTTTTAAGTCAAAAATTTGTTTGTCACAAATCACAATTAAAAATAACAAAAATGAAAACAAAAAACTAAAATTACCATAAATGAAATATGCGGCAAACGAACGATGAAGAAACACAGCAGCGCAGGCGATAATTGAAGCTTTATGTAAATCACTTGTCATTGGAGTGAGAAAACAATTGACAACAGGCAATATATACAATGATGGCTACACAATATGATGGCGATTAATTTTTATTTTTTTTATTTTGATAATTGTTAGTTTTTGTCCTAGCATAACATTTGATTTTATAAGTATAAGTTGGTGATATAATATTTAAGCTTTTTTAAAAAAACGTGATTGGGCATACCTTGAGCGTGAATGCCATCGTGGCATCCATATCGTTCAGATATATTGTTGGTGTTCTGTTCAATAAGCTAAAATTTGTTAATTTAATTGCATCCCACTCTTGCTCGCTGGAAGGTCGAATTAACATAAAATTACAGATTAGAATTGATAATCAATAGTTTGGAAAACAGAATAATTTAGAACCAAAACATGCCAATAAATTTAAGTTTAAACTTAATTTATCGGTTGATTTCAGTGAAAGGCCCACCCACACCCGGTAAACTTAGTAAGCAGAATACGTGCAGCTGGAGAATCATGTAGGTATTTTTCTCTTATAGGAATAATTTAATTCAAATAATCGTTACAAATTGTCAATGATCCAGTATCCATTTCAACGCCCTGATACGCCCTCCTACCGTACGCTGTATTTTTCTACTTGTAAATATTTTAAACTTAAATATTTTAATAATCTAGTTTGCTAGAATTACAATTTTTTGTGAGACGTTACGTTAATCTCGTTTAAGTATATTGTGTTAATGTGGCTGATTTTGTGTATTGGGAAGCTTACAGATCGTGGAGGTTCCTTCCAAAATCAGGTTACTTTGGAATTATGTAAAACATACACCCCAATTCCATAGTCGTATCACGTCATTTTTACCACGATCTTATTAGCTCACTCTGTGTGTCTGTTGGTATCGTAAAATTTTGTAATCAATTTTACAACCATTTGCGATAGTCCAATTGAGCTGAAATTTTGCAGGCAGGCTTAACTCCGATGACAATACAAGAGTCTAACATTTTTTGTCCTAAAAGGCTTTGAGAAGCATAAAAGGCTTTTTTCCCAACCATTTGCGATAATCCAATTGAGCTAAAATTTTGCATGCAGGTTTAACTCCGATGACAATACATGATTCTAAAAAATGTTTGGCCTAAAAAACTTTGAAAAGCCTTTTAGGCTTTTCCAAGTCTTTTAGGCCGAAAATATATATATTTTTAGTCATATTAATTTTAAATTTCTTCTTGTTATAAATATACCTTGATAGGAGTAAGGAAGAAAAATTTTATTTTCTACTTTTCAAAGCCTTTTGAAAGCAAATATTAGCGTGGTTTTTAAAAAAGTTTTTCTTAAATATTTATTTTATTCATTACTAAAGTCACGTCACATCAATTTTCCTATTGTCATAGTCGTTTCTTACGCCTAAAGTCACTTCACATAACTCTTGTCGCGCAATTTCTTCAAGTGACAGGAATATTTTCAAGTGAGGTTTTTAAATTTCAGACAAATTTTTATTATTATTTTGTTATTTTGTGTAAACAAGGATAATTTCTAGTGGATTAGAATGATCCCGTAGTACGTAATGTTTTACACTTATATTCATTTTAGGCATTTCACTTTCACTGCAGAATAATAAAATTCGACACTACCCATTTTAATTAATGAAAAATTGAAAACTTAATACAAATTGATTCATCAAATGAAAACTGTAGGCACACAATTTGAAATATTTTGAATTTTGACATCTATTTTGCTGTCAAATCTCAGCAAATATTGAGCAATTTTAGTGTTACAAGATTCATTTTTAGTTCCAGAAATTGGGGTGATAATAATTTTCATTATGGAAGAAAATGTAGGATGAACTAATTGCTACATTTGAATTACCCAACTAGGTTGAAATTTCGAGTTGAATCGAGTACTATAGATATGAATAACCTATCCGATTACTTAATGTAAATAATTGTGCAGATTATAATTAGTGGTTTTGCAATTTTTTGGCGCCATGGTCTGGTGAGATGAGTTTTAAGACATTATCCAAGGAATATATTTACTCAATCACCCTATTTTACTTTTGTTTTGTATATGTATGTACGTATGTATGTATGTAAGTATTTGTTTTTGAAGGATTAAAGGAAAAATAACATTTCTATAAATTTTGTTTCTAATCGAAATGTTTACGCTACTATAATAAAAGGGGATGTGCTCAGATATCCAACTATTATTTCATTTTTTTGTGTTTGGCTATGTACAAGATTTTGTACATTTATATCTATCTATAAATATTATGTGGAATATAAACAAGCCCATAAAATAAGTTTTTTAAAAAATGTTTCGCTTAGGGAAAAATCAATTTTTTTTTATTACGAGTATTCACCATACAGCCGCATGCGGAGCATGAATTGCTGGATAAATTTAAACGTATGCGAACGGAAACACAAGACGGGTTATATATAAAAACATTTAATATGTATGTATATGGTGAATGGCACATCTCGGGTATTATAAATTTCACCTTATGTATATGTAGTTTTGGGCACTACGCATAATTTTTTTTATTTGATTTTGTGTATCCCATTGTAATATGAAAATGTAAATATTAAATTTCGGCCTATTTTATACACAATATGTATGTATGAAGAGTAACTGTGTGTTTAGCCTCTAACCAACTCTAACTGTCTAAATATCCTAAAACCGATATATAGAGCCAAAAATATTAATATTGAAAAGAATTTTTATAAATTTTTGAAAACCTTTTTAATCTCTGTGTTTTTGTGTTGGGGGATTTTTCTTCTTATTTTTTTTTACATACATACATGTATTATACAGCCATGTATATAGATGTGTTATCTATTTATTATATTTAATCACACATACGAATGTATATTTTTAGTTATATACCAAATAAAAAATAAATAATTTAGAATTAAAAATAATAAATAGGCAAGATTTTTTTTTTTTTTTTTGTTATAAATATAATGTTAAGCTTAAAATTCATTTTTATTATATATCATACAAATGAAATTTAAAATAATTTAATATAATTAAATTAAATTCTAAATAATTTTGAAAAGGTTAAGGATATTAATTTTGTTTTGTTTTTTAACACAGCAGAAAAAAATTTTTTTGGTATGATATGTAAAAATTTCAACCCCAGGATAAATAAATTTTTGTTGTTAAATTTCATGTGTATGTATGTTTGTATTTGAACCATACAATTTTTGTTTTCTGTTTGATTTAGGCATCTAAAAGTATCATTTTTCTATATGTATACATGTATACCAGGCTAAGATATAGAGATTCCTACACTCTTTTGTGTTGTTGTACATATCACATTTTAACATACATATGGTTGAATAGAAAAATGAATGGTATAAAATTGAGATATGGTATCGTTTGTTTATGTACCTTTAGCAACCATAAAAATTGATATGTACATTGTACATGTTCGAGTATAATATTAGATAGAATAGACATACTATTGTACATACTCGTACATATAATGTAAGTGTTTTTCAAATATTTGAAAATTATTTTCAATGACAGCTTTGTAAATATCATTATTGGGGCAACCATGTTGAACACGAATAATTCATCGCTCTGGAAACAAAATTATAAATGTTTTATTGTTATTTTTAAAGAAATTTCTACTTTGATCTCCAAATTAAGGATTCTAGGAAAACAGAAAAATTTCGAATACATTTTGAAAACAATAAATACATTTTTTTCAAATTGAATGGAATTAATTTAGTTATGATTCTATTCAATTTACATAAATTAACAAACTCTGGTCAATTATTGTGTACAGTCGTTAAGGAATACATTTTAAATTAAAACAACACCGGGAAGCTTGATTTGTATGCATACTTTTGTATGAACTCGTATGAATGAATTATAGTATACATATTGTGAATTTTTATGATGAATATTTATTTGAATCGACGACCGAGGTTGCTACGATGAGTTGCAAAGGCAGAATGACCATTATTCTTCAGTAAAACTTCAAAATGTTCGAGAAGCAAGTCGTGAACAGTAACAATATTTAGTTAATTGTCTACTGTTTTATTTATATTTATATTGGGGTTCAAATTATAATATATTTGTAATAATGTACTATTTGATGCCGTATTAGTAGATACCAGAGTTTAAACTAACGTATAGTATAGCTGAAAAAAAATAGTAAAATAGAAATTACTTCGGTTCGCCATACTAATCGAATAAGGTCGAACAGAGTTCCACAAAGTATCTCCTCCGAATATCAAGAGCTCCGAATTAATGCAGTTCACCCATATCCAGGTGAGCGGTTTCGTTTTAATCTCTGCATGACAAATCGCCGCAGTGTGAAAATTCTGCGTGTAATAATTCATTTTAACAAAATAACAAATGCTTTTGACTGATAGAAAGGCAGTATCGAGAATAATTTCCATCAAAGTAGCTGACATTTGGTAGATCGAATTGAAACTATTAAAAAAAGGATCAGAAGTGTCGAAGTATAAATTTCTGTAGAAAGCTGTATTGATGAGATGCATGATGGTTGTTATGGTTGAATATTTTTTGCTATAAATTACTTTCTATCAAGTTGTTTTTTGTGAAATCTTTGGTACACATCTATCTTTTTAATATTTTTATTTTTTAGATATTTATGTCAGTTGATTGTTAATTCACTTCGCACTATAGGCAGGCAAAAATGCTACACTGTTTATGGCTTCGAAACTTATGTTTAGCCAAGTTTTTTCCACTTCAATCGATCCGAATAAAATATTTAGTTTTATTAGTCACCAATTATTTAGTGAAAGAAAGTGAATGGAAATGTCCTTTCTAACAATAAGAAAAAATTTTGGTTAGGGTTTACGAATAACAAAAAGCACATGGCTACTGTTACAAATGTACAATTGAGGTTTATGAACGCCTTAGTATTGTCATTTTTAACAATATTGCTACTATATCGTGTTTATGAATACATTAGGTCATTTTTTAGTCTGCAAACTCAATTAAAAATCTGTTTTCAAATTTTAATTGTCTTTAACCATTTACAAATTTACCAACTTTTTGGAAATCATTTTGAGCAAATCAGCTCATGTATAAATCATAAAGGATTAAGTGAATTCCAATTGTTCGATGGTTTCTCCATGTGAGCCCCATAATATGGGCATTGCTCCTGAGCACGATTGGCCCTCCATTTGAGCCCCATAGTATGAATATTACGGGTTGTTATTTGTAATTACAAAATATTAGTGCATACTCGTATGTATCTCGTACGTCAAAGTAAACTGAGCAGGTACACGGAATCAAACTATTCGATATAACAATACAATCGTTCGCGACTTTTAAATTAAATGAAACCATATACGCAAACTAACATATCAATCCATCGTTTAAGCTGGAATGAGTGAATATGGATATCAACATGCAGATGAACGGTAGCCACCAAGATTCAGAAGAGGTACCAGAAAAATTAATTAATTTAGTTATATCGTTACTTCGTTAGGCATGTGCAAGATATTACACGGAACTGCCGAGATATAAAATAGAGACTGGCAAGTTCACGATCTACTATGCAGCGAATATCAAGTAGAGAGCATGTTTTGGCCAATGAGGATCGTAAGGAAACAAAGGATTATTGAAACTATATAAACAGTCAGCTTAAAAGAGCAGAAGCTGGCTTTAACAATCGATTGTCCCATAATCTTCATCATTATTTCGAGATTGAAACGAGGTTAACAATCAAAGCGATATTGACGGGAAGAACACAGTTATCACCCTTGACAGGAGCAACTCGTACGTTTGTCTGTGGGGATCTAATCAAGGGCCCTGTAAAACCAGGAATAGGTTGAATTTCTTACGGTTACAGGAAAGGGTGCTATCATAAAGGGTAAAACGGTTTTCAGGGTCTGGGTGCAGGTAAACTGTAATAAACTGGTCCAAAAATGTGATCAATGTGCAGCGGTAGAAGTCGGGGAACAATGCAACACTGTAGCGGGACTACCGATAATAGTTATAAAAATGTGCTAGCTATAATGGTATATTTCACCAAATGGCCAGAAGTGTACTCCATATTCAATTAAGAGGCAACAAGAATAGCTAACTCCATAGTTATATATATATATATATATATATATATATATATATATATATATATATATATATATATAATATATATATATGTATATGGTGAAAAATACGTGAAATTTTTTGTAGAACTGGATTTTTGTTGTTGTTGTTGGTTAAGATACAGAGGGTGAAATATTTGTTGAAAATGGTGATGCATTTATGCAAATATAAAAAAAAGTATTTATCCGAAAAATACGAAATATGGCTCGTTTTAAAGATAAAGAAATAAGGATTAAGAAATTGTTACAAAAATAGTACCGTTTGTACCATTTCACGATGATGAAGTCAGTAGGATAATGTCTGGAAATAACGATGCGTAACTATTGAAAAACTTAAAGTTCTGAAACGTCTAATGATGAGTACATTAGAGGAATCCTACGCCGGCTACAAGAATCTCTATCAGGACAACGAAAAAAAAAATTGTATTTTTCAAATTTTGCTTGCTTCTTCCTAAAAACTTGTGTCTTTGAACAATATATCAAAATGTGAAATTTATCATTTATGGAACCAAAATAGAATCTGTTACAAGTGGAGAGATATCGAAATACCAAGATTGGATTTCATCTAGATTATGTTCAGAGCCTAAGCCTAAGAATTGTCCAGGATTAAATTTATTTCGAGAATATTTGAGAAACGCGTTTCTGGAAAACGACTACGAGGATACTAATTTATCATTCAGTCAATGGATTTCAACTGACAGATGCAATTTGTATTTGCAGATGATACTTACAGATGCAAAAGTATTTAAAACCGTCCGAAGAATTTTTGAATTACTTCATAAAGAAGCTGAAAAATCTGATTCCTCATTACTACATTTCACTTCAACAAACTAGCTATACGTAAAAAATATTCTGAAGCCTACAGAAGCACTTGTATCATGTGACTTTGCAGAAAATTATTCATTTATAAGGCAAAACGCAGCGCAGGGTTTTCATTGGAATAATAAGCAAGCAACTATTCATCCATTTGTAATTTACAGAAATGTGAAAGGGGAATGTGAATTGCAGCACTATAGCTTCATTCTTATATCGGATTGTCTTAGTCATGTCACAGTAGCAATTCATCTATTCATCAAGAAAATGATTCAGTTCTTAAAAACTAAAATGCCAAATATCACCAAAATTTATTATATAACTGATGGTGCTGTAACACATTATAAAAATAAAAATAATTTTATGAATAAAATTAAACACAAAGAAGATTTCGGAGTCGAATGTGAATGGAAAGGGAAAGAAGTACTATCAAGAGAATAGAGTCCAGAATCTCATTGATGGATGGCACCATAACAAATCCAGCAGGATTGTTTAAATGGGCTAAAACATTAACAACTGATATGGTTTTTGAGTTTTGTTCTGACATTGAATTTAACACCAGAAAAATCCGACTTGCCAGTGGATAAACTGAAAACCATAAACGGAACTCGCGCTTTCCATGCAATTATTCCTTTAGGAGAAGGTTACGTACATTTTAAGAAATATTTTAATAGTGATGACTATTTTAGATTTAACATGTAATTACATATTTAAATTAGTAACTTAATTTTTAATAAAATATTTTTTACCAAAAATTTTTGTTTTAAATAATAATAATAATAATCAGTTTTAAAGGCCATTACTGGTCCCTTACTGAGTCAACAATCTGGCTCCAACGGTTTCGATCCTGAGCATGTCTTGTCTAAGACAATCTGAAGAGGCCAAGTCGTTCTCTACATCGTGGAGCCATCGTCGCCTGCAACGACCTCTGCGCCTACCATATGGTGGCTCTCCTTTCAGAGATCGCTGCACAATTCGTTCCGGATCAGCACGCAGAACGTGCCCGAGCCAGCGTACTCGCTGAGATCTTACTTCATGTACAATATCGGGGATCTTCATCAGATCTCTGATCTCGAAATTGTACAGAGCTCGGTAGGTACCATCTATTTTGCGTTGACATGGAGGTTTCCATCCCGGTCCCGCTCATTGCTGAGTTGTTGTACTTTCAGAACCTCGGCCTTCCACCATTCTCGCTTCTTCCGTCTACAAATCCGCTTAGCTGCCCTTCTTGCAAGAGCAGCCTTGTTTTTTCTCGCGATTGTGAGATGCTGTTGCACTTCGTTATTGGCTATATTTTGTTGCTCAACTTCAAGACGACACTCGTCATCAAACCAATTATTCTTGGGTCTGACTTTCACTATACTTAAAGTCTGTTGAGCAGCACTGACAACCGAAGTTTTCAGTACTTCCCAGACAGAGTTCACGCAGTCAGACTGGTAATTAGCTTCATCAATGTTGTCGCTGACAAGATCCTGATACCTTTCTTTTGATCTTCATTTATCAGACCTTCACAGTCGAAACGTACCATGCGTTTCGCTGTGTTCCCAAACTTGTACAAAAACTTCCATCGTATCTTTGCAGCGACTAAATGATGATCGCTGCCTACGTATTGGGTTACTGACCGATAAGAGTTCTCACATCCTGCACAACCTGAGCCCGTCCTTTAGAAACTAACACATGGTCAATTTGGCCGCGGGAAGTTCCGCGAGGATGTGTCCATGTCTCTAGATGTATGTGTTTGTGAGGGGAAAATGTGCTTGCTACTCTAAGATCATGAGCAACCGCAAAGTACATCATTCTCTCACCATTATCGGTCGCAGTTTTGTGTCGGGAGTACGGACCTATGCTTTCACACAAGTCGGTTTGATTTCTGCCAGCTCTAGCATTAAAGTCCCTAATTACCATTCTAAAATCGTGTTCGGGTATAGATCCCATCAGATCGTCCAAATCATTGTAAAATGAGTCTTTATCTTGGGGCTGGCTTACTTCTGTGGGCGCATGTACACAAATTATCGACAGGTTGGCTAACTTCATGCGCAAGCGAAGCTTACACAATCTGGGACACATGGTCTCCACTATTAGGCCAGCGAGTTTCTTGAAGAGCAACGAGTTTCAACCGATACTCCTTCATGCACGTGATTAGGCCCTCCAACGCTCCTGGTTTTCTAAGTGACTGCATGTTCCACGTGCCGATCCTAAATCTCGTGTCCGGGTACTTCAGCGGGGGTCCGGTGTTGTTTTGGCGGTATCCATTTTTCTTTTTGTTGACTTTATAACACTATATTTTCAGCGATCCAACCGTTTAGTCGCCTCCTACGACAAGCAAAGGATACTGTGGTGGTATTCTAGGGAAACATGTTCGTGCAATTTAGATTTACGAGACATGTGAGTGCCCCCCAACCACAGGGGCCAAATATAAAGTTTTAAATTTAATTTTGCCTAAATATAAACAGTGGATGGACTTATTTAGTGGTATTTTGCAAGATAATTGTATTTTGAAATGAAAATAAAATTTAGAAACACCAAGAATAAATTTGTTTTGATAAAATCAAAATTGAAAATTAAATAAATGTTAAAATTTGATTTTTATTTGCAGAAATGGAGTAGGTCGTGGTATTAAAGCCAATTTTATTTTTTGATATGTTTTATAGAATTTTATGCGCCATAAAATAAAAAAATAAAAAGTATAAAAAAAAAATCCGATTTCCGGGAAAGAGAAAAACTATTTTGGCGGCCATTTTGAAAATGAGAAACTTAAAGACGGTACTATTTTTGTAATAATTTCTTAATCCTTATTTCTTTATCTTTAAAACGAGCCATATTTCGTATTTTTTGGAAATATACTTTTTTTTATATTTGCATAAAAGCATCACCATTTTCAACAAATTAACAAATATTGATACCCTCTGTATCTTAAGCAACAACTAAAAATTAAGTTCTACAAAAAATTTTTTTTATCTAGTACTACACATTGAAAAACTTAAAAATCTCAAAATTAAAACATGACTTCCGGTTTCAAATGTTGAATTTGCGATTTCACGTATTTTTCACCATATATATTGTATTAATAGTTTTTTAGTACCAATGAAGATTCATATGGACCAAGGAGGAAATTTTGAGTCAGTCGTATTTCAGAAGGTTTGCCACCTGGTCTTTCTTCCTATTGGCATATCGATCAGCGGTACTTGACACAACTATGATGAACTTGACCAGATACACCAATTTGAACGGCAGAAGATTTGAGTATCAAACGACCGTATGAGAGCCTGATACAACGTACGAGCAAATGACCAACGGCTCGAAGAAGATTTAGTATGACTTAATAATATTTTTCCTATTTATGTCGTGATAAAATCTGTAAGATACGGTTTAGAATTTAATGACGAATAAGCCTTATACAAAAGAAGTACATACAAATGATATATTAAACAGCTCACTGAACCTAAAAATATTTGTAAGAAAGTTATCCCAGATAATGATATAGTGAGTCTGAATTGACATAAATTTAATAAATAAAATAAAATTTTTATCGATTCGCTATATAATTTCAAATGATTTAGTTCTGCATCAAATTCACAGTATGATATATATTCGTTTTTGTCTGCTTATTTCTCTCTCTTTCTCTACATAACATAAAAAAAAGTTTAAAATTTATAAACAGAAATCTAAAATTTATAAACAGAAATCCATTCATTTCTTCTTTTTTCTATATAAGTATATTGTATATCGAAAAATATAAAAAGAATTTATTTTATTGTTGAAATCACAGAAATTCCTTTATAAAGAAGTATAAAAGAAAATTTATAACAAAAAAAAAAAAAAAATATTAACCATTTATTTTTGTTTTGATTTCTTTATTTAACCAATAAAAGCATTAAAAATGTTTCAAGTAAAATGTTTTCTTCATATTTTTTGCGATGAAATTCAAATTCCATGAACTCAATAAATTTATTAACAAACAATATATAAAGTTTTTAAACTGAGAAATGGAAAAGCTCTACACACGAATATATATATATATATATATATATATATATATATATATATATATATATATATGTATATATATATATATATATATATATATATATATATATATATATATATATATATATATATATATATACATATATATATATATATATATATATATATATATATATATATATATATATATATATATATATATATATATATATATATATATATATATATATATATATACATATATATATATATATATATATATATATATATATATATATATATATATATATATATATATATATATATATATATATATATATATATATATATATATATATATATATATATATATATATATATATATATATATATATATATATATATATATTACAGCCATTCCACGTGAAATCCGACATCCATACGCGGGGCAAGGTGTTCAATTTTTTGAAATTCGTGGAGATGGTTAGTCTGGATAAAATAAAAATACTTTGATACTTTGAGTAAAAATTCGGTGGATTCAAAATACGCAAGGTTCCGTTATAATTCGTTTTTCTCGGAAACTCAATATGTTCAATATATCTTTTGAATTTCAGTTTTGAATAGTCTTTTGCTGAAAAATCGAACTAATCCCCGTTTAATTTTAGTTTTCTTTCATCGTAAAGCACTTGAAAATACCTTTCCAACAAACCATCTTACATGATGGAGACTTGACTCGTTCGAGTTTTATATAATAAAATGTCATAACAAGTTAGGGTGGAATTTAACATTTTAGTACAGTTATCAACTGTAAACTACGAAATTCATGTTTTGCTTCTTACGAATACAGTTTTATTCAATAAAGGTTATTTTAATTTAAAATTATAAAAACTATCAGAATTGGAAAATCGTCGCACTGCGATGTGGTTGTTTTCATTGGGACCAAAGCAATGATGATGTTCCTCTGATGGCTTTCACTGAATCAAATTTTGTTGCTAGTGATCCTGCCGCCCTCTTGTACTCTTACTACTGGTTCACCATCACATTTTCACTACTAGTTGTTTCAGTCTGAAATGCAGTGGATTCCAACGATATTTCAAAAATGTTGCTTGCCAGTTTCTTTGATATTTGGTCAATTACACCGCGGCAGTACGACTGTGACTTCTTAATTTGTGGATGATAATCGGTGTAACTCCAATTAGTGGAAGAATTTTATCTAATTCATTTATAAAATTAATTTTTTCCAAAAAGTAAAATGATGTTGATGATGCTACTGATATTGACGATGGTGAGGATGATACTTGAGGCGACCAGTGTGATTTAGATCCGCTGCCATATCAACAATATATTGGGTTACTTTCCGAGTTTGTTTAAAATTGGTTTTACTATATCTGTTGCGTAATTCGGTTTACCAAATGGATTGCAACATTTTGTTTCCATTTTACACTTTCACTTTTAAAATAAATGTCACTCCTATTAACTACTCGTATATCACTTGTACACTGCACTATTAATAGAAAGAAATACTTAAGGTATACGAATTGAAAGATGTCAACATTTGAGTTTCCGACAAAAACGAATTATAACGGAACTCCGCGTATTTTGGACCCATCGAGTTTTTACTCAAATTATGTTTTTTTTTTATCCAGACTAACCATCAAGTTAGTACAGCAAGTAGCGTGCTTGCTTTGTTATTCGAGGTTCTCGGGTTCGATTCTCGGTGGTGACCAAAAATCACGGTTGGTTGTTTTTAATATGTAAGTATATGTGTTTGTCCGGGTATTGTACCGTGGGCCGGTTAGTGGCATTGAGTGCTGGAGTAATCCACCCAATTTTAATTTTTAATTTTATTTGGAGATGGTTAACTCCCCGAATTTCAAAATAATTGCACACCTTACCTCCGTAAATGTCTTTTTTATTTTTTTGTCTATGCGTCTGGTGAAAAATACGTCAACTCACCAATTTGTGTTTCGATTCATAACCAAATTGTATGTTTCTTCTTTTTTTTTTACTGATTAGTACAAGAAAAATTTTATGAGAGACAAATTTTTGTTGTTGTTGTCGTAGCCTAAGATATAGGGTGTCAAACACATGATTGAAAAATGTGCGGACATGAAATAAAAAGTATTAATCGGATAGTTATGATAGATGGCTCATTTTTTAGGTAAAAGTGTGCCAATTAAACCAAAAATATTAAATTTATATCATCTTTAAAATTTTCCATCTAAAAATTCTCGACAAATTTTGTTTTTCAATTTTGTCTCAATGTATGTATATAGACTATATACATTATATATACATATGTATTTGTTTTTTTTAATTTTTTTGTTTTTGTAGCCCATTTAATATTTTTACATTTATCACAAAATCAACCATAACCCTTATTTTTTGTTTTCTTGGAAAAGTAATTTAAGTTGATCAGGTCAGTATTTTTATAGAGGGTGTTTCCAATTACTAATTTTTTATATAATATCCGTGTAGATGTTATATAAAAAGTCGACCATATTTTTACTCAATCGGGGACACAATTTTAAGTGGTCATATGCACAAATATGGAACACTATGGTAATAGAAAAATTACAACATATACAAACATAAATTTACTACCAATTCAATACCAATATATGTATACATCAAAGTTCTCTTTTAAACGAAAATCTTTAAAACTTATATTAAAAGCTATATGTTTAATAATCGAAATTAATAATTAAAATTAAAATAAATAAAATAAATCATAAACTTTAATTTGACTTTTTTCTGAACTCAAAACGTAATTCATTTGTGGGAAAACTCTTTCTATACGGGCACATTACTACTCGGGAGGGCCAAACACAATTCCACAATTAACTTTATGTTCTTAATCGGAATGTTTTGTTCGTTGAAATATTTACAAATCAATTTCCATTTACGTATTAACCGCATACAAATTTTTTATTGTCCGGTCATCGAAATTAGTAAAATTTATAAACAAGTTCTTTTGTTAAACAAATTACCTATGCCAGGAAAAAAACAAAACAATGGACGATTAAAAATTTTAAGCAGCAGAATGGACAATAATTTATTCAGACCACCGATATGTTTTGCCCAGATTTCAAAGTATTCAATGATTATTTTATAAATTGTCTCTGTTACATTAGCCGTGTTTCTTGACGTATGATCTGATCCGGATCAGATCATATCTGCTTCCCTTTCATTTGTATAGCCGCGTTTCATGAAATCAACACAAAACTTGTATTATTTTTTGTTTTTAGGTCATTATTTTGATCCTAGTAGCATTTTGGTTCAACATTTTTATACAAAAACAAAAAATAGTACAATTTTTGTGTTGATTTCATGAAACGCGGCTATACAAATGAAAGGGAAGCAGATATGATCTGATCCGGATCAGATCATACGTCAAGAAACACGGCTATTAATAAATTGTGCAGATGGTACTTCATATTTCACTAAAGGCGGCGGTATTAAAATAGGCACGAATTTATCAGCAACTCGGGTTTTCAGGACGTCGATCAAATGATTTAAGGTATTTGAGCTGTGAAATAGTTTGACCTTCGGTAGATTTCATTTCCAAGCGTTTCAAGTTCAACTTTGGCCAGACTTGTCTTTGCCGATAGCAGTTGGAGAGTTGTACCACTAAATCAAATTATTGATTAACGAAGCAACAGCGAACCTAGAACACTATTACAAACATGTATAAATATACTACAACATTCCGGTTCACAAAATAATCCTCACGGGTGAATTTTCTCATGAAAATTTTCAAAAACGTACAAAATCCAACCCTGTTATAGTGTTTTCTAATTGTTTTATTTTACCTTAATTCAAGTTGGTTTTGCAACAGCGGCGTTGAATATATAAAAATCTGGAATAAGTTGTCAATTTTTCTGTTGTTTCTGGCACATAAATTGACATTCCAAAAACTTACAAGGATAGTAGGTATATATACGAGTATGTCACCAAAAAAAATGTCGTCGTCATTTTTAGGTACGTGACGAATTGATTTTGTGTAAACCAAACGTCATATTTTTACTATTTTGACTTATTATATGAACGATAATTTTAGGATATATAACCCAAACAACAAGATAAAATTATCATTGAATAAATATTATTTGACATTCATTTAATTTTTAGTATTTTTCCAGATGTGGAACGTAAAACGTAAACATACAATTTTTACCAAAAAATTGGATATTTAAACTAATATTTACATATTTATTAATGTATATATATGTATATATATGTATATATATATATATATATATATATATATATATATATATATATATATATATATATATATATATATAAATATATATATATATATTTATATATACATATATATATATATATATATATATATATATATATATATATATATATATATATATATATATATATATATATATATATAAATATATATATATATATATATATATATATATATATATATATATATATATACATATTTATATAATATAATATATAAATATATATATATATATATATATATATATATATATATATATATATATATATATATATATATATATATATATATATATATATATATATATATATATATATATATATATATATATATATATATATATATATATATATAATATATATATATATATATATATATATATATATATATATATATATATATATATATATATATATATATGTATATATATATATATATATATATATATATATATATATATATGTATACATATATTTGTTCTCTGCCAATCAAATTTGATTTCTTTCTTGGAATTACGAAAAATGTAATGCCTTTTTGTTGGTTCTCCAAATTTGAACTAAGGACATCTTATTTAAAGAGAAAATAAAAGTAAACATTCTGTATCTAATATTATTATATTTTGTTGTTTTTAAATTACATCTCAATAATCAATATTCTACAGAACATATTATTATTATTATAGAATATCTGTGCAAAAAAGCATATTTTACCATGGTTTTTTCGGGTCGATATTGAATTTGTGCCTGCCAGCCTTGACACAAAAAACGAAATAATATAAAAGTAATAAGCAATAACTAAAATGTAATACCATATTGCTCTTTTTTTACAAAGAGCTTTCGTTTTTGATTACACATGATTGCCCTATGGCATGTTATGATACACGATAAAGATGTAGTATCAATACTAAATCTAGGAAAATTATATTAATTTGATTAATCTGGTACTAGTATTTTGGGGATAACTTAAATTTATTTACTAAATTTAACACAGTAAGACAAAATGCTGCGATCCCCAGTGATATTTCTTTACAGAAAGTATTATTTTTTAAAATTGTTGTAAAGTTTGTTTTTGCGGTTTTTTCCTCCGTGGTTGCGATATAAACGAAGACAATTGGTTAAAAAGTTACATATTTTAATTATGGCAAACAATTTAAAATGTATCTCACTTTTTAACCACTTTGCTGTGCCTATTAAAACTAGTTAAAATTTTTGACGTTTCAACATTTCTGGTTGTGAAAATATAATAATAAAGAATTATATATTAAATTTATAATAAAAAGTTAAATAATAAATTAATAATTTTGTTATAAAATACATGCCAATAATTATTCAATTTGGCATGCTTTACAGAAATTTAGAGGTTTAGGTAAAAAGGTAAAATTATAATATAAAATTATATAACATACAATTTTATGTGGTTTTGTGGTGGGTAAATAAATAAATAATTTTTTTAACTTTTTAGGCGCTTTTTATTTCGTCGGCCTAGACACTAAATAAATTACATTGTTTTCATTTCAACACTTCTTCCACGCAATAACAAAAAGTTTCCTTGCGAAATTACTTTTCAATTTAGTTGTAATTTTATTTTAGTTCAAGTAACTCAAAATTTGCAAGGTCAACTATCACAAGGACTGAGCTGTCATTGTGATAGTTGACATAAACGACATATTTATTTGAAAAACGAAAACCTTATTGGAATTGAATTCATCATAGGTGTTAGTGCGTAGCCCACACTGTTATGAATCTAAAATTTGTCTCTGAATCAAATATAATTAATAAATATTTTTATTTGTAATAAAGAATAAATGCATTAAGATAAATACATATTACAATTTTTACAAATAAATACAAAAGCGTGAAAAACAAAGCATATCAAAATTGAGATAATTACGTTTGGTCCTATGTACTTTAATTTTATTCCAATTAAAATTTAATGTTTTCACGTTAAAAAACCAATTACGTACACGACAAGACAAAAAATCTGTACAAAAATTATTTCTGGTGATACGGGATACCTATTGGATGTTGAACGAGGATTTATCATTTAATGAGCTATTTGATGTATTATCAGAACTTGAGTCTAAATTTATTATTTACATTTCTATATTTAGCATTTGTTAAGTTCATACTTTTAAGAAATAAATTCGAAGCAAATTTATTTTTCGGGATAGAAGGTGTCTACTTGTTGAACAAAGAATTTAATGGACTATAAAGAATTTAATGAGCGCAGAATCTGAGTTCAAACGATAATAGCTATTTATCATTTTTAATCAAAATTTCAGAAATAACTTTGGGGCAGATTTATTTCTGGGGATACGACCATTAGGCTTGTTGGACGAAGACATTAGTGAGTTATTTTATGCAATTTTATGAATTTAAGTTAAATATCGGAATATTATTTCCCTTATTCGGCTTATTCTTTTCCATTACCTCGGTAGATATCGAGAAAACATCAGAACCAGAGTTCTAAAAATCGAAATCTGTACAATTCATTGCCACACTTTTATCATATGATGGAAGAAATTTTATTCTGAAATAATAAATTACTTCAAAGAACTATACATATACATGGAACATTTGTATGTCATTTTTATTATATTTTTTATTTGAGTGAATTTTCATTAACAATTCATCGTTGTTCTTTAAATATAAGCGAAAATGCCTCTCAACTAAAACTTTAATTAATTTTAATTGCTCCCACAGCCTGCATGTTTCAATGTTTAAACGGGATTGGTTTGTTCATTATCCTCTATGATAACTTGGTGATTGGTTTTCAATTTTCATATATTTAACTGGTTTAGTTATGTGCTGCCAATTAAGTTAAGTTTGAACCAAATAATACCCACCGCTAAACATCCAAATTCAATTCCAAATTTTTAATTTATTTAATTTCATTTTTAAATTTTATCTTAGCTCCTGCGTTTTCTTCTTCAATTTTGTTAAGTTTTTCAACTATAATTGACGGTATAAATTCTCCCTCATATCTGGATTCTATTTGTTTTTCTAAATGATTACAAGCTAATTTTAGTTCTACAGCTGCTACATTTGATTTTTCACTTTCAAATATTTAGGATGAGTCCCGAAAGTGAGACACGATTTTAACAAAACAGTACAAAAGAAGTGCAAATAGTTCGTCAGCACAGAAGATATCCAATACAGTACTGTACTGCTCAAAGAAGTATGGATTGTCACCTTATGCATGTACGATCTTTAATATACGTCTTTTAAAGGACGGGCAGTATACATAACGAAGGTATAGCTGTTCTATAGTTAACTATAGTTATAATGCATAAACTTTTAAATATTATGAAAATTTTTATAACCAAAAACCCTCCGTTCTATAACGCTTCGTAACCATTTAGCTAAACCGATCCTTCTCTAATGGCGTTACTTCTACATGATGTATGAACGCTGAATTAAGGAATTATTTGTTTGGGGGAAAAGAGAGAATCATGTCGCAGTCAATAAATGTAATTGCAAATGCTAGCGAAAATAATAGGAACGTTTTCAAACTTTGCTGATTAATTTTGAATATGTAAGCGATTTTGAGAGTAAAGCAGAGCCTACAAAGTAAATTGAATTTATTGTTCCAACTATTGCTTTGGGCTTAAGTTGTATAAAAATGATTATTGTATGTTGAAATATAGATACATATAAAAAATATTTTATTCATGCTAAATTAGCAACATTTTTTATTGCGAAATAAAACATTGTAATGAAAAAAGGTTTAGGCGATACTACCGCCTCCCGTAGAAGATATATGGTACTTATTAAGTTTAGTCGATATAGAATAATTTCAAACGATAACCTGTTGTTGCGATTATTGACGAAAATCGTCAAATACGGAAAAAAACATTCAAAAATAACTCAGTAAACTTAATTTTATGCATATGACGCGGACGGAAAATGTTCGTAGAACAAAATTTTAACTAAAATTCTCCTCAAAGACGGAATTATAACTAGCTTCATTTTAATTTTTTTAAACCCTATAGATATAAATTATAGTGAAGCAACGTAATGAAGGAAATACTACGGCCCAAAACCCTGTATACAATATTGATATCAAAGATCTCGTGAAGATTTCCGGTATTGTACATGAAGTAAGATCTCAGTGAGTACGTTGACTCGGTCACGTTCTACGTGCGGCTCCACAGTGTAGAGAATGACTTGGCTTCTTCAGATTGTCTAAGAAAGTATGAAGACCAAATTCAGGTTCGAAACCGGAGTCAAAATGTTGACTCAGTAAGCGGCGAGTTATGGCTTTTATAAACTGTTTATTATTATAGATACAAACTGCATTTCGATTTGTAAAATGAAATCAAAAGATTTGTCAAAGTTCAGCAAAGAATATGGTGATTTTAATATGTATGCATATAAGAACTGGTAAACAAAATTAAAAGCAAAAATATTCGATGCTTAAAATGTGAAACAGAAGAAAATCTTTATGAAATATTTGTACACATTTTAAATGTGGCAAAACCAATTGACCGATTGAAGTTAATACTGAAACTGTGGCAGGGTGGAAAAGCTGAAAAATATTACCGAAGGATATGCAGCAAGCGACACAACAAACTGCTACGAGTCAACATTATTTTCCAAAATATTTCCCATTTAAAGTCAAACGAGAAAAATGTTGGAAAGGAAAATTTTCTAAGGATAGATTAACGGTTTTACTAACCGTATTTAGGAATGAACAAGTTTACAATCCTATCGTAATTGGGAAAACAAAAAATTCCAGATATTTAAAAATCTGGCAAAAATAAATTTCCGGTGAAATATTTTGCAAACGCTAAGGCTTGGATGACGGCAAAAATATTTGAGCATATATCTTTTTGAACTTAGTCGCGAGATGGAACGGAAAAATCGAAGAATACTACTATTGTTCGATAATGCTACATCACACTTCCTGAATATTTAACTTATATTCTTTCCCCAAACACAACTTCTGTACTTCAACCACTAGACAACGGAATTAATACAAACGGTTAAAGTACAGACAGAAACGCTAAAAAATGTTTCATTGAAAATGGATTCAGTAAAACGATCAGATGTCATTAACGTTAATTGATAACGTTTTAGACGCCACAATATTCCTTAATTAACCAAGCAATTAAACTTTCAAAAAAAGAAACTAATTAAAAATGTTTTTGAATTTGTAACTTTTTCGAACTAGAAACCAATGCTAATGAACCAATTTTGGAAAAAGAACAGTAGGATTTCATAATGTGTTGAGCGAGCTTTACGTAGATGAAACATACCAAGCCGATGAGTATTTATATATTGACTGTGAATTAGCTACTGAAATGCAGGATTTACATTTGGATCAATTAATTAACGATGTTGCTCCAAATAGGGCAAATAACAGTTCGTCCGAAGAAGATGTCGTCGATGAATCTCAGCCACAAGCCAGTGCGTCTGTTGTAGAAGCTTTAAAACCTGTTGACATTTTAAAATTATTGTCGTACAACACTGGTATAATTAATGCGTAGCTGTTCAGGTAGTGAACGTGAATCCACGTTAGATACGCATTTTAACAAAAGAGCGCGTTTTTTATCGTGTCTGTGATAATGAAACTTTAGGATTTTTGTTTCCTGTTATTTGTGTCTGGTTTAGATTTTCCAATTTTACAATTCATATACACAATTTATAATTTATAAAAATAATATTTTTATTATTTGCGTTATTATTTATTAATTGATTTAATTATACACAATTGTTTAGTCATTTAATTTAATTAATTTAATTTATTTAATTTATCTTTCACCACCATAAATTTATTTTTACGCGTATATGAATTTGCACTATAACACAGTAAAAATATTGTAATGTGTTTTTCGGCTGAGTTGTTGTAAGAAGACGAATGTTGTTTGAGTTGTAGTATTGTGTTGTGTTGTGATGACGTCGCCTTCGTGTCCAAAATACGTGTCGTATTTTGGAGAGGGAACACATGCGCCGGCGACGGTGAATATTGCACTTACGCATTGGTGTTGCATCACCGAACATTGTTGTTCGTGGTGATGTTGTTAGATGGCGATGTGTTTTACTATAAATGTTTTATAGTAATGGTTCGGTTATTAGATAGTGGTGGTTGGATAGATGGATATGTGATGGGGTTAGTGAACGCTGAATTCAAATAAGTTGGTTTATATTTGAATTTCACTAATTGTTTTGTTTGTGGCAGAATCGAATATCGGTGAGTCGAATATTCGAGCTGCTACAGTACCCCCTCTCCAGATGAGAAACCATAGGTTTTGAGACGTTATACGTTGAACCGGACGGTTTTATATCGTTTGCTGGCTGATATCTGATCAGCCGTGTTGAGAATACCGTACGCCGGTTTCAATCTGTCTATGGAGATTGAGTGGTGTTTGTCTTTGATTGAGACAATGAATTGCTTGCGTAAGCGGCGTATAACTTTGTATGGCCCATCGTATGGAGATTGTAATCCAGTTCGAACCTTATCAACCCTGACAAAGACGTAATCGCAATTGTTGAGCGATTTAGGAACGAGTATGTTGCTTGCATTCGTTGGTCTTGTTGCCGTGGGGATAAGATTTTGCATGGTGGTGCGGAGTTGGTCGATGACTGTGTCGGTTGTGGGTGGAGACGGTAGAGGATGTTCGACGAAGAACTCACCGGGTAGCTTGATGGTTTGACCGTAAACCATTTCAGCTGGTGAGCACTTCAGATCTTCTTTAACCGTTGCTCGAATACCAAGTAGAACGATTGGTACTTCGGAGCTCCAGTAAATTGTGTTGCCTCGGGCCTTGAGAGCAGCTTTGAGCTGTCGGTGGAAGCGTTCGACCATGCCATTGGCTTGCGGATGGTAAGCCGTTGTACGTATCCGATGCGAGCCGAGTTTTGTTAACTCCGAGAAAAGCTTCGACTCGAATTGGGTTCCTTGATCAGTGGTGATGTCAAGTGGAACGCCAAATCGTGATACGTAGTTGTGAATGAATGTGGTGGCAATGGTTGCTGCAGACATGTCGCTCATGCAGTACGCTTCTGGCCATCGAGTGAAACGATCGACACAGGTGAGTAGATATGAGTATCCATTGGATGGAGGAAGTGGTCCTACGATATCCAAATGAATATGTTCAAATCGACCAGGTGGAATGGCGAATTGTCCAAGAGGCGATTTTGTGTGTCGCTGGACTTTTGATTTTTGGCAGGATAAACAGGATTGTGCCCAATGGGTCACGTCTTTGTTTATGCTGGGCCAAAAGGATCGAGCAGTAATCAATTTACGAGTTGCGCGGACACCAGGATGTGAGATACCGTGTAGTGTGTCGAAGATGGTTCAACGTAGTTGCTCTGCGATGTACGGGCGATTTGCACCCGTAGATGTTTCGCAGTAGATTTCGATGCCAGGTAGTGTGAAAAGCTCCAGTTTCAGTGATGAACTGGCGTGACAAGCGGAACCAGAAAGTAAATTCTGAAGTTCCAAGTCTGCTTTTTGCGCTTGTGCGATCTTGTTGCAGTCGAAGTGAGTCTCGACTGTGGCCGTTTCGTTTGCTGTTGTGCGCGAAAGTGTATCCGCGACAACGTTTTCGGTACCTTGAACATGATGGATGTCCGTGGTAAATTGACTAATATAATCCAAGTGGCGTGCTTGCCTTGGATTGCGTTCAGTTTTAGACTGAATTGCTCGAGTGAGAGGCTTGTGATCGGTGTAAATTGTGAAGTCCCGACCCTCGACAAAATATCTGAAGTGTTTGATTGCTAGATATATTGCGAGTAATTCCCAATCGAATGCAGAGTATTTCTTTTCGGCATCCGAGAGCTTCTTTGAGAAGAATCCCAAGGGCTCCCAACACTTGTCGTTGTACTGTTGCATGACTGCTCCGACAGCAGTGTTTGATGCATCAGTAGTTATGCTGAGCTTTGAGTCGCTCAGTGGATGTGACAAGAGTGTTGTGCGTGCCAATTCAGCCTTGAGTGACGTGAATGCGTGTTGACATTCGTCAGGCCAAGAGAAGTTCTTGGCGGTTTTGGGCTTACGTAGTAGTACTGCCAGGTGGCTGTGAATTGGGTTGAGTATATCAGCGAGCTTTGGTATAAATCGGTGGTAGTAGTTGACCATGCCGATGAATCGCTGAATACTTTTGATTGATGTTGGAGCTGAGAATTCTTTAATGGCATTGATTCGTTCTTGTGAAGGAAGGATGCCATTAGCGGTAATCTTGTGGCTGAGGAAATCAAGAGTGGATGCGCCGAAGACGCATTTTGAGGTCTTGATATGAACATCAAACTCGACAAGTCGTTGGAAAAGTGTTTCCAGATGGAGTTTGTGTTGTTCCTCGCAGTTTGAGATGCCACAAGAATGTCGTCTATGTAGACGAAAACGAAGTCGAGATCTCGAACGACTTCGTTCATGAAGCGCTGAAACGTTTGTGCGGCATTGCGTAATCCAAATGGCATTCGGGTGTATTCGAAGAGGCCAAATGGTGTGGTGATTGCCGTTTTGAAAACGTCTTCAGGTGCCACGGGAATGTGGTGATAACCTCTGATGAGATCAAGTTTGGAGAAAACTTTGCAGCCATGCAAGTGCATGGTGAAGTTTTGAATGTGGGGTATCGGGTAGCGATCCGGTATCGTAACCGTATTTAAACGCCGATAGTCCCCACATGGCCTCCAGTCTTGATCTTTCTTCTTGACCATGTGAAGTGGACAAGAGACGGAAGATGTCGATGTTCGACAAATTCCTAATTCCACCATATGTTGAAATTCTGCTTGTGCAGCTTTGTGACGCACCGGATCTAGTCTGCGTGGTCTCGACACGGGAAGATGGCCTTCTGTGACGATGTGATGAACCACGTTGTATCGGACTGGCATTTTGTAGTTCGGCTCTGCTGTAAGTAGTGGGTACTTTTTGAGCAGAGTGCCGTAGCCGTTGTCGATGTTAAAATGGATCGGTGTTGGTGTGTTAACACGAACCATTGTGGCGTTTATTGAAAGCTTTGTAGCTGGATCAATCAGCCGTTTGTTTTTAACATCAACAAGAAGTCCGAATTTGCTTAGAAAATCGGTGCCAATGATCGGACGGTTCACTGCAGCTAGTATGAAAGCGTGCGTGAAGGTCCGTTTGAGTCCGATATCCACGTTAAGCAATTTTGTGCCGTACGTGTGGATGATTGAACCATTGGCAGCCGATAAGACTAGATCTGAATTTCGATTTGATAATCTGTAATTCATTTTGAAATTCATAGCTGGAATAACCGAAAGGTCAGCGCTAGTGTCGATTAAGTAGGTGAGTTTGTTGTGTCTATCGTACACAAACAAACGGGACGTATAGGTTGGTGTCAGGGGAGGCGTGATACTCTCAACCCGTGACTTCAATAGTTTTTTGGTGTGTCAATGTCCATTTTTACGGCGGCCGCGGACGTTGATTGTTGCAACGTGTTGAAGTTGCACGGTGGCGTGCATTTTTGCGCGGCTCTACCAAACTTGTTATGATACCAGCATTTACCATGTCGGTATGTGTTATTGCTGGGACTGCGGGTTCTGTTTTGTGAGGGAGCTCGTCGCCCACGCGAACGGCTTCGACCTCGGAGAAGCCCGTAGAGTCTGGACTCAATTCTCGACAACCTTGATTCGAGTGAGTTAGTTGTTGTTGTGGAACGGGGAGTTCTGTCTCCACTGCGTTCCCTTGATTGCCGGTATGGTACATTGACCTGACTGACGCTTGGTTGGTTGATGTGTATGACATCATACATTTTGTCGGCAATTCTGGCTAACATCTGTGTCGTGGAGGATTCGGGCTGTGCCACCAGCGCTATCCGAATCAACTCCGGCATCTTCCGAATCCACAGTGATTTAATGATATTTTCATTGAAATTATTGTTAGCCAGTGTTTGTATGTGTCTTAACGCGTCAGATGGTTTTTGGTCGCCTAATTGCTGGCCTGAAAGCAATTGTTCCAGTTGGCGTTCGCTCGATGGTGCTAGGCGTTCTAGCAGTGTCTCTTTGAGTTTGTTGTATTGGTTTGTGGTTGGTGGATTGAGCAAAAAATCGGAGATCACATCGCACGTTTCTGGCTGTAAGGCTGACAAAATTTGAATGTATTTTGTTTTGTCAGCTGTGATGCCTTGTAGCCCGAATTGAATTTCGGCGAGCTGAAACCATGTGTTTGCTCTTTGTGGCCAGAACGGTTGAATGGCGATTCGTTGATGAGATGCCACGATTTGTGGACTAGCGCCTTCAGGCGTGGTGTCCATGCTTTGTGGTAGATGTTTTGCATCTTCGGTCATTTTGTTCTTTTGTTAATTACAAATCAATACAATGAACTTATAACAATACAATATTGTGAGAAACCCCCGAATATGGAGTTCCTTGCACCCTACCTTATATTGGGGGGGCTCGTTTAAATTTGTAGCAAGCAATTTAGAAATGCAAGGTGAAATTGGACGGCGGGTATTATGTCACCGTTGTGGTTGAGGTTTTGATAAAAACCGGGTATTATTCTTTTTATTAACCCACAACGGTGATGGTGGGAGGACGTGCAGCGAGAAACGACCAGTGTGTGAAGTATGGATGGGGAGCGATGTGGTGGTGAAAAATATATGTAAAAAAATTGTACAATTAAAATGATTTTACGTTAAGTTGAAATAAAAATTGATTCTACGTTAATTTGAAAAATGAATAAAAATTGAGTTTACGTTAATTAAAAGAAAGAAAAAAAAATAATTAAAAATTTGAAATTTAAATTTTTAAGAAAAAAAAAATGTATATAAAAAAAAACTTTGTACCGGTTTATTTTTGTTGTTGTTTCTGCTGCTGGTTCTGGTCGCGTTGCGGTGAGCGTAGGTCGCTTCACCGTTATTTGGTTGTCCCTCGGTGTCCCACGGTGTCCCGCGCTGCGTGGGTGGGTTGCGGTCCCTTCGCCAGGTGTATATTATTATTCCCACGTTGGTACGTGGGATGGCCCTACGCACTTGCTCCTTTTATTTGTTGTGTCTCGCGTTGAGTGGGAAATGATGTGTATTTCCCGTATTTCTTTCTGCCCGCGGTATGTTAGCGCGTTTGTTGTTTTTACTGTTAATTTTTGCGGTAAAAACCGACGTCGAAGGTCACCAATTTAGGATTTTTGTTTCCTGTTATTTGTGTCTGGTTTAGATTTTCCAATTTTACAATTCATATACACAATTTATATGCGACCGATAATGGTGAGAGAATGATGTACTTTGCAATTGCTCATGATCTTAGAGTAGCAAGCACATTCTTCCCTCATAAACAGATACACCTAGAGACATGGACACATCCTCGCAAAACATTCCGGAGCCAAATTGACCACGTGTTAATTTCAAAAGGGCGAGCTCGGGTTGTGCAGGATGTGAGAACTTATCGGTCAGCAACCAAATACGTAGGCAGCGATCATTATTTGGTCGCTGCAAAGCTACGGTGGAAGTTTTCGTACAGGTCGGGGAACACAGCGAAACGGATGGAACGTTTCGACTGTGAAGGTCTGATAAATGAAGATCAAAAGAAACGATATCAGGATCTTGTCAGCGACAACATTGAGGGAGCTAATTACCAGTCTGACTGCGTGAACTCTGTCTGGGAGGTACTGAAAACTTCGGTTGTCAGTGCTGCTCAACAGACTTTAGGTATAGTGAAAGTCAGACCCAAGAATGATTGGTTTGATGACGAGTGTCGTCTTGCAGTTGAGCAACAAAATATAGCCCATAATGAAGTGCAACAACGTCTCACAATCGCAAGGAAAAACAAGGCAGCTCTTGCAAGAAGGCAGCTCTTGCTAAGCGGATTTGTAGACGGAAGAAGCGACAATGGTGGAAGGCCGAGGTTCTGAAAGTACAACAACTCAGCAATGAGCGTAGTTCACGTAATTTCTTTAAAGGAATTACTGGATTGCACCATACTTTCAGGCCTTCATCAACCGCCATTCGGGACCGGGATGGAAACCTCTGTGTCAACATCGACGCAGTACTTGACGCATGGAGTGGACACTTTACTGAGCTGCTTGATGTTCATCATGCGTCACAGACTGTTGTTGAGCCACCTCTAAAACAGTCTGCGGAGATTTGCACTGAGGAGCCATCCCATGAGGAATTCACTAAGACCATGCAGAGAATGAAACGAAACCGCTCACCTGGAGTGGACTGCATTAATTCGGAGCTCTTGATATTCGGAGGGGATACTTTGTGGAACTGTCTTTTCGACCTTATTCGATTAGTATGGCGAACCGAAGTTATGCCTGATGAATGGAAAGTGGCCGCGATATGCCCCATCTTCAAGAAGGGAGACCGCTTGAAGTGTGAGAATTATCGCGGTATAGCTCTCCTTTGCACAGCATACAAGTTACTGTCATACATTTTATTGGATAGAATTACTCCTCTGGCGGAGGGCTTGGTTGGTGACTATCAGGGAGGATTTCGTCCGAATCGATCAGTCACTGATCAGGTCTTTTCGCTGCGGATGATTCTATCTAAATATTATGAGACATCCATCTCTGTACATCAGGTTTTCCTGGATTTCCGGCAGGCCTACGACTCGATCAATCGAGAGAGTTTGTGGTCTGCCCTGGAATACCTAGGGATGCCAACAAAATTGGTACGACTGTGTAGGATGACAGTGACGCAGTCTCAATGCTGTGTTAAAGTTGAGAACAGGCTATCGACAATTTTTGCAGTTAACTCGGGTGTTCGGCAGGGAGATGCTCTGTCCCCGATACTCTTTAATCTCATGTTGGAGTACATCTTTCGTAAAACTGAAACACCTCAGCGCAACATCTTATATCGCCAGTCCAATCAAGTGCTTGCATATGCAGATGACATATGCGTGATTGGACTGAATAGCAACGGAGTGAAAGAAATACTTGATCCGCTTGTAGAGTTTTCAGCTTCTGTTGGACTCCAGATCAATGAGTCCGAAACGAAATACCTGATCTCTGGTTTTAGGGACAATGGCACACCAGATTTTAGTAGTGGCCACCACACGTTTGAGGGAGTGAGGAGGTTCAAATATTCGGGCTCTCTTATCACTCACGATAACAGTGTGGGTGAGGATATTAAAATGCGGCTGGCAGCTGGCAGTCGTTCTTTGTATCCTCTAAGGCCACTGCTAAAATCTAAACACTTATGAAGTGCCGTGAAGCTGAAGCTTTACAAAGCGTTGATCAGGCCCGTTGTTATGTTTGGATGTGAAAGTTGGGCGCTGACGGATGAGTACGAGAGATGGCTCCTTACATTTGAGAGAAGAATCATGCGTATGATTTACGGCCCTAAACGCGAAATAGATGGTACATACCGAGCTCTGTACAATTTCGAGATCAGAGATCTGATGAAGATCCCCGATATTGTACATGAAGTTAGATCTCAGCGAGTACGCTGGCTCGGTCACGTTCTGCGTGCTGATCCGGAACGAATTGTGCAGCGATCTCTGAAAGGAGAACCACCATATGGTAGGCGCAGAGGTCGTTGCAGGCGACGATGGCTCCACGATGTAGAGAACGACTTGGCCTCTTCAGATTGTCTAAGACAGTATGAAGACCAAGCTCAGGATCGAAACCGTTGGAGCCAGATTGTTGATTCAGTAAGGGGCCAGTAATGGCCTTTAACACTGTTATTATTATACACAATTTATAATTTATAAAAATAATATTTTTATTATTTGCGTTATTATTTATTAATTGATTTAATTATACACAATTGTTTAGTCATTTAATTTAATTTATTTAATTTATTTAATTTATCTTTCACCACCATAAATTTATTTTTACGCGTATATGAATTTGCACTATAACACAGTAAAAATATTGTAATGTGTTTTTGGGCTGAGTTGTTGTAAGAAGACGAATGTTGTTAGAGTTGTAGTATTGTGTTGTGTTGTGATGACGTCGCCTTCGTGTCCAAAATACGTGTCGTATTTTTTAGAGGGAACACATGCGCCGGCGACGGTGAATATTGCACTTACGCATTGGTGTTGCATCACCGAACATTGTTGTTCGTGGTGATGTTGTTAGATGGCGATGTGTTTTACTATAAATGTTTTATAGTAATGGTTCGGTTATTAGATAGTAGTGGTTGGATAGATGGATATGTGATGGGGTTAGTGAACGCTTAATTCAAATAAGTTGGTTTATATTTGAATTTCACTAATTGTTTTGTTTATTTTTAATACACTAATTATTTATTTGCAAATACATAAAACATACATATTTACATATAAATATTACATACAATTTATGTATATAGTTGTTTTTTAATGTATACCAACTCATCAGCAACTACCATTAATTGGTAAATATACATAAATACATAATTTATGCATGTATATTAGAACAAGTATGATTTTATTTATTCTCTGAAATCCAGAATGCGCAAAATTCGGCGATCCCTTAGGGCACATCCAATTGTTTGAACTAAAGCAAGGACCGTTGTTACAGTAATATGATTTCCGGCAAATTGAAACAATTGTGAATTTTATTATGTGAATTACATGCAATTGACGTTGCACTTGCAACACACTAATAAAACATAATAAAAACACACATTTAACCAATGCATTTTAATTGCTATGTACATAGTTACATAATAGAGGCAGAATATGATTTTTATTTTATTTCGATCAAGTAATACCGGGTGGGTGATAACAAATAACTGGACCAGTTTATTTATTTATATTTTCACTACATTATTACTTAGAATATTCGATTGCAAATTTGCATTAACTATTATTATAATATCGGATCGGTGCTGTGATGTTTAGAAGAATCAAATTATAATTTACAATACGGCATTGACAACATAGTATTGGTTTATTAAATTGACTACACAAATTTAAGAAAATTTAAAGTGGTTGTTAAAATATCAAAACCAATCAATGTTTTATTGACATTAGTACTGGTTTTGAAGAAATTATAAAAAATCATATTCTGCCACTATTATTTTTCTATGTATGTACATATATAGAATTAATATTGGTTAAATGTATGTTTTTATTATGTTTTATTTAGTATAGTATTCTATATTCTATTTAGTATTCTCTAATCTCTAGTGTTTCAAAGTGCCGAAAATCATTTTGTTTTACTGTAACAAAATCCTTGTTTTGAATTAAAAATTACAAACAGACGGATAATGTGAAGATAAAAGAAGGCTTCTCTTTTAAGCCTTGCTAAGGAGGACCTAAAGTTAACCAAACAAATTAGTAAAAGTTAAAAACGGGATTGGTTAATAATGTGCACAGCTTTTATTTCCAGTTGCCAGGAGTTTTATATTTATTGTTTGACTGACCACCGACATATTGTTTTTAGAATTCCGTTCCATTTGAAACTAATCGAAACATTATGCTCCCTCGATTTATTACTACCATACTATTGTTTTAGATTTTTCTAAAATCCTATACATATGTAAGATATTTGGAATATTTAGTAAATAAAAAATTACGTGATTTTCGTGCCACGCATTAAATTAAATTACGTAATAATGGAATATAAAATAAGTGAGAAAATTGTTCACCTCGTTAAAACTGATTACCAATCCAATAAAATTAATCAATTTCCAATGTTTACTATATGTAGGTACCAGTTAATTAATAAAAATTTAACCGTTTTCTTTCCTTATTGATTTCATTCTAATATTAATTGAAATTTACCCTTTTTCAAATAATAAAAAATTACACAATCAATCAATTGATTGCGTTTTACAAAAAAAATCGTTGGACCTAATTTTTATACTCCTGCAGGCTACACCACGGCAACCCAAAAAATCAATTAATCACAAATAATATTAAACATTAATGTAAACGCCGTGGTATAGAGCTTTTGTATTCCGAGTAATGGAAGGTAAATTTAATTTCGTTACACGTGATTTTTCTCACTTTTCATATAAAACACACAGAGGAAATCATAGCTTAGTCTATTTTATATATATTTTTTAATTTTGAATAAATAATAAATTCAAATTCATTTTCTTGGTGACAATCTATCAAATTACTTTTAAAAAATAAATTGAAAAAATATAGAAACGAAAAATAATAATAAAATCATTCCAGTAACCTAACATCAATTTATCAAAAATGAAACGGAATAAGAAGGTGAATGAATGGTATTATTACCATTTCCCGTAAATTTATATTTTTTTATATGCTGATGAAAATGAAACTTTTCAAATATGAAAAATATTATATTTTCAATAATAACATAATAAACACCCTACATTATATAAATTTGAATACAGAAAAACAATATTCGGTTCTTTGATTAAAATCAAAATAAGGGAATACAAAATGTCGTTTATTGTAACAGAAATTCCAAAATTAAAATTTAAATAAAATATTTTTATTTTAAATTAATTTTTTAATAATAATATATGTACTTGTCAAAGTTATTATAGTTATTAATAAAAAATTAAATAAAAATAAAAATGTATGTATGTATGTATATGTATATCCATACCTGCATATGGATTTATAATTTATATGTTTATAATGTGTTGGTAACATTTTTCGCGATAAATGGGGTATTGAAATGTATGACGCACACAAAGAATACAACAGCAACGATTATCTCGGATCCATGGTAGTCTAATTTATACATATAACTATGTATGTATGACACATTAAGTTTCACATGCGGATACAACGCTCGTTTGAATTTTTTTTTTTCTTAATTATAAAAAAGCTGGAGAATATTTCTAAGAAAATTACAAAAGTTATTATTGTAAAAACCTAACTGTACGAGCGTATAGTAGCACCAGGTGGTTTAAAAATTTATTTTATATGTTAAACTTTTTTGTATTTGTAAACAGAGAATGCAAATTTTCCCCATTATAACTATAAAAGTAACTAAGGCTTTTACAAAGTTTTATGTGTGTTTCTTTTATTTTAAAACGAAAAAAAAAAATTAGGAAACTTACTAAATAGCATTCTTTCGCCAATTAAATTGAAATTCTACAACAGAAGACTTAAAGTATATATTCTATAAATTCAGTAAAAACTTCAATTTATAGTTTTGCCAAAGTAAATGGACCAGTGTTAAATAAATCATTTGTCTATAAGAAAAAAAGAGCATGAACTTTATTTTATTACAGCTATAGCTGTGTAATGTATTTTTGTGATTTATCAATTTAAGCTAAAAATTGAACTCAAGGGTACAAATAACTATGTCTGGTTCCAATAAATATGTACATATAGGTTGATTATCCAGAATTTCAAAAGAACTCACGATAATTTCAAAAGTCGATAAAACACTATCTCATAGCTTACCAACGTATTTCTAGTACCAAATAACCTGAAACTATAAGAATTCACTGCAATTAAACATTCCGAAGATGTTAGACGCTAAATATTGGAATACAGCGACCTATAGTCCAACGCAAGGATTAAGATGATCAGTTCTCATGTCTGGCGTCAACAACCTACTTTGTATCACAATACATGGCCCGATATAATAAGATGATGAATTTGGCCTGATATTTATTAGTTTTATTTGGATTACGTAAGGATTCGTGTTTTGTAATTTTACAATTTAATAATCGGAATATATTTAAAACAAAGCCAATTTCAATAGACACAAATACCATTGATGTATGTAGGTAATATACAAACATACATATAAAACAAAATTAATATTTGAAAAAAAAATCTTTCAATTACTATATAATATTAGTATTGAAAGACTATATACCAAACGAATCCTTATTTCAAACTTATTGACTCATTTAAAGCTGTTCCAATTAATTTCACTTACTTATTTTTACAGCCACACCAAAAAAAATTATCTATCTGAACATTTGCAAAAAACCAATGAAAATATCTAGCATAACTATAGATCAAACAATAATTGTTTCTATAAATTCCTAAATCCACGCGATAATACGCCCCAAACAGCAACAACTTTAATACAATTATTGCATTGTCTTGCGGGTTTAGGAAATTAAAGAAACCATGTTAAACCGGCAACAAATTTTAAAATAGTAGCCATCGCCATTTATATCTAGCTAAAAATCAACAAACAAACATTTGCGAGTTTTGGAATTATATGCAGAAAATGTAAAGAAAAAACTAGACATTTTAATTTTTATTAAAATTTTATAAAATAAATTAAATAAAAGTAAGGTTCCACAAATAAGTATTCATTTAGAAACAGCCAAATTACGTGTGTGAATTAGTTAAAAAATTAGTTAAAATTTAAAATTTTGACAGTAAACTTAAATTTAATTTTGTTTGTTCATCAGAAAAATTTGATTTTACTGAAATTTTTTTTTGATTGTTTTAACTAATTCACACATAACCTTACTCTTAGATTTTTATGTAAATTATATAAATCCTTAACGAACTCCTGTATAGTTATTAGTTAGAACCCAAATACACTAGACTCCTATAAATCATGAATTTGTTTTTTCTCGAATTCTGTTGGCCCATTAGTAACTATAGCCCAAAATATATAGACTACAAGGTAATATATTGCGCATACGTCAAAAATTTAAATACCCAAAAAGCAACAACAATTATTCAACATGGCGGCACTAGTCGCGATATATTTCTATTTACTTTTCAATTTACGTGAATATTAAACGTTTGGTAATAAATTATTTTTGAATTAAATTTAAAAAAAACAATTAAATTGAGGCTTTTAGATAATATTTGGTTATAGTCAAAACACTTCGTATTAATACATTTGTTACTCGTGGGGTTTTTAATTGATAATATTAATGTTTAAATTGAGTCTGTAGTGAAAAAATTATTTTCGTAAAACTTTTCTTTTTCGAATTAAAATAAAAATCATTCAACAGTGAATGTTAAATTTTGTCACATGTATTGTAAACTATATATTTTTTAAACTTTAATGTTTCGATGCATTTTTAAGTAATAATATTGAATTTCAAGTTGTGTTTGCTTGGTGGAAAAAAAACAATGCATTGTTATTGTTTTATATATAAGTAAGTTCACACTCACAAAAATTTTTTCCCTTAGAGCACAATATAGTCAATTAAAAGAACCACGAAGGCCGTGTGTCAATTAGTTAAAAATGTAATCAAAAAAAATCAAATTTTTCGATTTATTTGTTCATTTTATGATGAACAAACAAAACTAAATTTGAGTTTTCTGTCAAAATTTTAATTGTTAATAAATTTTTTAACTAATTGACTCACGGGCTAAATAACATTTTTTTGCGGAAAATAATTTTACAAACACAATCTAATCGTTCACATTAAAAATCAACTGGTCAATTAGAAATAGTTTTTTTCACTTCAAACACGTATTACAAGTCAATTTTAAAACGTCACTTTTTCACACAATATTTTTTTGTAAACTCGAAAACATTCACAGCACGTTTATTCAGTAATTTTAATATAATTTATATCATTATTAAACCAAAAATGCAAACACAAAAAACATCACGATATTTTCTTCATGACTAACTCCGCCATGTTTGTAGATTTTTGACAGATGCGCAAGAAATAACGAAAATGAAACCAGTTTGCATATTACCTTCTCGTCTGTGTAGACTAACTATACCCAACCAAATCTAAAGAATTCAGCAGAATCCATGAATATTACCGTCTTCCCGCGAAAAAAGGAACTAGTGCTTTTAAATAATTATAAGAACTACCTCTCTTTTTAAAACCGATACATTTTCTGTCTAAATGCAGCTGAGTGGTCGCAGTTTTTACTATCATACATTTTTTTCTCTTCCATTCATTTTCCATTTCACTTACACTAAATGAAGTTGTTGTAAACGACCGGCGCACGATACTTTGTAATTGTTTATGCAAATAATTTTATAAATGGATAAATGTTTTTATTTCATACAATAAACTAATAATTTCAACCGTTTTTCATTTTGGACCCTAATAATGTAAGTATAATGTGAATGTTATTGAAATAATTAAGCAGTTTCTGAGGTTATGATCCAGTCCGCATGCAAGTAATTTCATTATACAATTTTAAACTTAAAAAATATACATACTTGGACCATAAATATAATAATCAAAATAAAACGAAACTGATTTCAGACTCAAAATGAATGTAAATTCTGGAGATCGGAAATCATATACCATTCAACAGAAACTGGCATTTATCAACAAACATATCAAAATAATAAATAGCCCGCAAACTATTAGGTGGTGAAAAAACAGAACAATTTCCTGAATTGAAGTTCAATTTGTTTGAATGGGTTAAAACGAGAAGGGCTGATAATTACCGACAAATACCTTCAAATTAAAGCTAAGCAAATATCTTATGAATTGCTTATAATATTAAACAATTACAAATACAGAAGTTGTTGGTGCGGCTTGGCTGGTGCGATCGCTTTAAAAAAATACATTGTTTAGTGTCAAGAAAGCAAACCACTAATCGAATACTACTATAGTCAGTATATTATGCGTTTGGCGTTGATGTGTGCCAAGAGCAGTCTGTGACGCAGTGTGAGAATTTTTGACTACATTATGAAACAATCAATAAAAAATTAACAAATTATCCCCGCTAAAAGATCAAAAGAACAAATGTGCACAAAAGAAATAAACAAAATTATTTCGGAAATGTTGCAAAATTATTCTTCTTTTTGTTTGCATCCAGTGCAATCTCCTCTTTATCACAGAATAATTTTTTTTTTACAGAAATTGGATAGCCCCTAAACCAATTTCCAACAACCTTGCTGCAATTTTAATATATTTTTACAACTAATTCTAAAATCCGAAACATTGAAACTATAATACATAAGGGGATATGCCATTTGCTGTATAAATTACTGTAGAGACATTAGGTTTATACTATTTTGAAAAACTGTTATTTAAGTGATTTAATGTGTTTGTGAACAACGATCATAATTTTTTTTATTTTTGGAAAATAGCATTTTATTTTTCCATGTCTTTGAATCTAGAAAAAAAATTAATATTTTTATTTAGTTTTCATTAACTTTTCCTAAACAAGGCATTGTGCTATTCTATTGCTGGTTCTTCTATTTCGATTAGTCGTATTTCGCGAAGTTATTACAAAAAAGTGTTCTATATATATGTACATATGTACATCAATATATTTAAAATGAATAAATTTATTAGTTATAAAAAATGCGTCCCATCCATGGGACGTTATGTGTAAAAAGAATGTACGGCAGACATCGGATATTCCGGGATTACTTGCTGAGACCTTTATCGTACACTCCAATCAAATTAAGCAAAAACTATAACGTTGTACGTTATAAAACATTTTAGAAAGACAAATGTTGGGTATGTGATTAAAATATGGCTGAAGAATCTAATCTCACCATCTCGTCAAATCTAAATAAAAAAACAATAAAACTGAAATTCAATTCTAGATTACTAAATATATATATGGGACCGATACGGATTTGGAAAACTGTGGGTATTTCTGTATACTTTAAATATGTATAGCCGATAATTTACCACTCTCCCCCGCCACCAAACAATATTTTATACTCTTATTTTTGAATGTGTGTATCACAAAACACTTCACGGCTTGATAAATAAACATAGACAGGCTCGATTGACATCCCCAACCAGCAAAATTACGATTTTTTTTGTTTCAAACACGAAAAGAATAATTCTGAAACAATTTCTAAGATTTGCTAAATTTTATCTCGAATTTTGTTCCAATCGGAATTTTGAAAAACCAGTGAATATTAAAATTTGTAAATTCAATTAAATTAATCTGAAATTTGGGATTTCAGGGGGTCGATTCTAGTTCCGTGATAAAATCCTGTGAAAAAAATGTTTTCATTTACATCTAGTCATCCAGATTTAGTTTTTCAAATTACAAAACAAAATTGTTCAGTTCTTTTTGTACTGTACAATCGATTCCCGTTCCGTGAAAAGTATAATGAAAATAATTTTCATTGATAACAAAAATTGGATATGTCTATCCAAAGTGTTTTTTTTATGAAAACATGATAAATGACGTCAAATATTTTTTGGTCGTGAGATGCATGCATAATAAATTTTAAATAATTAGTTTTCACGGTAGTCCAATAAAATTAAAAAAATTATTGTAATTTTCTTTTAATTTAATTATTCTATATTCTTAGGATTCAAATGCAAAATAATTATTTTGCAAGTTGTGGAACGTCTAGCCTGGGAAATTGTTGTGAAAATGACTACTTAGGCTGCGGACCAATTCACGGGTAAAAGTTGAGTTTTAGAGTTTATGATTTTCTAATGTTTTCCCGTCTGGTACATACGAGGGCGGAGTGAAAAGTCTGGTAAAATTGTAACAGAGGGGGCCACAATCGCAAATCCCAAATGTCATGTGCCAACACCATCTGTCACTAGACAAAATTAAAATTTTCATACAGATCTGTCATTTAGTTCAGTTTTGACAGCCATTGAAAACAGACAACCCATTGTTTTTTTGCAAACATGAAAAAAGTGAATTTCGTGTGTTAATTAAACATTCGGCAAACCAAAACAATGCCGAAGTCACCAAACCAAAATTGGTTGACAAAATCCATGATACGGTATTGCAAGACCGCAGAGTGAGATAGTAGGCATCAAAGATGAACGTGTGCGCAATATATTACACGAACATTTGAATATGAAAAACGACCGCATTTGGCGAAGAATAAACGTTCTTTTCCATCAAGACAATGCACGGGTGCACACGTGTGTAGTTGTCATGGCCAAAATCTATGAATTACGCTCCGAATTGCTTCCACATTCGCCATATTCTCCAGACTTAGCCCCCCGCGACTAATGTTTCCGAACTTGAAGAAATGGCTCGGTGGAAAGAAATTCGGCTCGAATGAGGAGATCATCGATACAACAAACGCCAATTTTGAAGGGTTGGAGAAATCGTATTATTCGGAAGGGATCGAAAAATTGGAAAAACGTTGGACTAAGTGTATCGAGCTAAAAGGCGACAACGTTGAAAAATAAAATTTTTTTTGGGCGAAAATATTATTCCTTGTTTCTTTCTTACCAGAAACCAGAATTCTCACTCCGCCGTCAGTAAAATATTTTACCTCCAGCAAACAGCCATTTAGCTAGAAAATTCAGGAAAAAATCTGTTAATTTAGTGTTAAACACTTGACACAATTATCAATAAATAAGATTGTCACGTGCAAACCAAGCATAGCACGATTAATGAGCTCATACTACAATACTCAATAGTGAAATTCGAAAATTTTAAGGTAGGCGCACACAAATAATAGAAACAAATTGAATTCATCGATATGCTTGGTTTACATATAATAATTTTTCCGTTTCATTTTTTCACGAAAAGAGAATTGGCCCCCAGATGTAGCAAATAGCAATTTCAGAACTTTAGACTTTTATTAACTTGTGGATCAACGCATTGTCCAACGAAATGTTTTTCATTCATGTGACAACACGGATTGAAATATTAATAAAGTCTACTGTTTACGCGTGACGGAAAACTCATACATTGTAAATGCTCGTCGCAGCACAAAATGGGAAACACACTAATAAAATAAAACTAAAATAATATATTATAAAACTTCGAGATAGCGAATTTTCATTTATTTTGGAATAATTTGTTTATTTTGGAAATTTCATTTTCATCTACAAACAGTGACAATGTTTCAGGAACAGTGGCCGAAAAATGTATTGCAGAAAAATGCCACAGATGAGTACGAATACAAATCGTATATTAATCGTAGTCTGCAATACCAGGTGGCGCTGCGTAATGTTGTAAAGATTTTTTAGATTATTACAAGTGAGTAAAAGTACCATTATACAAGTTTTAAAGATAATTTGAGTAGAAAGTGAATTGGCATTTTTAAAATTGTGATAGCTGGATTTCTACCGGTGAATCTAGCTGTGGAATAATAAAGTTCGGAAGCTTTCATATTACTGAGTCGACTCGACCTTATACTGCGGAGAACTGTCCATTAAAATATAAACCTCTTTCAAAACTCACTTTACCTCTTGTTAACTGCGATGAATATTACGTTATTATACATATATACATATTACGAACTAGCTGAACTAACACCATCTTCATCATGAAAAAACCTTTATAACTGATTAAATAATATAATGATAAAATAATTTGGACGAAGTAAGGAGATACGAGTAACCAACAATAGTATAGAACTCGAAGGTACTGCATATGACATCTACACTATCAAATTTGCCTTAAAATTGTCTGTATAGGCAGCCAGATGACTCTTATTCTCAGAAAAACCATTCTGTATAATAGCGAAGTACAATAAGGAGTTCTTATATTGTTTTAAATGCTAAGATTTGGAATTGCGCACATACTTAATAATTAGTTTTGTTAAATAAATGACAATATCCCACTCTATTATCACCACAAATTACGGAAAAGGTTCATGAAATTTATTAACTAAGTAAAATAATTATCTCTTTTAAATATATTTTTTTTCTTTTCAACAAAAGTTTTTGTTCAATCTCAGGCAGTTTGTATATGTATGTATATAGCAACATAAATGAAACTAACTTTAATTACTTTTAACTTTCCATAAAAATCATTTAGTGCCATTTAAATCAAAACATAATTCTAAAAGTTGATCCAAATTTAAGACAGTCACAAATCTATGAAAGAAAAAACTTTTCGTTTCTTAAATTTTTCTTCTCCTTTTTGTCATATATACAAGTATATGGATATACATCCATATGTATGGATTTGAGTATATACTCGTATTTGCTTTTTATACATATTTACGTATATTATGTATCGAAGAAACAAAAAACATATATATGTATATAATATGTCTTAACATATTTTTTGATAAAAGGAAAATCTCAAAGGGACGAAAGATATTGTTGGTATAATATAGGCAATGATTTATTATACATATTACTTGTTTAACAACAATAAACTTTATACCATATATTCTTAACCAAACAAAAAAAAACTGTAACAAAAAAGTTTCCATAAGAATCATTTTGGTATCTACCAGAGAATCAATTGTGAGTGTGTGAAGTGCTCTATGATTTTCTAAAAGAAAAACTTTGCATACATTTTGCAGATAAATTTTTTACTGTGTTGAATTGAATTAAGATGATGAGTCTATGTTATCGATTCTTGTTATTCATGTTTTTTCTTGTTTTGTCTAATCGTACGCGCTTGTTTTACAACACGATAATATTTTATATTCATATGGAAATAAAAAAAACATTCGCAAGGCAGTTTTTTATGCTTGTGGTGGATTTGTGGAACCGCAATCAATAATATATTTGTTAATATTACCGATATAAAGTAACCGTATAACATATATTTGTGTAACCGACGAACATGATTTATTTACTTATTCTTAATGTTAGTGTGGTTTGTGTTTGCATTGAACGGAATTTTACAGGGTTATTTTTTTCATCACAGTTTTGACGTAGAACCGACTCATATCATCGTCGTTCCTCGCACTAGGTAGTTTGTCCACTTGGAAATAATAACAAAACGCAACACACTTTCGACAATAGATGGGCAGAATTTAATGGGACAAAAGCATATAAAAAGATAGTTTATAAAATTGTTTTAACTTGTTAAAATCGGCACCGTTAAAGTGGTCCGAAGAGAAAACTTTCAAACGAATATTCGTATCCATCTGATTTATGTATGCATAATTTCAACACATAATCTTAACGTCGGCCATTAATAAAAATATCGATGTTGTTATGACAATTTAATTCAGACCGTTCAGAAGTATGCGGATAATAATACAAACGTAATAATATCGATTCATTGAACAATTCCTTTATAAATTATGTGATAGTTCTGATCAATTTGGTTTTGGCGAATCTACATGGAAAATGGTTGTTCCAGAAAGTGAACGAACAGTTTTAATTTAAATGTTCCACTATGAACCTACCTACAATGGGTAGAAATTTCGCATCGACTCAAATATCGATATTGTTGGCCAAATTAGTGTTCGGATATTCAGCAATATACTTCGCAAAACGTGACAGTTGCAAAGCGGCCAAATCTGCCACAATTAATTTAACTCCGCCTATGGGAAAATTTCAACGATCTCAAAGACCATGGGAATTAATTAGTATAGACTACATGGGTTCTATTCCAAAATCTAAGAAAAGTAATACTTTGTTAGTAGCAGTGGATTATTATATTATACCACAGTTAGTAATAGTTGATAATTTTTCGAAATTACCTATAATTTTTTCGATTTGGAATTTTATGTATTTGATACATTGGAAGGTTATGTATTTAATATATTTTCTCGCTCGTGCTGTTTGTTATATCCGAGAACAATTTGTTTCTAAAAATTTTCAAAATTCACAATTTGTTTGTAAAGATTTTCAAAATTTATTGGATCAATTTCTGATTGAATATTATAAAACAGCAATTTTAGTAATGACAAGGAAACCCCGTAGAAAGAGTAAATCAATTCATTGATAACGCAATTCGGTGTTATATTATACAACAATAAACCATAAAAATCGTGATTAATTTATTCTACAGGGGTTGCAATACGCTCTGCAACTAATGAAGTAACAAAATATACATCATTTTTCTTAAACTTTGTCATGGACATGATAATTTATGTTTAGGATTATAAATAACATAAACATTTGCATCTAATCATTAAATCAATAGAATACATATGGACGATCACAACAATTAAAATTATTTGTTTTGTTTACCATTCAACTGATGATTAGTGATTACCCATGGTAAGCGGCTAATCAATGATTCAATAGGAGTTTATTTAAGACGTGTATGCTAAAACCTAAAACTCAAATATCTATCATACTAGACACGAGTATATGTATATAGTAATTAAAAAAATATATTGCATTATATTACTATTCAGTAAATGCATGTATAATATAAGTACAAATAAGTTATAACCGCGAGCAGAATTATACATATAATAAGTATACGATAATTCAGCCAGGAGTGGAACTAATACGAAAATTTGCTTTATAATGAAACTTGTTACCTCTTCACCAAGCAAAGCCCCATTTCACGGCAAGAAACAACATCTATGTTTAAGAAAAAGCCAAATAAAAAAACTTTTTCTTCAATAATACTGGATTTCTGGATGTTATTGGGTGTATGGATGGTACTCACATCAACATTATACGACCAGACAAAAACGAACACCACTTTTCAATAGAAAAAGCACCCACACCCTTAACGTAATGATTGGTATATACTTAATTTTGAGTGTAAGAAATATAGATCTCATAATAATTATATGTTTTATTTTTATAGATGCGACTACAACATAATGCATGACCTTGGTGCATGACGCGGTACAGGAAAGCTTTAGAAGGATCTGGCGAATATCATTATAACACATTCTACACGAAAGCTTGATAATAGAGCGGGTATTTGGTGTCCACAAAGGCCGTTGGCGTTGTTTACTGCATATACGTAAATTGCACTATAAACTCGAAAAGGCAGCCCAAATGGTGAATGTATGCTGCCTTCTTCACAATTTATGTGTTAAACATATTGTTGCAATAGACGAACAGTTATTAGAAACCGAGGAAGGGGTGGAACAAAATGCGAGGGATGAGGTAGATACCGAAAATTTACCAGACGAAGCCAAACGAATAAAAAATGAAATCAGAAATAGGTTAAAATTCAATATGCATTTATATTTTAAAATTAAAAAATATATACGAGTATATCAAAAAAAATTAATTATACTTAAATATATATATATATATATATATATATATATATATATATATATATATATATATATATATATATATACATATATAATAACTAAAAAAAAATTAAATAAATATTAAAAATTAAGTATTAGCATTTCCTAAATTTCTTTTAAGTTCGAGTTCTACTTTTTGCAGTTCAAGTTGTTCGGCCTTATATCAACAGTTTTTGTTTGACAATCCATATTTTTCCCTATTAAAATTTAATGTGTCCCTGTTGCATTTTAATAGGTCCTTATTTGTGTTTCTTATCTATTTCAACACTTTTAATTTATTTTTGTGAAACTCCGAACAACTTTTATAATGACTTTCTTGTTCAAGAAATTTGTTGCTTGAGAATCGTTTTCGTTGTTTCTCTGGGTTTCTTTCTGGAGATTTTTTCTTGCCCTGTTTCATTGCATGGCGTTGCTTCAATGTTTTCGATTTCGGCAATGTTTGTAACTTCAGTTGGTAATTCGTCAACTTTCACTACGTTAGTACTGTTGGATGCTTCCGAACATCCAATTTCATCCAAATTCAAGCTGTGCTATCCAATAATCTATCTATTCGGTCTTCAAATGGATTTATCTTGTTTAATGTGAATGGTCCACCTCCTGTTCCGCTACAACTGCGTTTGTTGGACAGTATTTTATTCTTCACAATATATTTATAATCTTTCCAAACCTTAAACAAATTTAAAATAAATTAATCCCTCATTCACTTATAAATGTTTCTAAACCTCATTTTTTTCCAACCAGTTACACTTTTTGTTGGCCCTCGTTGTTTAATTCTTTTTATCGATTTAAAGGTAAATTTTATCGATATCGAAAAAATCTAAGACTGAAAACTTTCATAATAGGCCCCCAGAATTATTTAAGTACGATAATTCAACCGAGAGCAAATCACGAAAATACAACCGAGATGAGAACAGTTGTCTACTTTACCGCCACTTGCAGTGCAATCCAGATATACCAGATTAATGAACGACGTCCTAGTCTCCAACTGGTTTTTTTATGGGTTTTTATTAAAAATAGAAATAAAAATAGTTTAAGATAAAATATATAAAATTGTATGCGTTTTGATTAATTTGTTTATCCACACCGTAACGAATAAAACTAGCCACAACTTTAAGCCTTGCGTTTGCACCGCGTAACAGGTAAGTTATATACATATAGTTACGTTTTGTACCAATAGGTACGTTTACTGCGACATCTCCTTGAAAGAAGTGGCAAAGAAAAAGAAAACAACTAAAATAGAAACACCTCATCCACGGTCACACAGTCGGAGTACACGGTACTGAAATGGCACATTAGCATTTAACATCAACCATATATCACATATTTCATTGCCGATGTTTACTTCATCGAATAAACTAGATAAACAGTCTTGTTGTTGTTCATAACTTAGTCTGACAAAATTACGAAAATAAACAAAACTACTACAACCAAATCCTCGTTTAGAAATTGGTCGATTAGAAAAACTACAATACCAAACTTACCGTGCGAATGCAACTCGGTATACTTCACCCATATTGACTTGCCACTTTAGCGATTGCGTAGGATATTAAAATTCACGAAAACATTCATATATACTCCTACCAAATTAACGATTATAACTGATTCGAATATATAGTATTGCAAAAAATCAAAAATAGGCTGTTTAAACTGATATACATACATACAAATTTCCCATTCAAAACGTAACTAAATAAAAATGTACCTTAACCACTTAGGATATGATATAACATTTTTCAATCAAACAAAGGTTAAATCCATCAAGCAAATTTGAATTTAAAATTAATATTTTCGAATTTTTATTTCTTTTTGCAGTAATGTAAAAATATGAAAATATTGGTTTCAAGTTTTTGAGTGGCATATAACAACTAGGATGTCAAATATTAAAAAACAAAATTGAGTTGCAAATAGCTTTTCTTAAAAATATTGTAAAAAAACAAAACTGTTTACTGAAGCTCAGTACATAACTTCGGTAGTGTGTCGAGAAAATCATCACACTTCACTCTCTACCAATCAAATTAAGACATTTTGACATAAGCGCCTCCTTTTTCATCACACTCGAGTTGAAAATTTTCTTAGTCACACAAATTTCTCGACTCACTCCCGCAGTTATGTACTGAGCTTCAAGTTCACAAATATGTTATTGTGAGTGAAAATTAGAAATACTATAAATTCATGTAAATCGATGAGTATTTTTCAATCAAATTAAATGCAAGTCCATTTTATTTTATTGCAGTTTAACTAGTTGCGATTTTTTTTTCTATTTTGCTTTTATTTGAATTCATTTTGATTAAATGCTAGCTGCATTAAGATTATAATTAAGAATTTATGATGTATTTTTTTAAAAATCACGCATAAAACAGAGAAATTTCATATACGTTTTGTATGAATAGATTGATAATTTTACCCTTATGGAAGCTTAGTTTTTTACATTATCGCGCTGTATATTATCAAAGCCATTTAAATATATAAATCCTCCATGTTGGGCGATATTTTGAAACGAGCTTTTTCTATAGTACCATAAAATCAGAGCCACCTATATATACAGAGCCGGAAGAATCAGCCATATTTTTTGTCGAGCTTTTTCTAGAGGAACTACTTTTTGTATTATCCCATAAGAAACAATGTAAAAATTACCATTTTCGAATTAATGTTCATCAATGAAAGTTAAATCTTTCATTTCGATAATCACTTTATGAACTTTATTCTAAATTGAAGAAGCACATATCTGAAAGTCACAACCTTAAATCTTATATTAATTTAATAAACATTAAATCTAAATTAAATATGAATTTATCATATTTATATAATTATGAATTTATTTGAATGTGTAGGTAAAATAAATAAATAAAACATATATTGTTTCTCGAATATTTCAATTCAAAAAGAGCAAAAGGGGCGTGTTTTTTGTCATTTTAATTGATTTGTTTGGGAGAGAGATCGAAATTTAAATTGCTAGGATTTGAATCCGATCTCTTTAATACGGCTTTATAAATAACCACATATTTCTGTTTCGTTACTTTGTAGCGAAATAAGGAAAAAGGGAAGGAATACACGAAAGAGCATAAAATTTAAAAAGAGAACATAAACATCGAACGAAGGAAAAACAATTGTGATGTTGATAACTTACAACATGTCACCCATGGGGAGTTCCAATAACAGCTGCACAATTTGTTTCCAACCATAATTATGCACAAATACGTAGCAAAATTTACCAAATTAAAATAGATCGTGCCACAAGAACTGTGATAGTTATGGTATTCCATTAATAATCTGAAATCCCAAGTTTACGTTGAAATTAAAATTAAATTAATTTTTGATTTATTCAAACATAATCATGCAGTTTTTATTGGAAGAATACCCGATATGTATTTTATTTTATTCACAAAAATATAATCCAAAAGGGAACATAACCACATTTTTACTGTTTTCTCTTTCCGCCTTGCAGTTTAATTTTATTGCGTTGGTATTTGTGTGTATTGTATATATACAGTAAAACCTCCAAAGTTGTACACCTCTTTAACTTGGAAATTTCCAAATCTTGGACATATTATAAAGTCTCTTGGACAGATTTTATTGCCGATTTAAGGGTTTTCCTTGGGACATTTACTCTATATGTTGGTTATACGTTTTCGCAAAATGCATTACTACACAATACACATTTCCATAATACAAAATAAGTTCTAATATGTAAAACCAAAACCGTCATAAAATACAAGCCAAATTGAGTATTTCGTACGCACATACTAACTTAATTTCACCTCCAATGTCATTTAGCGTTAGTGAAAATTATGAAAAAACAAGAGAATATGTTTTATTTAGACTATGTCCGAAACCTGTGATAAAAAATCGTGAATTAAATTTTTAACATTTGTTTTAATTATAATTATTCCCCTACATTCACGATTTTTTATTATGTTGTCCGAAATATGTAATAAATCTCCCCACCTCATAAGTTTTTTCCCCACGTCATATATGTCAATTTTAGTTTTCATAACCTCAATTTTTTTATGACAACTAATAAATTACACAGAAAATCCTTTTAATGTCACGTCATTATTATTATATGTATTAATAATTTTAGAATATATTATTATGTATGTATAAATCACACGTTGCACATTCGTACACCATTATTCGATAGCTGTCAAAAATTATGATAGTAATAAACTCGAATAATTTAGGTGTCTTCGGTATTTTCAAGTAAATGTCAAAAAATTAATTCACGATTTTTTATTACGGATATAAAAAAAATTTAATTCCCAACAACAAATTTTAATTTTATATTTCATTATTTTCGATTTCGCTTCCCTAAATGAACTACATATTTTGTTGTTGTCTATGAGATATTTGCGTTTTATCGAATTTTCAATATGAAAACAATCGATGGGCACAAAGTGTTAGTATTTCCAATCTCTGGTTAAATTAAACAAATTACAGTCTGTAATTCAAAACTGTTATTCATTTAGTGTTAGAGAAACTGGTAAGTTTATTTAGGAGTCAACTGGGTTTCCGTATTATTTTGGTAGGATGTAAAAATATTGCACTTAAATCATTGTTTACTTTAGCTACCATCAACTTTCAAGCATTATGCCGAAAAAATCATTAAAAGAGCTATCGCTCAAAGGAAAATTGGATGCTATTAAACACATGGAATCCAGCACATAGAGAAACTGCAAAAAAAATTAACATTTCCAAATCAACCGTTGGAAAAATATTAAAAAGAAAAGCTGAATATGAAAACGGAATACCAAGAAATTAATTACTTGCCATAAATGGTTTAAGCAAATGAGGGCCGCAAATGCGCGGATTTCCGGCCCTATAATACAACAGTGAGCTAAATATATTGCCAAAAAAGTCGTATTGAATGAATTCCAACCCTCGCATTGCGGTGAGGCGAACGAAGTGAGTGCTAGTGACAATGCGAGTTTTCGAAACAGATTTGCATCTTTTGTTGAAGCCTACGAGCCGAAAGATTAGTTCAATGCTGACGAACTCGGTTTTTTCTTTAAGCTTATGCCTGACAAAAGTATGGTGTTGAAAAATGAAAAGTATTACAGCGGAAAACTGTCAAAAGATAGGTTGACTGTGTTGTTAAGTTGCAGTGCCATGGGGGAAAAATTGAAACCGTTTGTAATAGGGAAATCCGATAAATCAAGAGTATTTAAATGTTTAAAGGGAACTGATTTACCGGTGATATGGAAGTTGAATAAATCAGCTCGGATGACCGGCTGCATAGTCCAAGAATGGGTCAATGCGACAAGCTCAACGCAAGATTTTATAAATCATCACAACTGTTGAGCTCATGTTGATGCCAAAGGAATTAACGATGCGCTTCGCTTTCTACTGCTAAGAATGACGTCGTAATTAAATGAAAAAATAGAAGAAGTCCCGTTACAGGATGCCTGATATGTTTCCGAATTAAAAAGATTTACATTAACTTTCATGCCTAAAATCTGCTTTGAAGATATTGTAAAAATTGAAGAAAAGTTTGACGTTTCATTCTTAAAACTCGGAAGTCTCAAATAAAAATGTCTGATTTCTTCCAGATCAAAACTTATTAGTTTTAATATGTTTCTTTGAACATATGTATGTACAATTACATATTTACATTAGTTAATGTATAAATTGAATTTATATTGTACCTTCGTAAAGACTAAATAAAGAAGATAATTTTATTTTTTAATGAACATATGTATTTACATATACGTACTCGTAAATAGTGAAATGTCCTTTTTCAATTTTTAAGATTGTTTCTGTAACTTGGGTAACTCTGTATGTTGGTCACATTTTTTAGTCTCTTGAGTGTCCAATATACACAGGTTTCACTGAATATCAATTTAATGGAAAAATGCTTTTTTTTCAGTAATTTTATTAATAAACATAACAAAAATTAAACCACTTCTTTAATCAGGTTTTAAATAAATTATAAAATGATAATTGTAGATTCTAATTCAATGTTAAAACTCTAAACCTTTCGAAATATTCATTGAAAATATCGCGCCAAGAAAAATTTATCTTTTCAGATGTTTTATATGATGAAAAATTTTATTTTTATAGTGTACAAAACATTTTTGAGAGCAAACAAATTATTTTTCTTATTGAGATTTTGCTAAAATAAATTAAGATTCTTAGAGTTCCTGCTTAACAACAACTTATTATAAATTTTGAAATTGTAATCTTCAAAATATAACCTTTTCAGAACTGTATAATACGTTTCATTAAATAATAAAATTGTGTTTACAAATTCTTATAACTTTCATGATTTAAATTTAAAATTCTTAAAACTCCAAAAATTCACAAAACTCATTTCATTTATATCACACCATCAAAGTCCAAAAATCCAGTACTGGAGTTTATCGTTCCGTTAATAAATGAAATGAAATGATTATTACATGTAAACCAAGAATAATGCTGAATTGCTGTATGCGCCTAGTTTGAAAGTTAAAATATGAATTGAAGTTAGAGCTATTAATCATGCTATGTTTGGTTTACACTTGACGATCTTGTTTTGTGTCTATCGTACAGTACAAAAGGAACTAAGCAATTTTGTTTTGAGAATTCAAAACTTGAAAACGGATAACTAGATGTAAATGAATATATTTTTTTTCCATGGGAGGAAACTTGACTCCCTGTTCATCAACTTTTCGTGTTTGACAGTTTTGCTATGAGTTTAAATCTAATACATTGTTGATGGTATAATCTATGTCGCCATACTACAGCTGTAAATTAAATGTATCTCTTTGACTAACCATCCAAAACAAAATACACAACATAATAACATATTAAAACGTCATAATAATATAAAGTTTACACATAATTAAAACTTTTAAAATTGAGTAATTATAACAATGTTAATTGTTCTACATACATATATGTACTCGTATGTACTCAACAATTTTCAGTACAAAAGATTTTATTTAGCACCACTATTTCATAAAAATCACTATCAACTTGTTCAACAATTTATAAGCATTTTTGATGAATTTTTAGTTTTATAAACAAGGTAATCATGTTATGTTGTTATGTACACGTACTATCGGATGTGCAATATTTTAACGATTACGGTGTTGAAAACTTTATGCATGATATATTTTCTAGCGCAAATATTTAAACATAGGTTTGCTTTATGTGCATATAGTTTCTCCACATAGGATAAATCATTCCATAGAATGTTACGAAAATATTTAGTTGAATTTCACGGTACCTGATTAGTTGCATATTTTCAAATACCTGCATAACTAGAATAAATTGAACCAATTTATCGATTCATGTTATACAACATAAACACAATTTAAGTTGAAACAATAAGACGAATTGCCCTGTTATTTACTTGGTCAACTGCACATAAAATATACAAAGCCGAATTTATTTGTAACGAACTTCCAGAATCTGAAAATTTTACTCTTTATATGGAAAAAGCGTTACGTCAAGAGCTAGGTATATCGAGCTCTTAAAATCAAACGTTAATAAAAATTAATCCATTTTTTGTATATTTTCGTATATTAAAAAAACTAATCAATTTCAAGACTTAATTCAAATTTGCAACTCAGCTGGACAAAATAAAATAAAATAAAATATATAGAATAAACATATAAAATTCATAAAATTTGGTGTTTTAGCAAAGTAACTTAGTACAATAATGTACTATATATATTTTCAAATTCTAGTCGACCTTACCAAGGATTCGCATAGTACAAGTCACAAAAAATTGTCTAGCACTGATGCAATATCATTTTTTGTGTGTTTTACTATGTAAGTGCTTCGGTCGGTCGACTAAAATAATAATAAAGAATAATATATTTTTATTTTTTATTATTATTGTATTGATTGTACTTCGGATTAGGTACTGTATTCCTGTGATTCATGCGATACTTTAGTTACATAGTACAGCAGTTCAGTTTTTGTTTGTTGATATTGATTGATAAAATTGAATAAATTTAACAGCTAAAATGTTGATGCAGTATAAGATAGCAGAAAATTTTCAGCAGAAAAAATGTATTTTTTCTACTCACCACCAAGAGCAGCACTATAGATAAAGAGAATTTTTTCTGCTGTAATTTTATTAACTAGCAGAAAAATTATAAATTTGTGCGTTATTTTAGAAGAATTTTTGTAACAACTAATTAAACGTTAGCAGAAAATTTATAAACTTTTAATAAATTATTTGTACCAAACAAAATATTTTATATTTTGAACTACATGCCAATTATTTTATTAATAATTTCTCATAAAAAAATCAATATGTAACCAATATGTCGTGCTGTTTTTCTGGTAGCTGAGATCATGATACATCTACAAGGGCAGTTTAAGAAAAATCGTTCGAGTCAGAAGAGCTACAGAATTTTTTGAAATCTCGGCCATATGAAATTTTTCAGTTTTTTGACCATAATGTATGGAAATACCCCCTTGTAACCAGTGTGCCATGCTGTTTTTCTGGTAGCTGGGATCAAAACACATTTACAGGAGCAGTTTAAGAAAAATCGTTCGAGTCAGAAGAGCTACAGAATTTTTTGAAATCTCGGCCATATGAAATTTTTCAGTTTTTTGACCATAATGTATGGAAATACCCCCCTGTAACCAGTGTGCCATGCTGTTTTTCTGGTAGCTCGGATCAAAACACATCTACAGGAGCAGTTTAAGAAAAATCGTTCGAGTCAGAAGAGCTACAGAATTTTTTGAAATCTCGGCCATATGAAATTTTTCAGTTTTTTGACCATAATGTATGGAAATACCCCCCTGTAACCAGTGTGCCATGCTGTTTTTCTGGTAGCTGGGATCAAAACACATCTACAGGAGCAGTTTAAGAAAAATCGTTCGAGTCAAAAGAGCTACAGAATTTTTCGAAATCTCGGCCATATGAAATTTTTTTTCAGTTTTTTGACCATAATGTATGGAAATACCCCCCTGTAACCAGTGTGCCATGCTGTTTTTCTGGTAGCTGGGATCAAAACACATTTACAGGAGCAGTTTAAGAAAAATCGTTCGAGTCAGAAGAGCTACAGAATTTTTTGAAATCTCGGCCATATGAAATTTTTCAGTTTTCTGATCATAATGTATGGAAATACCCCCCTGTAACTAGTGTGCCATGCTGTTTTTCTGGTAGCTGGGATCAAAACACATCTACAGGAGCAGTTTAAGAAAAAGCGTTTGAGTCAGAAGAGCTACAGAATTTTTTGAAATCTCGGCCATATGAAATTTTTGAGTTTTATGACCATAATGTATGGAAATACCCCCCTGTAACCAGTGTGCCATGCTGTTTTTCTGGTAGCTGGGATCAAAACACATTTACAGGAGCAGTTTAAGAAAAATCGTTCGAGTCAGAAGAGCTACAGAATTTTTCGAAATCTCGGCCATATGAAATTTTTCAGTTTTTTGACCATAATGTATGGAAATACCCCCTGTAACCAGTAAGCCATGCTGTTTTTCTGGTAGCTGGGATCAAAACACATCTACAGGAGCAGTTTAAGAAAAATCGTTCGAGTCAAAAGAGCTACAGAATTTTTTGAAATCTCGGCCATATGAAATTTTTCAGTTTTTTGACCATAATGTGTGGAAATACCCCCCTGTAACCAGTGTGCCATGCTGTTTTTCTGGTAGCTGGGATCAAAACACATTTACAGGAGCAGTTTAAGAAAAATCGTTCGAGTCAGAAGAGCTCCAGAATTTTTTGAAATCTCGGCTCTATGAAATTTTTCAGTTTTTTGACCATAATGTATGGAAATACCCCCCTGTAACCAGTGTGCCATGCTGTTTTTATGGTAGCTGGGATCAAAACACATTTACAGGAGCAGTTTAAGAAAAATCGTTCGAGTCAGAAGAGCTACAGAATTTTTTGAAATCTCGGCCATATGAAATTTTTCAGTTTTCTGATCATAATGTATGGAAATACCCCCCTGTAACTAGTGTGCCATGCTGTTTTTCTGGTAGCTGGGATCAAAACACATTTACAGGAGCAGTTTAAGAAAAATCGTTTGAGTCAGAAGAGCTACAGAATTTTTTGAAATCTCGGCCATATGAAATTTTATATATGTAGTTATTTTTCTTATTAATATTTTCGTTTATCTTTCTATATCCGATAACTTTTATACTGCATCATATCATAATATAATTAACAAATAATTACGAACATGCCCTTTAAGCGAATAAGAAATATTGCGACCATTTATTTTGTACATATGTACACTATTTTTTCTTTTAATGATCATGATAATAAAACTGTAATTGAAATGAGGAGACAAAATTTGGTTTGCTATTAAAAGTTTTGTGTTCTATATAGGAATAGAACATTCAATTTCATATTTGTAGGGATGCGCAAGAATGATTAATTTTTTTCATTTGCTTTCACGTGAAGTAGTAAAAAGACGAATAATATGATGATCTCTTCCTATGCAGCATAAAGGTATTTAAATTGTTTTAAATGGAAAATTAGGTTACTGAGTGAAATGCACATATAAATTTATCAAAATTCATACATATACATATATGTATGTACATATTTATTTTATCAATATTAATAATAATAGTTTGTTGCCATTACTGGCTCCTTACTGTGTCAACAATTTGGCTCCAACGGTTTCGATCCTAAGCTTGGTATTCATATTGTCTTAGACAATCTGAAGAAACCAAGTCGTTCTCTACATTGTGGCTCTTCTTTCATGAGAAGAGATTATTTCATGTACAATATCGGGGATCTTCATCAGGTCGCTGATCTCGAAATTGTACAGAGCTCGATATGTACCATCTACTTTGCGTTATGGGACCCCCTTGAAGAAATCGCTGGATTTCATCGGGATTTTTTAAAAATTCCTCTGACAACATGTGCGTAAATAATCCATCCCAGACTTTTTAAAATTATTTAATTTGTACAGTGGGTTCAGCCCAGAATGTTTTTACATTTATACTTCCCAGACTTTTTCGTTATCACAAAAATGTACAGTTGGTACCATAATACCCATCCCAGACTTTTTTAATATGTAAAATTTATTTGGTGGAAATTAAATTATCCAGGGAACGTCGTTAAAAGGATGGTTATTTTCTCTTTGTGATTAAGTTAAGGACCCTGTTAGCAACGATAACGCGAGCTTTGATAATTTTGTGAACCTTGGAATTTCCTCAGCATTAAATCCTTTTACTGATTATTGGTAGAATGGAAATTCAATGTAAAGGAATGTCTGTCATCTTATGCATTTTGATTATAGATTCAAGTCCATCTTAAATGGGGCCATTTACCCACAGAGGGTGTCAAACCCGTAGTAAATATAAACTTGTCTAAGAAGCTATCTCTAGAGAGTTGTGTTAAGCACCAAGTTGGTGGTAAACTCCATTTACGACTTAATATAACCATGAGATTGATAGCGAAGAAGTACCGTGAGGGAAAGTTGAAAAGAACTCTGAATAGAGAGTTAAACCTTACGTGAAAACACTAAGAGATTAAACCCAATGAACTCGAACTTGTAAAAAAGAGATTCATTGATATATAAAAATTGATTTGTTATCAATATACTACATTTGTAGATGTTTGTCAATGATTTTATCTGGACTCCTTTCGCATTCAATTGTGTCTATTTCTTAAGGAACTATAAAGCTATAAAAATATCTGACACAAGTATCTGATCGTTCGAGCATTTTTGCAACAAAATTCGCTACGGTTTATGTTGAATAAATGCAGTGTGAGTATCGATCTTAACGGCAATTAAATGATTTGATACACCTGTGGGACCCGTCTTGAAACAACTTTCAATATTGTTTTGCCAATAATTTTTAATAATTTACCAATCGATATTCGCATGTGCAGTACCTTTTCTACATTTTTGGCTTCACCTAACTAAATATATCGACCAACTCCTTCATTCTAATAGTTTTTATTTTTATTTTTTAATTGGTTGAAACCCATACGGATTCCGCACTCAATGCCCATTTTTAATTATTTCACCCGTCCCATCGTCACCAGAGTCAATTAGGTAAGAGTGTCGGATTAGCTCGGGTGTTTTTTAAGTTTGGCATACTAACACCAAATTATCCTGTTCGTTTCAAAAAACTTCAACGGTCTTGAGCGAGCCAACTTAGCTTTAAGCTAACCATTTCAAATATTTTTCATTATTTTTAATTATTTCACTCGTCCCATCGTCTCCAGACGGCCCATGGTGCAAACCCAGCATTCTATCATAGTTCGCAGAAGCCACTGCAGCCTTAGCAAACTGTACAAGTTTGAACCAAGGTATGGAGGACAACTGATCTACATTAATAGATCTACAGCTGAAAACCTGAAGCCGAAGAATATTTAAAGTTGCACAACTGCACACAAAGTGCAAGTAGTCATCATATTCCTCAAGACAGTCCTCACAAATAACACCCTGAGATAAACCCATTCGATGGAGATGCCCGATAAATCAACCATGAACCGTACAAACTTCTTACTTGGTCCTTTTTCAAAGAAAGAGTATTATTAGTTCATTTCAAATTACGCTCGCTAATAAAGTTCTTCGCCAAACGACAACTGAATGTAGCAAGCCACTATAGTCTTAGATCTTTCAAAGCGTAGTTCTTTATAACTTTGTTGGCTCCTGTAGTGTGTTTGAATACCAGCTACCCGAAAAATAGCATGGCACACTGGTTACAGGGGGGTATTTCCATACATTATGGTCAAAAACTGAAAAATTTCATATGGCCGAGATTTCAAAAAATTCTGTAGCTCTTCTGACTCGAACGATTTTTCTTAAACTGCTCCTGTAGATGTGTTTTGATCCCAGCTACCAGAAAAACAGCTTGGCACACTGGTTACAGGGGGGTATTTCCATACATTATGGTCAAAAAACTGAAAAATTTCATATGGCCGAGATTTCAAAAAATTCTGTAGCTCTTCTGACTAAAACGATTTTTCTTAAACTGCTCCTGTAAATGTGTTTTGATCCCAGCTACCAGAAAAACAGCATGGCACACTGGTTACAGGGGGGTATTTCCATACATTATGGTCAAAAAACTGAAAAATTTCATATGGCCGAGATTTCAAAAAATTCTGTAGCTCTTTTGACTCGAACGATTTTTCTTAAACTGCTCCTGTAGATGTGTTTTGATCCCAGCTACCAGAAAAACAGCATGGCACACTGGTTACAGGGGGGTATTTCCATACATTATGGTCAAAAAACTGAAAAATTTCATATGGCCGAGATTTCAAAAAATTTTGTAGCTCTTTTCACTAAAACGATTTTTCTTAAACTGCTCCTGTAGATGTGTTTTGATCCCAGCTACCAGAAAAACAGCATTGCACTCTGGTTACAGGGGGGTATTTCCATACATTATGGTCAAAAAACTGAAAAATTTCATATGGCCGAGATTTCAAAAAATTCTGTAGCTCTTCTGACTCGAACGATTTTTCTTAAACTGCTCCTGTAGATGTGTTTTGATCCCAGCTACCAGAAAAACAGCATGGCACACTGGTTACAGGGGGGTATTTCCATACATTATGGTCAAAAAACTGAAAAATTTCATATGGCCGAGATTTCAAAAAATTCTGTAGCTCTTCTGACTCGAACGATTTTTCTTAAACTGCCCTTGTAGATGTGTCATGATCTCAGCTACCATAAAAACAGCATGGCACACTGGTTACAGGGGGGTATTTCCATACATTATGGTCAAAAAACTGAAAAATTTCATATGGCCGAGATTTCAAAAAATTCTGTAGCTCTTCTGACTCGAACGATTTTTCTTAAACTGCTCCTGTAGATGTGTTTTGATCCGAGCTACCAGAAAAACAGCATGGCACACTGGTTACAGGGGGGTATTTCCATACATTATGGTCAAAAAACTGAAAAATTTCATATGGCCGAGATTTCAAAAAATTCTGTAGCTCTTCTGACTCGAACGATTTTTCTTAAACTGCCCTTGTTGATGTGTCATGATCTCAGCTACCAGAAAAACAGCACGACATATTGGTTACATATTGATTTTTTTATGAGAAATTATTAATAAAATAATTGGCATGTAGTTCAAAATATAAAATATTTTGTTTGGTACAAATAATTTATTAAAAGTTTACAAATTTTCTGCTAACGTTTAATTAGTTGTTACAAAAATTCTTCTAAAATAACGCACAAATTTATAATTTTTCTGCTAGTTAATAAAATTACAGCAGAAAAAATTCTCTTTATCTATAGTGCTGCTCTTGGTGGTGAGTAGAAAAAATACATTTTTTCTGCTGAAAATTTTCTGCTATCTTATACTGCATAAAATGTTGTAAATTATTTTAGAAAGTAAATTTCTGTGATTTTAAAAAATTTTGTTTTATATTTCTGACTTTACCTACAATTTAGAAAATTGCGTTAGTTTAACATTCAATAATATACTGTTGCCTACTCAGGTTATGGTTTAAGACCCACGAGGCGCTAATGTGTTTAACCATATAGTTAGGCTATTCGTTGTTTGCGCCATTGATAAGAAATTGGTGGAATTTCACCGGCGAATACGAATTTTAAATGATTTAATGAGTTTAATTAATAATAATCATCTTGTTGAATATCGTTAGTCAGAGTGATAACTATTCTAATATTGATATTGCATATTTTGTGTCATCACTTAATATGTTGTTTAAGTTGTTATTGGAGGTGTCGATTACTTCACAATCTCCCGCAATTCTACATGCCTTATTAAAATAATATCATTTATAATTTTCTTAATTAAAAACCAACAAGAATTTTAAATTTTGATTAATCTTGCTCCATACCATAGGTTGAATTATTGTAGTACGTATTTTGCTATAAAAACTCTATTACAATAGATTTTAATCCTGAACTCTATTTGATTAACACTTTTCGGTTTTGTCGCTTGAAACATCTGGGTTTTAGTTATTTTCCGATTACATCCGATCTTTCCTAGCAGTACAGTTAAACAATTTTACATGATTCATATTTCCTCGGAAGTTTATTAACTTTTTTCTCGCAACTTTCAATTTTGTTTCCTGTGATATTCCCCACACTACAAAAACCGGTTTACACCTCACGATACCTCACACTCTAACCGTTGCCGAAAGATTACTATACTAAAACTAACCCTACAACTTAAAATGAAATGATTCTATTATGTTTTTCCTTTGCTTAGAGGAATTAGAACATTAACCTAATCTGACCTACAAAACTAAAGTTTGCATCTTTATTTGTAAGGGGAGGAACAAATTATAAATTATGTGTATATAGTGTAACTGTATATGCAATTCATTATGATACTTTATCTTCTTCTTTATTCTTTCCAGTATCGTCAAAAGCCTATCTATTTCTTTTTCCGAGATAATCATCAGTGGTACCAAGTCTTATTTACACATTTTGTCAAGTTTTGGACATAACAAATAACAAAATATCCCCGAAAATTGAAATATATAAGCTGTTTTGCATATCGTCAAAGTTTATTCCGAAACAACTAAGAAACTGGAATATAATATTTGTACAGCTATAATTACAAGACACATTTGTTTGTTTTAAAAACAAACTTCTTGATCGAAAATCGAATAGATAATTTTTTTTTTGGTTATGAAGTTCGCCTATTACTTTAAAAAATTGAAAATGTTATCGAGAGGTCCATAATTGAAAACGGTTTCGTCGATTTTATTAAAATTACTTTAGTAGACGTTGAAGAACATTTTAATTTTTCTGATAATTCTTGGTTCACTAAAATCATCAAGTAATATTCAAATTCAGGGTGTTTTTTTAAATTTAAGGAGATAACAGATAATATTGATGAACTTAACTTAAAAGAAACGTTGCCAGTGCCTTGATATTGGAATCAGGAATTATCAAGCACGAATAAAAAATATTTGAACATTTTTGAAAATGTTCCGATTGTAGCTAATATTATTGAAATTAATTCTTATTTGCTTAGCATTTCGGATAGCAATGCTTTTACTGAAAGAGTTTTTTTTGTAACGAACTTGAATGGTTGGAAAACAGGGTAAAATTTTTTGACCAAATAAATAAAAACGTACTTTAAGTATTTTATGAAAGTACAAAGTTTAATGATCAGTTAATTAAATTAGTAAAAAGCAATAGTAATTATAATTTCCAGATTTATGTTAAATTTATTTTTATAATTCAAACTCATGGAAACCGTGTATTTGTATAAATTGCTTTTTTTGTTTTAACCATACTCATGAAGAGTACATATTACATATTATACTCATACTCATGAAGAGTAATTTTTGTTCTAGTCATGTTAGAACTATTTTAATTTTGCCTTATAATTAGACAATAAAACATTATTATAAGTAATTATTTATATGCAAATTCAGGATAATAAAATATCTGTGAAATGATAAACTTAACATTTTACTGTGCACTTCTGGCTTTTTCAAAAGGTGGTAAGCATAGCTGTAATCTAAAATAAAACTTATATTATCTAATATAATGTATATGGTTCGGAAACCACCCACTTTATAACTTTGCTACATGGTATCTCTTAAGAAATGTATCAAAATTGTATATAATAAACTTAAAATTAAACTGTTTGTCGTTAGTAAAAAAAATTAACTGTATTTCTCTACATAGGCTCCAGCATAATTTAATATAACAAATTTCAATTTTTCAATTATTTCAGACTCTTTAAAATCTATATCTCAAACTCAAACATAAATAATGTACCGTAACTTTAAATATTTAAAAATTTATTAATCAATACAATGTAAGAAACCTGATAGAATTAAATATAAAAACTTCCAATTAGTTGTGTTTTTATTTACCAATACAATCTAAATGCTATAACTTCGCCTCAATTAATAATCTGACATGCATATGTACTCGATAATTAATATATAAAAAATTATTTAACTCCATGCAAATGTTCCAATATGGATTTTCGATGACATAGATTTAATAAAATATAATAAATTAAATATAAATAAAACAAATAAATTGAATTAAAATAAATATCGATATCTTCTTTGAGAACTAAACAAAAAATATTTCTTAAGCATTGAATTCTAACAGTATTGGACCATACTCAGACTAAAAAAACTTGAAAGAATTGTTTTGTAATGTTGTTAAATTTTAGCTGTTACTTAACATCCTGAATATACTTATGCCAATAAATAATTTTCTACTGTCACTTAATACTAAAAATGAACGAAATTGAGCGTGCAAACTTAAAAGGCTTTAAAAATATAAACATTAAATTTACCTGTTAATTATTAAAGAAAATTGTTTGTGAATTATTCTATTAAATTTAATTTTATTAAAATTTAAATTTAAAGTGATTTTTATAATTATAACAAATTGACAAATGAAGATTTATAAAGTAAACTATGGTCAAAATGTCAAAACGAAATAAAAAAATTTACTTTCTTTCGTACTAAAATTGCTCACAAAAATTATTTTTAACGTTTGTTCTAGTTCGTTTAAATAATTTAACAACAACCAAAAATAATAAACAAATGTCAAAAATAAAAACGTTCGCATGCAGATTATTTGTGTATATTCTTCAGTGAATCAGGTTATGTTTGTTTCTACGTAATTATTTTATTTATGAATTAAATTTATGTACACAAAAACAAAAGTAAAATATAAAATAATTAATTTAATGAAAACCCACACAACCATACTCACTGAAGAATTTATAAAAATAAACAGCCTGCGAGTGATATAAAATTGTATTATTAACACCAAAACGATTAAATTATGCCTATTCACAGTACCGCCATTCTTAAACGATGCTTCATCGATCCAAAGGACATGATGAAAAAAATTTGGATTTTCTTCAATACGCTACGTCGCCCAATGACAAAATGAAATTCACAATCTAAAATCATTTACAGATAACTCTTGCAGCAATGATGTGTGGTACGCATTTTGTTTTTTCTCTCAAAACTCAAAACACGGTTGTTTGAGGTATTCCGCTATATCGTGCAAAATTTCGTATTAATTTGTGTGGGTTCCATATATGAGCAGCACAATTACAACAATTTCCTCAGGAGGCTCACAACGATTTGTGCTTATCTGCTAAACGATAAATACACCTCTTCCAAAATGCCGATGATCTGGATGTAATTCAGGGTATATTCCAATCGCCGCCCGTTGATTTTGTCGACACACGTCGTAGCTCATCAACATCTCAAACGCATTTCTTATTAAACGGCGACATGATAACAAACTTTTCTAAAATTAACAGATAATTGTAATCTTTTCACAATTACAAATCAATAATCAATCAAAATCTCAACAATTTTTATATGAAAAAATGAACGACATGCGACTTAATTTTATATTTAGGCTGCGGACCAATTCACGGGTAAAAGTTGACTTTTTCTTTAAATTTTGATAAATTCATTTACCCTATCATAAAGAAGAGTAAAGCGAGTACACAAAAGTAAATATTTTATGTTTAGCCTGTTCATTTTTTAATGATCTACGGATTGAGTAAGGTGAAAATAAACAAAATCACGTATTTCAATAAAATAAAAATACTAAAAATCGACTTGTACCTTAGTAATTGATTTACCCGTGAATTGGTCCGCAGCCTTAGTATGACTTGTCTTGAATTCCTATGTTTTATTTGCAACTTCTAAATTTTCGTAGCAACCTTTGCGTGATTTTTTACTACACTACTCCAAAAACCAGTAAAATTAAAAAAACAATTTTTTTTTAAGTTCATTTGCATTGTAAAATTAATCGAGCAGCTCTTTTTTTTGAGTAGCAAATGATTAACTTGATGGCGGATATACCTTTAAATGCATTTTTTATTATCATAACAGTAAATTAAACATATTTGCTTAATGAATCAAAGAACCATTGATTTTATTTTGTTATTATACAATGAAACACTAGAAAATCATCCATCATCGACTACTTTGATAGCAAATCTACTACTCAGCTAAACCCTACTAGTACAGTTGGAAAATTCCTAAACATTCTATTTGGAACCGACACCATGCATAACAAGGTTTCCACTTGTTTGGATTTCACCGGCTGCACGAGCTTGCATCACGCCGATCATGATAAATATTTCCAATGTTATTTGTAAACGTAATCACCATTCCAATAATTGAACTTCTCAGCAGTGGCACGTAATAACGAACTTCTCAGCAGTGGCACTAGTATGGCGTGGAATTTTGATAAAGGCTAAATTCTTTGCTAGTTTATTGGCATCACTGTACGAACCAGCACTGTCAAGTCTCGAAGCTCTCGCGGCTCCGTTAATTCACTTCAAATGTACAGAGCAAGTTCGAGATTACATGCTCCAACTTGAAACCGATAAACGTGCTGGTCACGACGGTATTCAATCGATTTTAGTCAGAAATTATGAGTAGACTTTGGCTCTTTAATGAAAGCATTTTATTAAATTTTTGTAATTGAGCCGGGATTGCCTAAATTTGTATGCTCCCGAGCGTCGTACGCTTCAACGTGATAAACTTTTAACAAGCTACTTTTTATCAACAAACTACGGTTTGAGATTTTTGACTTTCACATGTCGAGGGATTCGTTCAAGAATGCTTTATTTAACTTACTTTATTTACAATTTATTTAAAACGTTTCCCTATCTTCATTACAAATGCACTTTTCGTGTCAAAAAAAATTGACCAAGGAATATTCTTATCATTTAACGTGGTTGTTATAGCCTTTTCTCTATGTAGAGTAATTGTATATAAGTAATACTATGAGATTTCATCGTGTCACAAGAATTTCATCAAGCTAAATAAAAAGCTATTACACATTCTTGAAAACAGGGTAACATAAAATATACTTTCTTTTTCCAATCTTCTAAATTGTCATAATGATTTCTATAAGAATACGTAGAATTTAAATTAAACAATACGACTTTGTTAAATGAGCCACAGAATATTTATGATATCGATATCACCCTGTTATGGAGGATTATTTAAAAAAAAAATTTAAATCATTATAATAGTTTACTGAATCCTAGTCGGATTTATCAAAAAAATTGTTTTTATAATATCCATATAAAATAATAATATTTAAGATATCATTTGTTATTTTGTCATTTTGAAGTAGGTGTCAACATTTTGAATTAGACATTATCATAGGGATTTACAATTTTTTTTATATTTTTTTTTGAACAACTTGTTGGACTTATTTTATTAAAAATGTAAGCAAAAAATTTATTTTTGTAATAATTTATTTAGCTATATTTTTTTGTTATATATCAAAAATTGTCGTGCAAACAATCTTCCTTTACAGTAGTATGTTATATTAGTATGAAACTGATTAAATTATTTAAGTGTACAATTTTATTACCTGCGTTCAGAAGTAATTGCGTTTTTGCTTAATATCCTGAAACACCCTGAAAAATAAAATATATTTTCAAAAATTAGTGTCTATGTCATATTACGGACAATTAAATGTATGTTTATTAATCAGTTAAGCAAATAGAATTTAAATTAAGCAAAGGAGGATTCAATAAAAATTATTATTAAACATGTTTCTTTTTAATAAAAGTTTTGATTTCGCTTCCCTCACACTCTAGAGAATTATACCTGTTTTAATAGCAATATTGCTATAGTAACAATCATAAATCCCAATGTGGGAATGGGCATTGAATGAAGATCGATATTTTTAGAATAATAATACGAACTAATAAATTAATTATAGTAATTAATTAAATAGTTAATGTCATTCGTTTGAAATGAACAACAGTTGTTATATACCATTTTTGAGAATGTGTGGTGGTAGTGTCATTAATAGCAGAGTTAAATAAGATTTAAATTCTGTAAACCATTTCAGATTCGGCATCACTACACGTAGAGGTGACGAACAAAGAAAATCATACACCTATTGTATAACACTTTTGAAAAAAAGTTTCAAGTTGGTGATGTTTTCCAGGAAACGAAAATTAAAACACTCAGCTCAGTAATTAGTTTTTTTTCTGACGAATAAGAACTAGAAATAAAACCAGAATGGAACTTAAAAAAGAAAAGAAGACCAAACCAAAAAGGCAACTGTCCACATTTAAAATTAAATGAAAGCACGAGTAAGCAATAAAACAGACAACAACATGTCGATGAATGGACATCAAAACAACATTATCTAAAAGCATTGGCTATGAAACGATATGTAGACGAGATTGAATGGTACAATTTGTTGATTTTAAATAATTTATTTGTTCGTATGCAACATTTACAATGGGTGCTTTCAATTCTGCCAACTATTGCCAACATGTTGAGTAAAATCAATCGGTAGAGTACTGAATGACATTGATACATACAAAATTTCATGGCCTAATACTGTTGGCCTAAACGTCAATTTTTTCATCGGTATGTTTGCATCATTTTTTTTATCATAAATAAATAACTTCATTAAATTTGTATTAAATATAATTTATTTGAAAAAATAAGTTTATTATACAAAAAATTTGACAAATGAGAAATCGGTTACATTCAGATCATATTTATGGTGGGATCACCTATAAGGGTTAGTAATGACAACCTGTTGGGGGACCTGAAAGCGCCCAATGTTTCTATTCGTTTAGACTAACAACATTTCTTTTTTGACTTAAACGGCTACTCTTTGTTCAGTCGCATCCCCTTGGTTTCTCTTATATTCTGATATTGTAGCTTTTGCATTTCGCTGCTTATGAAGCCAACTCAAATGGTTTCGTCCTTTTTCTTGGGTTCGACGTTTTACCTTGTTTTGGAAACATTAAATGATATTTAGGCTGTTCGGTTTAGTACAACCCTAATGCTGAATGCCATATATTCATATAGGTTTCAGTATATGGAGAAATAGTCGGCATCAGCTCATTATTAGTTGAGAGTTTCTTCATAAGAGCCAATACAAATTTCTGTGCTTGGGTCTGAGTTCTACGCATTTTTTCTTGACAGGTACCTTCTATCGCTATTTAGAATTTAGGTACGTTCCTAGATATTTTGCAGAATTAGCATGTAGTAATAGGACATTATTAAATACCACAGTTAGTTGGTTTGCTATTCTATAACTGTAGTTAACATACATATATGGACTTTTCCTCATTCTGTTTGATACGCCATTGCTTTGTTCATTTGCTAATTCTATTCATCGCACTGTGCGGTTTGTTGATAATTTCCTGTATGGTGTGACCTACTGCCATGATATAAGTGTCATCGGAAAGAGTACTAATTGTTATGTTGTAAGTTAGTAGTGGACCACTTAAGTACAATAGGTATAGGATGGGTCCCAAGACATATCCCTGCGGTATTCTAGCCTTGATTTATTTCATTTTAGAGTAAGCTCCTTCTTGTTTAACACAAAAGTGACTTCCAGTTAATATGATTTAATATGATTCTAAGAGTTGATAAAATTGTGGCAGTATAACTAACCAAAAAATTGTGGTAGTCTTTCGAATTGTTTTGACATGATTGGTAATAGAGATATTCATTTGGCTACCCTTCTCTTCTGAGTTACTGGGTGAGATTATTAAATTTAATCCAATCCATGAGCATCCTGGTATGCTGCCATTTCTTCTTTGCTCTTCTTTTGTCTGCATCAATATCCCTATTGTCTGCATCAATATCCCTATATTCTTTCGAGTAATTGGCACATATTGTTCTCCTTTTGATCTTTCGTGTATTATTCCGAAATACACCAGGATTCAGATATGAATTTATGAACATCGCCATCCACTTCTTTTCTTTTTTTTTATAGGTATTTTAAATTTTGTTCGGTTACTTAGGTTAGGTCTTCTTTGAATTTTTGCCAATCTGAATTCATATCGATTAATGTAGCATTGCATTCTTTTGAGATTATCTTATCGCTTGAGTCTGGATGAGTGGTTAGAGCTCGAGTCATTATTTTTGATTCTTTCCTATTCTGTAAACTCACAAGAAGTTTCCAAATCTTATAACTAATTAAATATAATTCCTTAAACTAGCATGCGCTGTTGGGTTATTGTTAATACGGTTACTCTAATTAAATAGCTAGATCCAACGAATTGTTTTATTTGGAGGCGCCGAAATCTTGGCCTTCTAAACAATTTTCTGGCCTCCTCAATGTTAACGTACATTGTCAGTAGCTGGCTCTTCAGAAGAAAGTCGAGTAGATCGAGTGTTTTATTGACATTATGTTCGCTTTCCAGTAGAATACCAATTACATAAAAATTGTGTAACTCTCCGCGAGAATTTCTTTGTATTAAGATGTGTTGCATTAAAGTTTCCTCCGGTAATGAATTTTTCTACTAATTAAAGATGTTTATAAAATCGGCTTTCTTTAGGTTATATCGCGGCAGACAATATACTACAGTAACAGTCAGTAAATATTGTGTTGTTTTGATCTAATTGTGAGTTCGTGTATTTCTTATATTTGGCAGTGTTGTATGGATATTTTGTGTGACATACATGATAACATGTAAATACGATTGTTTTGTAAAATGTGTCTTGGATGTTACTACACATACGTCTAATTTTTGGATGAGGATTTGCAATAACACGTTGAAATTCCATGCTAATATTTTTATTTCATTATTAATTTTTATTTTTTTTTGTCGCAGGAGCTATCGCTATTTTCCGTTTCGTGAGTATTTGAATAATTGATCAAATAAAGGTTCCCCACAGTTTACTATTGACAGCCTTCCCTGAAAAGATTGAAATTTTCAGACTAAACTTGATTTGCCGACTGAGGTAGTGAAGTCTGTTGTATTTATCATTGCGTTCTCCTTAACGTTTAATTCGTGGGGGTAGCGGTTACACACTATGCCGATAGCAGAGAGAATGGGACATATGAAGGCTTTCATCTAACCTGCCCAATGGAAGATATATGGAAGGATTTGCAATCAACTACGAATAGAAGACTTGCCGCGTTTATTTACAAAACTTCGGTACCATTAAAAAATGAACTAGACCTTCTAAACAATAATATTCAACAAGCAGCGTGGGGTAGTTCATCCAGTAGCGAAACAAAAACGCACAAGGATATTAGCTATCCACTTGTAGTCAGACATTAACCATAGGCTCATAAAAAAACGAAGCAGGGCAATGATAGAAGAATCGGACACCACTAAGTAAAATAGTATTCAATCGTCCATTCATATTTAAAGTAATAACATCAAATATTGAAGATTGTGCACCTCACCAATATATGTTGTTGATTAATTTAAATAATCATACCATTTTCTAAATATTGTTACGAATTTCGGTCTCTCCTGACGATTCGTAAAGGGTTTTGCAATATAACAAATAGTTTGAGTCTCAAACTATTTACTAACCTGTACAATTTATTCGAGAATAAATTAACACCACTTGTTTTCGCTCTTTACAATCTCACTGGTTCACTTTAGAGCACTTTTTACAATTTCACTAGTTCACTATTATTCACATTTTACCATCACTTTACCTCACTGATTGAATTTATACTCATCTTACCTGCAACCTGGTTGCGTTTATAATATACCCCGTTCAATGCAACTCTAGAACTACCCATATGCAGATGGCATGGTAGAATGAAAATTGTACAAGTCAAGTAATCATTGCAATTTGCAACATTAAATGCATTCTCTCTTTCTCGCCGTGCCTTTGCTCATTTCTCCTCTATGGTTTTTCTTCACGTCTTGCTTCTCAACATAATGTAGTATTTTACTGAAGAATAATGATCGATCTACCTTTGCAACTCATCGCTCAACATCGGTCGTTGACTCAAATAAATATCCATCACAAATACTACAGGGTCGAACCATCGATCGCTACCACAGCATGCTCTGTAGCTGCGACTCTAACCATTTTAGTAACAACGATTCTGATGTGGCTCTGTTTAACGTTAGGCATAATCGTCACAATTTTTCATTAAAATAATTAATTCTAAAGCTACCAACGGACACTTGTTAACTCGTTCTTTTCAATCAAATCTAAATTACAAAAAACATTTCTTGTATCACCGTTCATATAAGCACAATATAGATAAGATTCCGCGGGAAGCAGTATTTTACTTTTGTTATTTTATCTGCATATGTATGTATATTTACATACATAAACTGTTATTCCCATATAGAATCAGCTAACTCTTTTGAAAAATATCTTATCAAAATTCATCTATCCAATGTTATAAAAAATGAAATTGCTGACATGCTTGAACTTAAATAATACCCAAATGGAAATCGATTACAAAAATTTTGTTTTCGATTATTCCAGTTATTTTTTTTAAACCGAATCTCTGATACTTCAATAAGCTCCAGGGTTAAATCTAGTTCAATTCGTTTATTTTTATTTTTTTTAGTATATGTGTGTGTAGTATTTGTGTAAGCATATATGTATGTATAAGATGTAAATTTGAGTTTGTCTTTCTTAATGTATCTACAACTCATCTCTGGAGATATTGTATGTTTATATAGTAACATGGTATCACATGTACAATGTTTACTGTACATGAATGCTAATGAAATGGTATCTTCGAACAAAATTCTAAATAAATAAAATACTTAAGACTGGTTGATTTGTTTGAACTTTCCCAAGTTTATAAATGTATACTCTACATATATACGTATACGTAGCATAAAACATGAGTATAATTTCACATGATCTGGCAGCATTTATATTAAAAATTATTTATGTTATTTCATATATTTTTATATTTACAACATACATACATATGTACATATACGGACGGTTATGATATAAAATATAAATGTAATGTGTAAAAATATGTAATATATGTTTTTTAATTTAGAACATGTGCATTATAGTTTTTTTAAGCATTTTTGTTAAGTGGTAGTAAACGTTTGCCAATTAAATGCAATTAGAAGAATAAAGCTTTTGATTTGTACGATTATTTATAAATACATTCGAGTTTTTAATATTGGACATATTATATTTTGTATAATAAATATAAATAAAATTTAATTTAATTGAGTTAATTAACCAATTTAATAGACCGTTAAATTTAATTACATTCACCAAAGAGAATAATTTTGAAAATTTATCAGTTGGAAATTAAAATACTCGTATATGTAGATATACATACATAGAAATAGGTACACATTCAATTTAAAGAAAAACAAATATTTAAGTGAAATTATGCGTGAACATTTCACCTTATTACTAAACTGTTGGTAAGTTTATTGTTTTTTTTGCATTGATAAATATGTGAGTGTGTGTGTGTGTTTTGTGTATAGATATTTCGAAACCTAAAACTTTAAAGTAATTTAAAACCGGAAAGTTTCTCGAATAAAATGTCCCTGAGCTTAATAATAACCTGATAAATACCGTCTGCCAATGACATTAAAAATTTATGGTTTTGCTAAATCATCTGTTAAAAATTGACTATATGTATATAGCTTACGAGTATAATGATTTTATATGTGTTTGGTGATTTATATTGTCTATATATTATGTAAATAAATCTATCTATGTACATACATTTATTTTTTAATAGAATACATAGCTAAATTTTGTCTATAAGTTTTCATTTTCTGCAAATTTATTATATGATTTCGTTAGTATGTACATAAACATATAAAGTTCCATCACCAAAGAGATTTATTTATTTTGTTATTTCTTTGTAGATAATACAGAGTGCTCCTGATCGGGGCGTTAGCAGAATAGTGTATAGCCGTAGAGTTTTTATGAAATCCTTCTTTTCTTTACATTTATTATTATTATTAAAATTGGCTGGAACCCACGAGGATTCCGCACTCAATGCCACAAAGGCCCAGGATTCTATCCCAATTCGCAAACATGCACTGCTGCATTCGCAAACTGAACAAGTTTAGACCAAGGCAGAGAGGACAACAGTTATTTGCAGTCCTCGCAAATAACATAGATGATCTTTAAAACGGCCAGGTCCCGTAAGAATCGCTACCAAGATTCTTAACCTGTTCTTTATTAAAGATAAATCATACTTTGTTGACCTCAAATTGGGCTCCTTAATAAAGTACTTCGCCTTACAACAACTAAAACTCGCAAGCCGCTGAGACCTTAGGTCTTTCAAAGCGTAATCCTTTATAACTTTCTTCCCATAGTTGAAAGATACAGGAGCCGCTGGAGGATCAATTAAAATAAATTGGGAGCCAGCTTTGGCTAAACAATCCGCGATCTCATTGCCTACGATGTCACAATGAGCCGGTACCCACATGACCGTAACTTTATTGTTAGAACAAAGAAGGTCCATGAATTGTTTGCATTCCTTGACGAGTTTAGAAACAGTCAAGGGATTTCTTAAAGAGTTAAGTACAGCTTTACTATCTGTACACAGTAGAATACTTTTGTTTTTAACAGAAAAATTCAAAGGCCCAATAACACTACGTGTCAGCGCTATTAGTTCCGCCTGAAAAATAGTATAATGCGAACCAAGACTACCGAAAAGTCTCAGATCCGTCCAAGGACAGTAAATTCCAAAGTGGGCTCCTTAATGAAGTACTTCGCCTTACAACAACTTAAACTCGCAAGCCGCTGAGACCTTAGGTCTTTCAAAGCGTAATCCTTTATAACTTTCTTCCCATAGTTGAAAGATACAGGAGCCGCTGGATGATCAATTAAAATCAATTGGGAGCCAGCTTTGGCTAAACAATCCGCGATCTCGTTGCCTACGATGTCACAATGAGCCGGTACCCACATGACCGTAACTTTATTGTTAGAACAAAGAAGGTCCATGAATTGTTTGCATTCCTTGATGAGTTTAGAAACAGTCAAGGGATTTCTTAAAGAGTTAAGTACAGCTGTACTATCTGTACACAGTAAAATACTTTTGTTTTTAACAGAAAAATTCAAAGGCTCAATAACACTACGTGTCAGCGCTATTAGTTCCGCCTGAAAAACAGTATAATGCGAACCAAGACTACCGAAAAGTCTCAGATCCGTCCAAGGACAGTAAATTACAAAGCCTGCACTGCAGTTAGAACGAGAGCCATCAGAATATAAGACTATGGGCTCATCTAATTTAGAACAAATTACGGTGAGAATGAACCTGTAAACATGATGGTAAAAAGCTTTAACTATAAATGGATCACCTCTTTGATACACATGTCGTAAGTGGACCTAGCTTTAAACGTATGTTAATGCAACATTTTGCTTCAACTTGATTATAATTGCATTTTATATGTGTAATTTTTATATTTTGTATTTCCTTCGTAAAAATGTATCCATTATTCAAGTCATATTTGTAGACTTAACTCCTTATAAATAAAATAAAATAAAATATTCAATAAATCGGTAATTCCCTAGAGTTTATTCACAACCAGTAATATACATATTGCTTCTATCATTCCAATCATGTCTGCGTTTTATAAACAACTAGCGAGTACGCAGGCTCGGTCACGTTCTGCGTGCGGATCCGGCACGTATTATGTGAGAGCCACTTTATGGTAGGCGCGGAGATCGTTGTAGGAGACGATGACTCGCCGATGTAGATAATGACTTGGATTCTTCAAATTGTCTAGGATAGTATGAAAACCAAACTCAGGATCAAAACCGTTGGAGACATATTTTTGCCTTTAATAAACTGTAGGTTAGGTTAGGTTAGGTAAGGGTGGCTGTCCTAAAGGACTAGCATAGACACAAAATTAAAATTAATAAACTGTAATAATAATAACAAATAGATTTCGCTTGAAAATGGTAAAACTGTAAGCACCGTAGTTTTTTAAATAAATATTACCAAATGTCATTTTTTTCTTTATTTGAGAGTAATCAATGGTATACTCGTAATTTTTAACTCCGAAAAAACATAAAACTTAAAAAAGAATCTCCAACAGAAATTTCTAGTCCAACGAGATACAGAATAGGAAAATAAATTCCAATGGAATGTTGGAAATTTTCCAATCGAATTACAAATAGAAAATGGAGACCGGAAAAAGCCTTTTAAAACATAAAGAATTTGTTCTCTAGTATTTTTTTTAAATAAAATTTCATAATAAGTGATAAAAGTAAAAAAGCAAAAATAGATATTTTCCAAAAATTGAAAAATATTTTTGATTCAATTTTTAACGTTAGTATATTCGTTGATTTTTCATTTACGAAATATATTGTGAGCAACTTTATTGAATTTTTCGGTGTACAGTGTACATACGCCAAACAAAAAAATAGAAAATAATTAATTTGGAATTAAAATTTACATGGTAAAATAGAGCAAGTAGCCATATTTACTGACTTTCGAATTGTAAGTTGCTAGACTATTATTTTTCCCCAAAAACTCAGTTAGCTTTCGATTATTTTTTAAAACAACTAAGAAATAGCTCAATTTAGAGCTTTGCAGTGTTATACTTGTGAAGTATTTAACACAAAATTAAATTCATCAAACAAAACTAACTTACATTCATATGAAGCTGATTATTTACAAATGCAACTTTGCACATTTAATAGTGTCTGCCGCCAAAGCTGCCGCACACTTAATAAATAGAAACAAACATATATCCGATATCGTGTTTAACAGAAATGCCAACCAATCCTAATTTAAATTCATTACTAATTTTATATAAACGAGTATATTCGGTTATAAGGAAGAATGATGTAAAGGTAAATGAAATAATTAAATTACAACAAAATTTTGTGTATTACTTATAATCGACAACATAGATACAGGTGACAGGTTATCAATTTTAGTTTTTGTCCTAAATTATATTTACTATGTAATTAGTGAAAATTATATTTTCTTGTGAATTAGCCAAAGATTTGAACAGGCAAATGAACCGCTAACTTGTATTTTAGTTTAGGAAGGAATTTTTTATGTAATAAATTTTTGGCGCTTTATGATTTCGTGTAGATTACAATTTTTCGTATTTCTTATATTTATTTAAATTATTCTTGGATGACTTGGTACTTCTTCAGTTTGTAGAACCTAAATACATTTATGCAGATTTATAGAGTTATATATGCGAGTGAAGTTAGACCTAAATTAGAACTAAATAAAAAAAATTAAAAATAGTTTTAACTTAGTACAAATTTCACACGCCATATATGATTTGTGAAGTTTATACTAAAACTAAATATTTGTGAATGTATTAATCAAATAGAAGTGTATTATAAAAGACAGTCATCATTTAGGCAAATAATAAAACATTTAAAAAGTAACATTGAATAATTAATTTACTTCCTTTTATCATAAAAATTTATGAAATAAATAAAGCTAGAGATTCAATATTTACCACAAAAACTACTCACTAAAATTTTCAATATTTAGCACAAATCTTACTATGATTTTTCGATAGGCCCAAACTAACACTACAATCATGCCAAACCGTTTGAAAAGCTAATGGCTTTCACATGGTCATATTGAGGTTTCAGTAAATTTACACTATAGGATTTTCTTAAAAAATTGCGTATCTTAAGATTTCCACTATTTAGCACAAATCTCACTATGATTTTCCGATAGGCCTGAACTAGCACTACAATCATGCCAACCCGTTTGAAAAGCGTATGGCTTTCACATGGTCAAATTGAGGTTTCAGTAAATTTATATTATAGGATTTTCTTAAGAAATTGCGTATCTTAAGATTTTCAGTGTTTAGCACAAATCTCAGTAGGATTTTTTGATAGGCCTGAACTAGCACTACAATCATGCTAAACCGTTTGAAAAGCTAATGGCTTTCACATGGTCAAATTGAGGGTTCAGTAAATTTACACTATAGGATTTTCTTAAGAAATTGCGTATCTTAAGATTTTAACAATTTAGCACAAATCTTACTATGATTTTTCGATAGGCCTGAACTAACATTACAGTTATGCCAAACCGTTTGAAAAGCTTATGGCTTTCACATGGTCAAATTGAGGTTTCAGTAGATTTATATTATAGGATTTTCTTAAGAAATTGCGTTACTTAAGATTTTCACTATTTAGCACAAATCTCACTATGATTTTTCGATTTTCAAAAGGTTTGGCATGATTGGATTTTTAGTGTTAAAACTTTAATTTTATAAATGGTTGAGCATTTAAACCTTTTTGGATATCCAATTTTTACATCCTGTAATAGATACAATAAATAGGTATAATAATTTAATGTTCGCCTAAATGTCATTTATTTTCAGTATTCACTAATACATATACATAATACGTTGTTTTTGTTGGTTTAATTATAATTTAGGATAAACTTCACAAGCGTAGTTATTTATTTACACTGTATGTAATATTGCGTGAGGAACTAAAACACCGCTTTGTTAAACACAGCAAACCACTTTAGTTAATTTATTATAAATAAAAGAAGTTAATAAAGAAGTTAATATGATGAACTTTATTGATATTATTGATATTCTATTATTTATTATTTAATTTTAATTATTTATTAGTACGTCTGAATAGATCGCCAGTTGATGAGAAAGAGAAGATAATTTTAATTTCTATCAAGATTGTCATGTTTTTTATAGGAACATTATTATTTAAAAATCAAGCTTAAGCGCATAAATTTGAATTATAGTATATGTTCTAAAAATTAGCATAACCGAATTGTTCCTAATAATCTAGTACAAAAAATGATTGACAAACATGATTTGACATTCTGTTTACAATTGATTTACAGAAGTATAACTAACTATATAAATCTGGTTGGATTGTGTTTATTTGTAATGGTTTTAAGATAAGTTTTTAAAGAAATATTTAAATATATACATAAATCAATTAATATAATCTGATGTTTTAACTAATTATTGTTTTGTTTTAGTTTAATGACGTGTGAGACAGTTTGCGCTCAGCTAACACCGTTTTTCATAAATAAATTTGTAAATGAATAATTATTGTAGTTTGATATACAAATATAAGTGAATCGAAGTGGTGCTTTTTAGTGTTGTTATTTCGCAAACATACTCCCGCGCCTTAACGAATTTTATTTCTTAAGTATTAACTTAACTAGCTTATTGACTGGACGTTTGACTTCGTTTTTTCCTGTTTTTAATGTGACAACTCTGATGATCCCATCACTTCCAGGATGAACTCTCGTTACTCTACCAATCATCCACTGGCTGGGATACAAGTTATCTTCTTTGATAAGGACGACGTCATCGATTGTGAATTGATCGGTTTTTGTCTTCCATTTATATCTTTGTTGTAATGACCTTAGGTAATCGCGATGCCATCGATTCCAAAATCCCTGGAGTCGCTGTTGTATATTCTGCCATCGTGATAATTTATTTGATGGTACATCAGATAAGGTTGGTTCCGGAATTGTTGTTAAAGCTTGTCCAACCAAAAAATGAGCGGGTGTTAATACCTCCAAATCAGTTAATCTGCATAACGGCCTTGAATTTAACAATGCTTCAATTTGGACGATCAATGTTGTAATTTCGTCAAACGTAAGATTTGTATTAGCCACTCTCTTTAAATGGTATTTGAATGATTTCACAGACGCCTCCCATAATCCCCCAAAATGTGGTGCATGTGGTGGGTTGAAATTAAAAACAATACTTTTCTGCAATAAAAATTCAGATATTATTGGATTGTTTGATTGTTGTATAATTTGCTGCTTCATCGTTTGTAATTCTATATTGGCTCCAATTAAATTGGTTCCATTGTCGCACCAAATTTGTTCTGGTGTGCCGCGTCGTGAAATAAATCGCTTTAACTCCGCCAAAAAAGAGTCGGTATCAAGACCGCTAACCACTTCTAAATGTACTGCTTTGATGGATAAGCATACAAATACTGCTACATACGCCTTGTCTGTGGGAGCAGTTTTCCGTTTATTACTTGTTTTTATGTAGAGTGGTCCAGCATAATCTAGGCCAAATTTTGAGAACGGTCGACTTTGGGTACATCTCGCTGCTGGTAAATCGGCCATTTTTTGTCCGGCTTTGTGGATACGATGTCGAATACATATTACGCATGATTTTAGGCAGTGTTTGATCATATATCTGGCGCCTATAATCCAAAACTTACTGCGTACGATACTCAATGTCAACGAGTTGCCAGCATGCATGTGGTTAATATGAATATCACGAATTAAAAGTTCGCATACTCGGTGGTTTTTCGGTAAGATGATTGGATGTTTGGCGGAATATGTTAGCGATGATTTGCTTAACCTCCCGCCTACTCGTAGTAATCCATTTGGGTCTATGAATGGATCTAACGATGATAATTGATGGTTTACCGGTAATGACTTATTCTCCTTGAGCCTCTTTAATTCGTGGTCGAATGTCATTTTCTGAACCTTTCGAAGAATTATTATTTCTGCTTCATTCATCTCGGCTGGGGTGATCGAATCATTGTGGTTGTTTTGAAGTTTTTGTCGTTTTGATGATACTTGTGTGCTGGTTTTACAAGAGCCATCAAATACTACTCTTAATTTGGTGGTACTGCTACTGGCATTGATCACAGCGCGATGTGGTAAAAAATATTTGTCATTGTCCAGAATTGGAACGTCACTCCAAGGTATATAAGTCATGTGTTTAAGGGCAATATATTCATTCATGAATGACTTATATTCGTTGAAAAACTCTGGTGCATGTGAGGATTTCCGTTCCATTGCTCGTAACCGCTGATGCGCTGCTTTGAGTGAACTGCCTAATGAAGCTCTCGGTTCTTTGAATGGCAGTCTGACGATAAATCGACCATCGGCATCTCGTGTTGTTGTTTTTTGGTAATACATTTCGCATGAATTGTTAAGCATAGATGGTTTAACAAGAGCAGCTACTTCTTCAACTTCCCAAAACTTCTTTAATAGCTGATGTAGATCCTCATGATCGGTTTGGATAATTGGATTGGTGGTGGCGTGTAAATTAATGGATGATGCTTCATTGATCCATGCTCCTGCAATTAACCAACCAAATTTGGAAGCTTGCAGTATTGAAAATCCATCGATACTACGTTTCTCGGGGTTCAATATTTCAAAAAATACGTCTGCTCCTAGTAGGACATCTATTTTGTTTGGCATGAAAAATTGTGGATCTGCTAACTCTAATCCCATAACTTGGTTTTGTATAGTGATTCGTTTTGTTGGCAACATGTTGGTTATGTTTGTTATGATATGAGCTTGTAAATTTAATTTATAGTGTTTGTCTACACGTGAATATATGGTCATATCGATTTTCCCCTTTGTTATTCCAGCTGATGAAGATGCTAGACCGTATATTGATATGGAAGATGGGCTTCGCTTAAGGCCTAGGCGTTGGGCACATTGTTCGGTCACAAAAGATGATTGCGAGCCTGAGTCCAAAAGTGCTCGAACTAACTGGAGTTCTCCGGTACGTGATACTACATGTACGACTGCAGTTGGTAGTACCGTGGTTGGCGATGCATAGAGCGTATGCAAAACGGTTTTTGTTGGTTCATTCGTAGATTTAACTTCATTGCGATTATCTTCTGGTGAATTATGAAATGCTGGTTCATTGAACGAAATATGATGACTAGTAGATTGACGAGTTTCTGGTTGTGTTTTGGGTTGGCCTGGATGAACATGTAGCAACGTGTGATGACGAGTTCGGCAAATAATACATGAAAATTTTGAAAAACATTTTGCACTTGTGTGACCTCTTTTTAAACAGTTTTGGCATAAATTGTTTTCGTTCACAAATGTTATTCTTGTTTCAACACTATTATTTTTAAACACTGGGCACTTGAACAATGGGTGTTGTTGTTTACAAGCTAAGCACTCAAATACCGAATTATTGTTAGCGACTACAAATGATTTAGCAGTAGATCTTGTAGTTACTCTTTTGGCTGCATCACAAATTTCCAAGACGTCACATCTTTTATTTAAAAATCCTAATAAAGCTTCAAACGTAGGAAAATTTTGACCAACTGATTCATTTGCCCATAACTGCTTAGACTCATTGTCAATTTTATTTAGCAAAATATGTATGAGCCACGGATCACGTGTTTCAGCGTCTGGTCCCAACGCACGAAGCCCACGAATTACCTCGTCACTTTCTTCGGTAACTCGACGCAATTCTTTGCCGTTCACTTGTAAACATGGCTTTTGGTCAAAGAATGTCTGAATCAGTGATGTTACAATCGGGGTCATTTTGTTATATCGATTACAAATTTTGTCCCATGCTTCGGCATAATTATTTTCGGTAATTGGAATATGACGGATAAGTGCAGCTGCTTCACCCGAAAGTAAGCCTTTTAGTATTTGCAATTTATGGACCGCCGTAATATTGTGGTTATCATGCACTGTTGTAAGGTATAGATCATGAAATGATGCCCAATACTTATAATCTCCAGAAAACGGCTCAATGTTAATTTTTGGAAGTCGCACGTGTTGCGACGTGTTAACGCCTTCGTAAAATGTCCTTTGTTGTTCAATAAAATGGCCTAACGTGGTATTAAGTTCATGTGTATCTTTGATTCCACCTCGTCCATGACTAGTACTTGCTTTGATTAACAATGCACGTGCCTTAAAATATATATCATCGACCCTATTGGTATCTGGTACATATATTGGATTTTCGCACAACTGATCTTCAAGGTCGTTAAAAGCTTGATATCGAGTCTCTAGTGTGTCTAACCGAACCTTTATATCTTCAAGAGTTGTATCCTCCGTAATTGATTCACTAAAACGCATAATATGAAGCATTTGATTATGCGCTCGATCACGTAACCGTTCTACTCTATCGGTCATAATTAACTTAACACTTTTCACTGTTCACTTAAAATGTTTATAACTATAGTTTCTAGAACCCGCGGTGTGGTTTTGTACGCTCACACGAATTATTGGTCGTATAAATAAATTAAATAAATTTATACTTATCTGAGTTTATTATAGTAGGATGTAATTCCCGGGTTTCGGCACCAAAAAAATGTATGTAATATTGCGTGAGGAACTAAAACACCGCTTTGTTAAACACAGCAAACCACTTTAGTTAATTTATTATAAATAAAAGAAGTTAATAAAGAAGTTAATATGATGAACTTTATTGATATTATTGATATTCTATTATTTATTATTTAATTTTAATTATTTATTAGTACGTCTGAATAGATCGCCAGTTGATGAGGAAGAGAAGATAATTTTAATTTCTATCAAGATTGTCATGTTTTTTATAGGAACATTATTATTTAAAAATCAAGCTTAAGCGCATAAATTTGAATTATAGTATATGTTCTAAAAATTAGCATAACCGAATTGTTCCTAATAATCTAGTACAAAAAATGATTGACAAACATGATTTGACATTCTGTTTACAAGTGATTTACAGAAGTATAACTAACTATATAAATCTGGTTGGATTGTGTTAATTTGTAATGGTTTTAAGATAAGTTTTTAAAGAAATATTTAAATATATACATAAATCAATTAATATAATCTGATGTTTTAACTAATTATTGTTTTGTTTTAGTTTATTGACGTGTGAGACAGTTTGCGCTCAGCTAACACCGTTTTTCATAAATAAATTTGTAAATGAATAATTATTGTAGTTTGATATACAAATATAAGTGAATCGAAGTGGTGCTTTTTAGTGTTGTTATTTCGCAAACATACACAAAATGTGTTATTTATATTAAATGAAAGTTAAATTAATTAAAAATGTCTCGTCATTGCTCCGTTGGGCGTTGTTGATATACGTTATACATCTTATTAAACATCGCACCAATCCAAAATCTCTAATTTGTAGGACAAATAGAAGACCTATTAAATGCGATGCTGAAAAACAGCAATTAATGTAGACAAAATCGACCTTTTGATAGACGAAATTTATAAATTTAGCAAAATCTAAAATACAATTTGTACAAGCCAATTGGTGTATTCAGCACACTGAGGTCTGCAATTATTAAATACAAATATATAATAAATATAATTAAATACCAACAGTATCATACAATTGATTTGTATGACTGTTTTGATTTAGTTCAATACTCAAAGCATCTATTCCAAACAAGATTTATTGATCAATTATCCAGCCAAGAACAATATGAACGAACAAGAGGTATAGTATATTAAAGGCGATGGATTTCTTTCTAAATCAACGACTGATGAATATGGTGAGTTTAGCATATTGTACCTTAACAATATGACACTAAACCAGATATCATTATAAAATTTTGAGGTGTTAGAAACCATAAAATCACCTTAACATTGACTGTGGAAAGTGCTAGTAAATGTGAAAGTGCGACCATATACGAAATGAAGATGATAGTATAAAAGCTTTGGATAGCTTTAAGAAATCGTTTGACTGAATGATACATAAATGCATGAGTTTTATCTCTTTCTAATACATATTATAACTTAAAACATGTACGAGTACATGGAAACGACACACGTCACGTTTTAATCCACGAAATCCAATAATTGATCACACGTGTCAACGAATCAACCGAATAATTTTTGTACGATCTAAACTGTCCTATTTTGTATGTATAATAATGAAACATGTATTATGCTGTAATAATTTAGGTCCTACAAATTTCATATGTAATATTACAAATTGCGTACTTTGTAGTTAGATTTAGAACGTTTTAGTTAAATCGAATCCCATTAATTTGTATATTATACAACCAAATTAATTATACATATAATTAATTTTTCAATACTAATTGACTACAATTCATGCTATCTATTTATAGTATAGTAGGTATTAAGTACATGTACATATAAATATGTACATAAGTACTTATAAACGGTTGTCAGTTTATTAGTAAATTTAATTGTGAATTTTCCATTACCGCTTTTACATGTTTAATTTCAGATATATTTTGTTGACATAATGCCGGATTATATGTGTATGTATATGTTATTACTCACAGGTAAATTGTGTTTATTCGAATTCAATATTCCAGGTTATAACAACAGAAAGAATTTATATAACAATCATGGAGAGTTTATGCTGCAACTATGTTCTGTCACTCCATCAAATCTTCGTTCGTCAAACTGTGCTGCTCACTGATAATAAAATAAGTTTTATCAATTCAGTAGATGACATAAGTTGTACATACACCAACGTGTTATAAAATCGAGCAGCTGTGCTTTACTTCAGTTGTCAAAAATATGTTGTATATAAAAAACCAAGTTGTGGTTCGATTTATTAATTAATGTTAATTCTAGTATATTTCACACCGTTTGTAAAACATATTTGAAATGGTATAAGATTTTAACATGAATTAAATAAAAATACATAATTAATTCTAATATTAATGTAAACAAAAATTTGTAAATTTAAAATAAATCTTACATGGATATCGAACCTCATAATTATTATTACAGTGTCTGTCTAGCCGCCTTGTTGAAAGGACCGATTTTTTACTTTTCATATGATCAGTTCAATAAGCATGCTGCCTACAATCTCGAAGTTATTTGAAAAAATGCTAGTAACGAAGTTGAAACCAGTATTAGAAGAACGGCATATTATTCCAGACCATCAATTTGGGTTCCGAAACCAACATGGTACCACAGAACAAGTACTTAGAATTGTATAGTATGCAATCAAAAACACCGTTGAGGAAAAGAAATATTGTTCTGCTGCCTTCTTGGATATTGCAGAAGTCTTTGATAAAGTTTGGCACGATGGGCTAATATACAAAATTAAAGGACTTCTCTGGGAAACTATCTCCTTCAAAGGCAGTACATGGTTAAACAAAATAATGCAACTACTTGTTTAAATGATATCTACGCAGGTGATCCACAAGGCAGCGTTTTAGGTCCAATATTATACCTGCTGTACACAGCTGACTTACCTGTAACCAACAAGGTAGTCATATCAACCTTTGCCGATGATACGGCAATCCTGGTGTCACACATTAATCGCGAAACTGCCTCAAAGGAATTACAGATCATCTAAACAAAATCGAGAACTGGCTTATGACATGGCGCATAAAAGAAAACGAAAACAAATCAACTCACGTCACATTCACGCTAAACAAACGCACTTACCCACCAGTGAAATTAAACGACAAAAATATTCCTCAACAAACCAAGGCCAAATACTTAGGCATGCACCTGAATAGAAGGCTAACATGGAAAAATCATATCGAAGCAAAACGCAAACAAATAAAAATGAAAATTTTCAAAATGTATTGAATGATCGTAAAGGTAATCTCAGCTGTCATTAACCAATAAAGTTTTATTGTACAAAGTAATAATCAAACCCATATGGACATATGGTATTCAATTATAGGGATCCACCAGCGTGCCAAACAGAGAACTCCTGCAACGAACCCAAGCCAAAATAGTAATATACACGATGGTACATTCGAAATAGTAATATACACGATGATTTTGGAACTAAAATTATCAAAGAAACCATTAAAGAATTCAGTTCAAAATATTACTCAAAACTAGAGACACATCCCAATGAATTGGCCAGGGATATATTAAAACAGCCACAATTTAGGCGACTTAGAAGAGCAGATCCATTTGGACTGATGAACCTTTAAATATATTAAATGTTTAGGTTTTATATATAAATGTAATCTAAATTAATTAAATAGTGAACACTAATAACAAGTAGTAACATTGGTTAAGACTTAAAATATGTAATAATTTTAGCTTAAGATTTGAATTCATCTTGTTAGTTTCTTAGTCAAGAATAAAGCCATTGGCAGCATTTAAAAAAAAAAAAAATATGATCAGTTCGTAAAAACATAAAATATTTATTGATTCAGGAGAAACTTCACACGATTGCATAGATTAGTATAGTTTGAAATAGCAAATTCCTTATGTTTTACTTTTTTATTTGGACTGTTTAGGACAAACTTCACGCGAATACTATTTTTTTAAATTAATATGAATTATTTTCGTTATGCATGTCACTTTATGAATTAAGATGAATTTTCTTAAGAAATAAATGATTGATTATTAATTAATTATATTTATTTTTTAATGGTATTTCCATTCGAAAATTTATTTAATATTTCAGGCTATGATATAAAATACTTACATTAATATTGATCGTATAGTTCGCTGTAAAGGCGAATTAATTGAGTTTTTATTTGGTTATTCGTAAAGACACATGAAGCAGCCGTGGTGTTTACCATTGATATTTAAATTTTTACTTTATCATACTTACCCTAGTGAGGATAAAGTATTGTAATGGAAAAAAAAAACAGTTCAGATACCTTATGTTCCCTGAATCCAAATTAACCATTTTTGAAAGTTGATTTTTCTGTTAATCTACTTCAGATGTTTAATTATTTCTTATTTGCAGGTCTGATAGACTTTTGGTAGAAATTTATCCAAGAAAACTCGAAGTATTCACATATCAATACATATCACAACATTTAATCACCATTCAAAACAAAATTATATAAAAATTATATTTCAGAAGTATTTGTGGTCTTTGTAGAAATGAGTTTTGTAGAGAATCATCTGGACTACAGCAAAATTTTTAATAAAGCAATCAAACATTTTTTGATCAATTATGAAAATTATTAATTAAATATTGGTTTGCATAGTGTTTTTGTATATTAAAATTATATTAAGATTAAGATTTCAACGAGATAATTTAAATAGACTTAGCCTAATTTAATTAAATACTTAAAAATTAAAATTATTTCCAATTTGACTGCTCTAATAAATCCGCATTTGACAGTGAATAATTGTCTCTTGAAAACAATGAGATATTTGCTGAGCAACTAAAAATTATTCTGCTTGTATACACGTCTGTATGGTAAAGTTATGCATCAGGTTTTTTAAATAGTAGTCATAAATCTAATTATCAATATTAATAGTGTTCTGTTTTTACTATCATATTTACAAATTAATCGATTTCCGTGTGTTCCTTTTTAGTCCAGTTTTTGAATTTTGTGTGTATTGTACACGTGTGCACGTGTACAATAGTACATTTTAAAAATGTAATGCCATGAAATTTTAAATTTTACGCTGACTCAATTTGAACCACTTTTATGAACATAAGTACAGGCTTATATTATTTTGTAGGAACTAATAAAATGTATAAATTTTAAGGTATGTACATAATTTTTAAATGAAATTTTATATCAATTTCTTATAATAGATGTTTAAATGACTATTTAACAATAAATTTAAAAACGCTCAAGTAGCCGGATACGAGATTTAGGATCGGCACGTGGAATGTGCAGTCACTTAGGAAACTAGAAGTGCATGAATGAGTATCGACAGGAACTCGTTGCTCTTCAATAAACCTGGCCTAAAACTGGAGACCATGTGCTCCAGGGCTATACGTTGTTACACAGTGGAGATGGCCTCGGAAATTTTGGAGCTGGATTTCTTCTTGGGCCGCAGGTAAAGAAGGCTGTTTTGAATTTCCAAGCAGGCAATAACCGATTGTGTAAGCTTCATTTGCGCATGAAGTTAGCCAATCTGACTATAATTTGTGTACATGCATCCTCGCGGAACTTCCAGCATCAAAATTCACCAAGTGTTAGTTTTTAAAGGACGGGGTCGAGTTATACAAGATGTGAGGACATAACGGTCAGCAACCACATACGAAGGCATCGATCATCATTTGGTCGCTGCAAAGTAACGATGGAAGTTTTCGTGGAATACAGTGAAACGCAAGGGCCGTTTCAACTGTGTAGGTCTGATAAATGAAGATCAAAAGATACGATATCAGGATCTTGTCAACGACAACGTTTAGGAACCTAACTACCGGTCTGACTGCGTGAACTCTGTTTGGGAAGTACTGTAAACTTCGGTTAGTGCTACTCAACAGACTTAAGGTATAGTGAAAGTAAGACCATATAATGATTAGTTTGATATAGGTTCTGAAAGTACAACGCAATGAGCGCAGTTCGCGTAATTTCTGTAAAAGAATAACTGGATTGCACCATAGTTTCAGGCCTACGTCAACCGTCATTCTACATAGAGTGCAATAATTCAGAGCTCTTGATATTCGGAGTGCATACTTTGTGGACCTGGTTTTTCGACCTTATTCGATTAGTATGGCGATCTCAAGTGGCCCACCTTCAAGAAAGTTAAATGCTTGAAGTGGGAGATTTACTGTTAGAGCTACTGTCCTATATTACATTGGATAGAGTCAGCCCTCTAGTGGAGGGCCTTATTGGTGACTATGAGGGTTTAGCTTTCAGTTACTGTTGAACTGCAGATCAAAAATTCCAAACCAAAATACATGATCTCTGGTTATAGGGCCAATATCATCAGATTTTAATAGTAGCCAGTGGAATTTTGGGGAGGAGGTTCAAATATTTGGGTTCTCTTATCACTCAGTGTGGGTGAGGATATTAAAGTGCGGCTGGCAGCTGGCAGTCGTGCTTTGTATCCTCTAAGGCCACTGCTAAAATCTAAATACCTATCAAGTTCCGTGAAGCTGAAGCTTGACAAATCGATAATCAGGCCCGTTGTTATGTTAGATTGTGAAAGATGTACGCTGACGAATGATTACGAGAGAAGTAGATGATACATACCGAGCTCTGTACACTATCGAGATCAAATATGAAGAAGATCCCCAATATTGTACAAGATACAAGATCCGAGAGTAAGCTGGCTTGGTCAAATTCTGCGTGCAGATCCAAAAAGAATTGTGCAGTGATCTCTGAAGGGAGAGCCACCATATGGTAGGCGCATTGGTCGTTGCAGGCGACCATGGTTCTACGGTGTATAGAGAGCGTCTTGACCTATTCAGATTGTCTAAGAGAGTATGAAGACCAAGCTCAGGATCGTAACCGTTGGAGCTAAATTGTTGGTTTAGTAAGGGGCCAGTAATGGCCTTTAAAAACTGATTATTATTATTATTTTTTATTCATTAATAAAACATATAAATTACCCGCCCAAATCCAATTTGACGTTACATATACATACATCAAATTATTCCCTCCATTTTATTTTTTATACACAAAAACAGGCTAACAGTTTTTTAATTATGTAGAAGTTTCGTCCAGTTTCGAACTATCGCGACAGGTTTTATAAGGGTTTCTTAGAATTACTTGAAATCTATATTGAAGAAAATTTGAAACTAGGATTACAATTATAGTACGCAATATGAGAAATTAATTGAATATCAAAAAATCCGGGCGTTTTACTAGCATTTTTGAGAGTGGTAGCTAAAAGTAATGAGGAATTCACAATTTATTCACAATTACTCACTTCACAATTTACACTACTAGTGTAAAACTAATTTTTGCCGAATGTGATTTTACGGTCGTAAGATAAATTATTGTATATAAATTATGACATTTAAATATATTTATATATATACATATATATATATATATATATATATATATATATATATATATATATATATACATATATATATATATATATATATATATATATATATATATATATATATATGTATATATATAAATATATTTAAATGTCATATAATAATAAAATATATATATATATATATATATATATATATATATATATATAAATATATATATATATATATATATATATATACATGTATACATATAAATATATTTAAATGTCATATAATAATAAAATATATATATATATATATATATATATATATATATATATATATATATATATATATATATATATATATATATATATAAATATGTATATATATATATATATATATATATATATATATATATATATATATATATATATATATATATATAAATATATATATATATATATATATATACACACATATATATATATATATATATATATATATATATACAGTATATAATATATTGGACAATTTAAAAATTTAATTGTTTAATTCAATTAACATAAATTGCTGTAACAATTGATAATTTAATTATTTATATCGACGCACGTGATATAGTCGTTTGCGATAGTGCCAATAAAAAGTCGTGTCCAACATTCTTTTGATATCCACCTTTAAGTACTCAAATTTCATTTTCACAATAAAAATAATACATGATATCAAATATTTATGGAGTTACCATTTGCAACAACACTTACAAAGGCTAGAATTTGTAAGTGATGTGCAATCGCAGTGTTTCTTTGAGCCGTTCGCAATAATGATTCTAATTCTTGAATTAAATGAGAAACCAAATGTTTCGGTAGTTTCTATAAAAACTTATAAACATTTGTCCCGGCAAATTAAATGGATTTTCTTTATCCCTTAAAAGCAATCGAGTAATTCTCATATGCGCCGTATTCTTTGAATTTCCTCAGTTTCCTCTATCATCAGACGAATCATATCTATTTTATTAATTTTTCTTTACAGATTAATTAAATTAATTGATTAAATTTACAATAATTTTTTATTTGTATGCACCCATTAAATCATAATAAAATTTATTTTACTGAATAAAATATATTGACGTTAACAATAACATTATCCGTTAAGTTTTGTTTATATTAACTTATCTTGCGTACAATTTTATTTACAGAATCTGATTTTAGCGGGGCAAGATAAATGAACACGTTAACTATTTCACAAGTTAATTTTATCGCGTTATCACTTTACAATTTATCTTGATTTTTTGAGAATCAAGGTGCTGGTTTCCATGACCGATGGTAACCAAAAATCACAGCTTTCCATGCAGTACATTTTTAACATTCTCCGAATTGCACTGTAGTACTGTGTAACGGATTCATAGCGATCAGCACATCCTTGTAGCGGGGTAGCGTTCAGAGGAATCTGGGGTTCTAAATTGACCGCCATAATTTGCGAAACTGTTCAAAAAAATAAATGATGTGCAAGTGAAATTTCAAAACTCTAGGTCCGTCTAATCTCGCATTATCACTACGTACCTCACCTCACCATCAAAAGGAAAATTACCACATTATTTAAAAATAAAGATCATCACAAATTAATTTTTAAGTTTAACATTTTGATTTATTATTTAGTAAATTAAATACGATGATTGTTTTATATCATTACAAAAGAAAATTGAATAATTTTAATTAATATAATATATGTAATATGGTTTTAATAAATATAAAAGAAAATCGCGAACGGCTAAAGAAAATTTAAAGTTAACAGATCTTTTTACGTATCACGTTATTTCGATCACTGGATAGAATATAGTTTTAAACATATAATCACTTACCACGCTTGAATCCGGCAGAGCCCGTTGCAAACTGTAAAGCAATATGGTTATATACTCGTATATGTCTACATATATTTTTTTTTTGAACTTAGGAACTGCGCTAATTTTCACTAAAATTTTCCTTTAGCGACTTTTTTTTCCAATTTTCAATTTTTAAACAATTATTATTATTATTACTAATTTTTTTAATGCAACACTACACACGAATATAGAATAAATATTATTTATATAGATTTTCACTTATAACTAATTATAGATTTTCACTTTCTTTAATTCGACCTTGACAATAATCAAGATGATGATCAGATGATATATTATGTTGAAGGGAAATGAAATATATGTAAATTATCCAGAAAATCAAATGATTCTATGATTTCTTCAATATTTTTCTGAAGCGAATTAGTAGATTTTAACAAAAATGTTGTGACCAATGCAACGGCTGATCGCCGTTAAGCTTTAAGCGGTGTGTTCAAATTATAGTTTTTTTGTCTACACTATATGTAATAGGAATTCGCTATTCTGCTATAATGGAGTAATAATTCCTCCTCACGTTTTCTATTTTTCAGAAATGGTTGAATAAACATATTTAGAGGATACCCAAATAAAATTAGAAGTGCTAAATTTAATTTATAATTACCAGTAATTTGTTGAATTGCACGAAAATATAAATTTTAATAATTTTTATTACCGCTTCGATTGAATCAAGCTTATAATTGACTCTCAAGCCGGTCTTAATTTATTTTATTATCCACCTGTTAACCTTTCGGATCGAAATTATTTTGATGCATTCCGTTACTGATATCAAAAAAAGAGAGTGGAGAAGAAACCAAACTGGTCCATGTACTCATTACTATTAATAATATTGTAGAATCAGGGCTATGTAACATAAGCTTATTTATTTTGTTTAGTCAGGATATAATTAAGAATTTAAAAAAAGCATACGTAACAACTGTAGCCAATTCGCACTGTTTTATTTAGTTGCTGGATTATCTAATTTAATTATTCATCTAATTAAAGTTTTTATAGTTGTAGCACCCAGTAACAGTATACCTGGAACAAATATGGTTATTCAATTTGAATTTCTTAGAGGTGAAACATAGAATTAACATATTTATGTCATTTAGTGTTTGAAGTTCAATGTTTTGGCTGTAAAATCAGACATTTTTAATGCTATATATAAATACTGCATTTATGAATCACATCGTAATACTAACTAAATCTACCGTAAAATATAATTGGCAACATAAGCACGAAAGAGATATAAAATTAACACATAGAATTTAAGGCTTACATGTTTATACCCTTAAAATAAAAAATAATACTAAAAAACATAATAAATCATTAAGGTATTTTAAAAATTAAAATTAAAAAGTTATCAAAATATACGCAATATAAAAAACGTTTCATATGTGTGGTAACCATCGGTCTAAAAACAAGTCATGTCCTAATATGACGTTAAAATTAAATTAACAAAATATAATAAAATGCAAAAGGGTTTTATTATATAAGGACACACAATTTAATATTATATAAACCATCTCTAGATTCTTGCAAGCCGCTAAAATTATAGGCACGTGTGTATGTACCATTTAGATTAGATATATGTACACATGTTTCGTATATATTTAGCTATGAACGAATGGTTTCTACATATGATCAATAATAGTATACATATATACGCTATAGGTACTCGTATATGATGTGAATGAACATTTTATTTTAATATTTGGATAGAAATCGGTTCTAGATCATCACATGTCTTATTCACAGTAATCATTCCATCACGGCAGAATAAACCACACAAATAAAAAAAATTAGTGTTGACAATAGAATTTCAATTTCTAGGAAACTAAACTATGGTTATACATACATATATATATATAAATGAATACATATAGTTATAGAATACTAATACATATTCTATGTTTGGTTATGTACGCTAAACCATTCTATATCCTAGACTTTTCGATTGTAAAATTTAATCCATCAAAATCAGTACAAATTTTTTAGTAACACATACAACACAATGGCTTTAGTTAAGAATATATATATGTATATATTTTGTCAAGCAATATTTCACAAAATAACACAAAAACATAAAGAATAAAAATGACGACAATAATACAAAACACTATTTATCATAAAAATTTTGAAAGGATAAAATGTGTACAGTCTATTTTTATATGTTTCGTGTTTGATAAAAGCACACGAGAGTGGTGATGGTGATGTGAGATGGGTATGGAAACATATGACTATAATAATAGGTTATGACATCCGGAAAAATAAGTAAGCATACTAAAACGTAATTTAGTACTATATACCATTTTTGAATGTTATCCAAAAAAGCAAAATTTGAACACATATACAAACCAAGAAATTGGAAGCAGCAATAATATTTACGATATATGTATATTATTATTGTTTCGCTCAAAGCATTCATTAAAATTATAAAACAAAACAAACTTTGTAAGAAATTAAAAACATTTTATTTGGTTTTTTATTTTTTTGGTTGATATACTCTCTGATGTTGGTAGTTTGATAAAAAAAATTATAATTCTTTGATGAACAAAATTTAATTAACCTTATTAAAGCTTGCTTGAACACATAACAAGCTTTTGATTTTTGTGAGATAATATTTTTGCTTCACATTTATTTTGGTTGTCATGCATTAAGAGAATATAGACATTAAGGTGATAATTATATAGTAACTGGAAACTTATTGAACTGGTACTTCATTTTCTGATGAAACTTCAAACTCTTTCTGCTCATTAATATCAATACGCTGTTTCGTTAGACTGGTGCCCTACATGAAATTAGGTAGGTATTTTCCCTTTTTGTAGTTGTATTTAAATCTAATAATATAATATTTGTTGGATAAATGGATGTGAATGCCAGAATAAATGTATATAAGAGAAGTAAATAACAATCTAATATAAATGATTTTTATATTTTCTTGTGTCCATTCTATACTATTTACATACACGGCTGATGGCTTTATGTAGATATTTATCCGTTTGTACGCGTATTGCCAACGATCGACGTTTTATTTATAACGTTACAATTTTTAAAATAATTTAAATTTGCTAATTTTTAGTTTTAAACAGATTTTAACATTGTATCTTAATATTTAATTTTAGTGTGATATTATTAATCTAATATATAAAAATAGTGTCTGTAATGATTGTAATAGCCTTTCTCAGGAACCAGACATCGCAGGAAGCTGAAATTTTCACCATAAATTAGGATTTTAGCCACTTGAGTTTTTGTGAAATTTGGGACCGACAGGTGGCGCTGTTTTCAAGATAGTAGGTGGTAATACCGCTATTTTTGACATTTATTTAGTTTCATAACAACACGCGCAAGAATACATCATAGGACGTAAAAATAAAAATAAAATTTATAATTAATCGTAAAAAAACGTAGTGATTTTTAATAATTTACACAAAATAACTGTTAAAAATAAATAAATTAAATTAAATTGTGATTAAAAATAAAATTTTACAAAAATACAAGAGCACGAATTTTGTATTGCAATTATTATTAATTTTAAAAAAACTTTTATTGTCAATATTACAGTAAGTATTTCTTAAAATTAAATTACAACAAATTTAATAACTCTTTAGAGTTAAGTTTTTATTTATGTATATGTTGAATTCTTCAGAATCAACTACTTGAATTGTCTTTTTGTCCGAGCTCTTTAGAGTTGGAATCACACTTTACAATTAAATTTAATTTTGTTAGTTTTGGTTTAATTTCATTTTTTGTAATTTTACTTAATCATCATTTATGTTTTTTATATCGATCATGTTGAAGACATGTGTCGAATTTTATAACCTTTTCCGTTCTAAATTATTAATTTGCATTTTTTGGTTTGTGTGAAAATTATTGAACATGATACTTAAAATAAAATAGTATCATGTGCATTTTTGTTATTTTTATTTCCTGTGTGTGTATTTTTCATACACGTAACTCTCCCTTCGTTGGCGTTAGAATTCTCCTGAATTCGATTTATAACCTTTACTTTTAGATTTTTTCTTTTATAACATTTATAGATAATTATTACTATTATTATTACTATTAATATTATTACAAATATACTTATTCCTGAGTATACAAAAGTTTTATGATATTTTAAAAGTTTTATTTCTTCTATATTCTTATTTGTTTCTAATATTATTTCTTTGAATGTTAATGTACTATTTATAGGTTTATATTCTAGGTTTGGAATTATATAGTTATCTTTTATTTCTTTAATATTATTATAAAATGTTTGGTTTCCTAAATTAATGGTACAGTTATAAAATCTTATAAAATAATTTCCATTTAATGTAAATTTTCTCTCATCATAATTTGATTTTAAAATTAGATTATTTGCTAATTGTATTATTATACTATTATCATTAATATTATAAATTTCTGTGTTACAATTTTTTATTTTTTCACAATTTTTACTTAAAATACAATGTTTTAGCTTATTTAACTGATGAAAAGATTTACTTTCATCTAATTCATAATATTCATTATTTATTTCAAATGTTTTTGTAATTTGGTAATTTATTGTTTCACAATTATTTATATTTGATAAAGGAATGATTAGTTTCTTATTTATATTATTCATTTTATATGGTATTTTAATTAGAAATATTAATTTATCAGTACTAGTTTTTGAAAAACCTACTTTTAAATTTCTTAACTTATTAATATCTATTTCATAATCTATAATTTCTTTATAATTTAATAATGATGGATGTATAATGTTTAGGTTACTAAATATAATGTTATCTTGTAAAGCATCTATTATTCTATCTATTTCTTGTATTTTTAATTTGATATCAAATATTATTAATTTAGTTAAAGTTTGATTTTCTTTACTCATTAAGAAATCTTGCATAATCTGTCTGTCATCTAGAATTGTATAGTATAATTTGTATATAGTTTCGTTGAGATTGTTGTTAATTTGAATTTGTTTATTTACATTTGATACTATGTTTTCGTTATTTTTATCAATTAAATCTAAATGTTTATTAATTATTTGTCGGTCCTCGTCGTCCATAGTTCCTGATATCCATTTATTAATTGTTCCAAGAAAATTAATTAGTCCTCTTTTATGTATTGAATGATGTCCGTCTTTTAAAGTCATTAGTTTATATGATAATTTATCTAACTCTTTTATAAATGAAGTTTCAATATTGTATTCTATAAATTTTGGTATCATTCTTTTAATTGTTGTTTTAATATCTAATATTGTTGTTTCTAATGGTGTTAAATCTACAATATGTAAAGAGTAATTATATGTTTCAGGTATTAGTATTTGGGTTTCTTTAAGTATGGTGTATCCAGTATTAGTCTCTATCTTCTCGACTAACAGTTGAGCATGTATTGGTATTGTTATCATCATTGTCATTAGTATCAGTATTATTGTAGTCATTGGGATCTGCAAATTTCAATGGTCTTTTAATATTTGTGGGGTGTACATTGGTTAGGTTATGCTTTCTAAATTTCGGTTGATCTTTGTGTCTCAAAGCTTTATAATTTTTTATATATCCTTGTTCTCTATTTTCTTTGTAATCTTCTCTACTTTTATTGTATTTTTCTAATCTTTTGTTTTGTGCGTTTGTCAAATTATTATGGATTTCTTCTCTAGATAGTGCTCCTTCTTCGGCGTTTAGTGGACTACATTTGATGGTACTATGGTATTGATTATTATAACTTTTAATGGCTTCTAACATTTGGATTCTCACTGGGTTATTTTGCTCTAAGTTTAGAATTCGTAATTTTTCAGTGAGGGTATTGTTTAGTCTTTCTACGTCTGAATTCCCTGTATGGCTATTGGGTTTGGCTAAATGTAACTCTATTTGTTGTTGGTTTAAAAATTCTTTAACATTGATATGTTTAAATTCATTGTCTGCCACTAACTTTAAGGGTTTTTTGTGATTAAAATACATTCTAAATTTTTCTATTAATTCAGTATGGTTTCTGTTTTCTAAAGGGTAGGCTGTTGCGAATTTCGTGAATTTATCTATGAAAATTATAAAAGATTGTTTTTTATTTACGTAAGTATCCACATGAACTATTTCATTTTTGTTTGTAGGTATTTCGGTTTTTTCGAATTTTGGTTTTATTGGATTTCTATCATATTTTCCTCGGTTGCAAATGTCACAATTATTAGTAACTTTGTTAATATTTTAATGTTTTTGTTGTAGACTTTAAATTTTAGATTTTCATATAATGAAATAATACCAGGATGTTTTTGTTCTTTATGGTGAATCGATACGATTTTAATTAATTCGTCCTCTGATTCTACATCTTCTGCAAAATGGGTACATTTCATAAATTTTGTGGTTGGAAATTCTTCTATTAATATTTTTTGGATAACATAAAACTCCCTATCTGAAATTTGGGTATGAATTGCTACTCTTGTCCCTGTTAAGTATGTTTTCAATTTATTGACCAATTCTTCTTTGGTTATGGTTGGGTTAATATTAATTCTACGATTTCCTAAGATATTTTCTAACTCGCTAGTGAAATTTTCAGTGAATATTAACTGTGTTTTGAACCTATTTACAATTGTTTCTAAGATTACTATATTATCATTCTGTTCTTCTAATTGAGAATGTATTGTCGGTTGTATTGAGTTATTATCGGGAACTTCATCTACTATTTCTTCATTATTGATCTCATAAAAAATATTTTGTAAAGAAAGGTTTCTCCCTTCGTTAGATTGAAATATAGTTCTTATTTCATTAATTTCATGGCTATCTGTGTTAATTCTACTTAAAAAGTCTGCAATCTTATTCTCCTTACCTTGTAGATAACTAATTTTCATGTTATATTCTCCAAGTGATAAGATCCATCTTTGGAGTCGGGGATTTAGATCCTTGCCTAAGTATTTGGTGTGTAACCATTTTAAGGCTTGATGATCGGTTTTCAACTCGAATTGTTTTCCGTAAATATATGGTCTAAAGTATTTTATCGACCATACTACTGCTAGTAATTCTTTTTCTGTAGTGCTGTACCTGATTTCATGGTTATTTAACGTTCTACTCGCGAAAGCTATCGGGTGGTTGTCTTGAAGTAACACAGCTCCAATTGCGAATTGGCTAGCGTCTGTGTTTAGCACGAATGGCTTGTTGAAATCTGGGTATTTTAGAATAGGATGTGTTGTCAACAAAATTTTTAATTCTTCGAATGCGTTTACGTATGTTGGGTCTAACTTATTGATTTTTACATCTTTTTTAAGGTATTTCGTCATCGGTTGGGCTATTTTTGCATAATCTTTTATGAATTTTCTATAATATCCTGTTACTCCTAGAAATGACTTTATCTGTTTCTGTGTTTCGGGTAGTTTTAAATTTAATATATCTGTTATCTTTTCCAAGTTTGGCTTTAATCCTTCTGGTGTCAACGTATGACCCAGATATTCAGTTTCTTTGCAGAAAAAATTGCATTTGTCAATCTGAATTTTTAGATTAGCTTCCCTTAGTTTATTAAAAATTTTGTTTATGCTCAATATATGTTCTTGTATGGATGTGCTAAAAATTAGTATGTCATCAAGATATACTACGCAAATTTTGTTAATGAATTCTCTTAAAACAGAATTCATTAGCCTTTGGAAAGTTGCGGGGGCGTTTTTCAACCCAAAAGGCATCCTTACATACTCATAGTGTCCAAATGGTGTTGAAAATGCGGTTTTATTTTGATCATTTTTATCTACTAGTATTTGATGAAAACCTTTTGCTAAATCTATTGTTGAAAAATATTGGGCTTTTCCCAGTTTATCTAAGATATTTTCAATATTTGGAATGGGGAATTTATCGTCTATTGTGATTTCGTTGATTTTTCTGTAATCAATAACAATTCTCCATTTTTTTTCGTTAGAATTGTCCAATTTTTTTGGAACAATCCACAGAGGTGAATTATATGGTGAATTTGATTCTCTAATTATGCCCTGTTTTAGCATGTCTTGCATTTGTTTTTCAATCTCTTTCTCGTGTATTTGTGGGTAACGATAAATTTTGCAATAAATTGGATTATCATGTTTTAATTTTATACTATGTTTTATTTCGTGAGTGAAGGTCAAATTATCGCCTTCGGAAAAAAATAAATCTTTGTTTTTGATTAAAATCCCTTTTAAGTATTCCTTTTCTTCTTTATTTAAGTGGGTTTGATTAATTTTTGTAAATATTTCTTCTTTTGAATCTACTATTGGTTCTAGATGGTTTACTTGGGTAAGCTCACTAGGATATCCAATATTTATGAATGGGATTATATATTCGTCGAATATTTTCATGTGTTCATTTTTTGTATCTATGGTTGCTTCGAATGGCCTTAAAAAATTGATACCCATTATGGCATCATATTTCCTACTCTTTAGAGGGAAAATTTTCCATTCTAGCGTTCCTATTTTTATTAATTCTTTCGGGATGGGGGTCACGGTTTTTTCAGTGACAAAATTTGGTCCACCCAAAGAATTATACATTATTGGTTTTTCTAATTTGAATATTTTATATGTTAAAATGTTGGGTTTTATTAGGCTGGTATCCGATCCAGTGTCTATTAAGCAATTTATAGTATGATTGTCAAAGGTTAGTTGTATTATGGGTAATTGGTTTGATGAGGCTGTTCTATAAAATTTACCTCTTGATTGAATTCAGAATTTCTAATGATATTGTCTACTTCCATTGGTTCTTGGTTAGGAATATGATTACTTCTGTATTGGTTACTTCTGTTAGTCTCAAATTGTCGTCTGTATTGTTCTGAGTTTGTTCTAATGTTAGGTGATCTAAATTGTCCTTGATTATTTTGATTATTATTTCTAAGCTCATGTAATCTAAACTGTCCTGAAATATTTTGATTGTTAATTCTAGGTTCGGGTAATCTTAATTGTCTTGATTTATTATAATTTGTACTATTATAATAACTGTTATTTTTATCAAAATTATTACTAATGTATTTATTGCCATTATTTCTACTATTATAATTATAATTATTGTTAGAATTATTGGTACTATTATTCTTTTTTTCATGAATGAATCTTAAATTTCTATTTATTTTATACTCGTTTTTAATGATATCTTCTGTTAAATATATCTCAGATTGACACAAAATATTATCTAATTCGAATAAAGATTTTCTACAGTCAATCTGCATTTGTACTATAGGAATTATTTTTGATTTTAAAATTTGTACTAGTTCTCTATCAATTGATTGATATGTAAAATTATCCTCATCATCGAAGTCACAAATTTCACTACATTCACTCTTAATTCTATTTAATTTATTAAATAAGTCTTTCAAATTGAATACCTTTATCTCCTTTGCGTTGAACAGCAATTGATGTATTGTATTTTTTGGTCTGTATCTTAGTCGTAGTTGTTGGATTACGCTGGTCCATGTTCTTTGATTTTCCGGAATCTCCATTATGGTGTTTCTCGCACTCCCAATTATTTTGGTATTGATGAGTTTTCTCAGACAGTATTGTTTTAGCTCTTCATTATTTTGGCCACATAGACTTTCCGTTTCCAAAATACTTTTTAAGAATGACTTGAGTTTATATGTGTCATCTCCTGAGAATGGTGGTATCTCGTTAAAGTTTCTAATGATCTGATCTGGACTCAGATCGAACTTCGTTGTTTTTATTCCTTGGATTATCATTGTTTGTTCTGCTAATTGTTTTTGTAGAATATTCACTTGTTCTAATAGTTGTTGCTGGTGTTGTTGTTGTTCAACTAGTTGATTTTTTAGTTGTTCTTCCATTTTCATTTTTTATTTTATTTCACTTTTTCACTTTTTCACTCAAATTATGCACGTTCTTTTTCGAAACAAAAATAAGTTAATTTTCTTTTAAAACTTGTCAACTACGTTTAAGCAATGTTTAATGTTAAAAAATTTTTCTCGATTTTCACTCAGTTTGTTAAAAAAATTTCAATTTTTCTACTGTTTTCTGTTAGTGAAACAACTTTTTGTTTCTTCGAAAAAACTAATGTTAAGCTTTTCTACGTTTCCACTCACTTCACTAATTATTTATTATGTGATTGTTCGATCACTGAATCTTCTTCTTCGGAAGAAAATCCTATCAACTGCGCCAATTTTGTATTGCAATTATTATTAATTTAAAAAAAACTTTTATTGTCAATATTACAGTAAGTATTTCTTAAAATTAAATTACAACAAATTTAATAACTCTTTAGAGTTAAGTTTTTATTTATGTATATGTTGAATTCTTCAGAATCAACTACTTGAATTGTCTTTTTGTCCGAGCTCTTTAGAGTTGGAATCACACTTTACAATTAAATTTAATTTTGTTAGTTTTGGTTTAATTTCATTTTTTGTAATTTTACTTAATCATCATTTATGTTTTTTATATCGATCATGTTGAAGACATGTGTCGAATTTTATAACCTTTTCCGTTCTAAATTATTAATTTGCATTTTTTGGTTTGTGTGAAAATTATTGAACATGATACTTAAAATAAAATAGTATCATGTGCATTTTTGTTATTTTTATTTCCTGTGTGTGTATTTTTCATACACGTAACTCACGCGAAAACATTGATCGCAGGACGCTTAAAAGTGCATACATTTTCAATTATTGATTGTGTTACCAACAACACGAAGTGACAGTTAAAAATAATTCTAAATATTAGTCGCAATACGCGAAGAAACCAAGCCAATTAAACGATATAGAGAAAATATTAATGCTGACCAACAATTATCAGAATTAAAGACTCAAAGGCAGCGTAACTTACAACGAGAAATTCAACAAGAAAATATAACCGAAGTTCGAAGAATTACTACTCGAAGAGCAAATAGAAATGTTCGAGCTGCGGCAAGAGCATCGAACGCTGAATACTAGCGGAACAGAAGAGCATTAGTAATTGCTTCATTTCATCGTATTGCCTTTAATTATGAAGCAGACATCGATTATTACGTCCATCCTAAAATATTTATCGGTGAAATGGATAAAGAATGCAATGATTGTCATGCATTAAAATTTAACAGTGAAACTCTTGGGATGTGTTGCTCTTCAGGTAAGTTTTTTTTTGGACATTAACGTCAAAAACTCATAAAATATTATCGTAAAATATTTTTAAGGAAAAGTTGTTTTACCAATTTTAAATCCACCACCTGAACCTTTAAAATCATTAATGACAGGATAATCAAGTAATTCAAAGCTATTTTTGTCAAAAATAAGGAAATTTAATCAAAATTGTTTTTGTTCCAAAAAATTACACCACAATTGGAAAATGATATCATTTTACAAGATCGTCATTAAACCAGACACAACACCAACCGGTGCCCACGTCCGTAGATATAATGGACCAACAGTTGTTGCTATGGTAATTTCCTATTTTACATCGATTTACCCTGGCAGATTCAGGGTTCAAATATATCATCGAACAGGTTTCTTATTGTGACTACAAATTTTTGCAAACTTATTTTGCGGGCGATTCAGCAAGATAAGTCGATCAGCGTTGTGACAAAAAGACCAAACATTTTTCCATCAACATTTTGAATTGGTTTCATTATTCAATTAGACCGCATGCTATCACCGCATGAGCGGATAAAACAATTGATGAATTCGCTATTGTCATGGTGGGTGAAAATTTAGAAAACCGAGACATTGTTTTACATCGGCAGGACGGTTAATATGGTTACAATATCCTTAATGACTTAATTTGTCAAGGTGAAGATTGGATCATTTTTCAATCAAAATGATAAATCCAGTTACAGGTAAATAACCAATCTATTTTTATTACCATAATCATAACGATACTTTATCTTATTAGCACAAATCATTTATTACAGGCGCCGAAACTTTCAAGAAAGTTAGTTCAATCAATTATTATTCATAAAGACTGATGGTTTGAGAAAATGAGGACAATCACATCTTCAAATGTCGGCGTCTATTTCACCAATATGCTATGGATATGTCCGTCTAAGTTAAAACAGAGCGATTAACATTTATCAGTTTGAACTAGGCAAAACTTCGTTCCGAGGAATATATGCATATTAGGGATGCCATCAATGCTGACGGAAATGAATAGAATGAAAATTCTCCAACATACGGCAAAAGTTCGTCACATATGCATGAATACGCTCAAGATACCGTAGAGGACAGAAATTCGATAAGAATTAAAATCACTCATGGATTTATTTTAAACTTTAAATTTTAAAGTATCGTGTGTCCGGCGAAATGCGCTGTTGAATGTATTCAGTCGAGTGGTGAAAATGCCGATTGCCGCACATACACATATCCTCATTTGGTTGGTTGAGAAGATAAGACCGAATGAAATCTATGAAGTGATATCGGAAATTCCCGCTAATGAAGAAGATTCACTGTTACATGAGGTTGTTACAAAAAATATGATTCATGGTTCCTGTGGAATATTAAACCCTAATTTTACGTGTATGGCTGACGGAAAAGTTAGGGCCGGCAAGGGGTACCGGGCTCATCTATTTAATATATTTTTTATATGAACGCAAAATTACAATTTCAACACTTTATTAAATGTCCCTGGAGGCGTTGCTAGTAAATTTTATAGATTTTACAGAAATTTACAGAATGTGAAAAGTTTCAGTATTTCTACTTTTAGTACATATGTACGAAATGTTTTTAAAAATAATTTATTTCTTAAAACATTTTTTTAAAAATGTATATTAATTTTTTGTTACTTCGAGATTTGCTTCGATGCCACTTGAAATGAGCCATGTGATGAAGGCATGACCTGCCTTTTAATAAAATTCAAATATTTGATTTCATTTGATTGAAGTGTTCGACCAAACTTTAAGCATCTCCCGGAGAAGGGTAGGCCCCACCGAACAACCGGTTACACATAACATAAACAGGATTTGGATAAATTGAATTGGTATGATAGAAATTGACTCGGTTACAGACAGTATAGCCATTTTATAATTTCTTAACAGCAAAACTGAGCTCTGAAATAAAATTTATTTGTTTGGCAAATTTAGTTCAATTTACTATTACGAATTCCACATTTGATCGACACTGTTATAAATAAGAATATTCTCGTTCTCTCCGTCTTTGTCCCTGTAAAATTCAAATCCTTATATGTATACATCTGTGAAGTAGTATTTATTATCCCTGTCTATCATAAAAATATTATGTAAATCTATGTACATATAATATGCAAACAACTGCAAGCTAAAAATAAAATAAATATCTAAGACACAATACAGCCTTTTAATAAAATTCAAATATGTACATAAAAACAGATATATTCTAGATAATTTTCATCCATTTTTATTTTCTAACACATACAATATTTTATTCAAAGTCGAAAATCTAAAAATATTATTTGTTTATTAATTTTTTACAATAAATGTTAATAATATTTGCTGCAGTATTCGGGCAAAGAAAGTAAAGAAAACATTTTTTTTTATTAAGTCTCAAACACTAGGACAAGAACATGTTTACTGTAATTTTCGGCTAGACCCTAAGTGTTTGTTTTCTCGCAATAAATATTTTTGTGCAATAAATCAATGTAATTAATCAAACTTTTCAATTAAATTGTTAATCTTTAGGAATTTACGAACTAAATTTATCGAATTCTGAATTTTACACCAAATTTCTGTTACCATGTTGAGTTTAATAGTTACAAATTAACAAAGTGAAATAACATAAACTTAATAGATAGTGCGCAATTTCATTTAACATGTTAAAAAGAATATACGGTGTACGTACAGTTCGTAAAAATCAGTTCAGAACGATAAATAAATTAACCCGGCTAGATGATTCTCGACCTAATTAAAATGTATCACTTCTAGTTGTGTAATGGAATTCCAAGGTCAATGTGAACATACAACACCTAAAAATAAATCCTTTTCAGCCTCTTCTTCCAACAAAGAAGAAATATTTTGGGTATATACAATATACACATTCCTGTCAAATTCTGTAAAGTTTCTTAAAGTTTCTGTTGTAACTAGAACTTATTGAAATTGAAAATTTAATTTTAATTAGAAAGAGATTTTTTATTACCGAAGGCGACACATTATTTATTTGCCGTATTCGTTAATGGGGGTACTTAATGATACATACTGTATTGGAAGCAATGTAAGTAACATCGTTTTAATGTTAATTACGGTTAATTTGCCATATTTATTTAAGACTGAGCCCAAAGACTGAGGAATATTATTATTTCATTGACCTAATTTTTAATATTTGTTAAATTTATGCCTTTCATAAATTTTTTTTTTTAAATTTTGCAGGCACCACTTTTTTTTTCACCACTTTTTAAAGTGTTTTATATTTTTCCATTTCTTAATTTAATTTATTATTTTTAATTGTTGCTCGTTGCTTTTCTTTTATATACTAAAAAAAAAAATATGTAATTTATTTTTTCTGTTTGTGTCAAAAGTTTTTATAAGAAAACTAATAATTTGGATGAATGCCTCTATCCGTTTTCATCTCAAGGATTTATTAATAAATTATTTCTATAAAATTTTGATATGCATTATTAGATTTAAATTTTCATTTCAGATGCACCGTTATTAATTGATATTCATTATTTCAGTCTCACTGCACAAGGGTTTGTTTTATCTTTTATAAGCAGATTTAGGATCACGAGGCGGGCCAGTACATTTCTTTCACTGCGTTGCTATTCAGCCCAATCACGCATATGTCATCTGGATATGGAAGCACCTGATTGGACTGGCGATATAAGATGTTGCGCTGATGTGTTTCAGTTTTACGAAAGATGTACTCCAACATGAGATTAAAGTGTATCGGGGACAGAGCATCTCCCAGCGGAACACCCGAGTTAACTGCAAAAATTGTCGATAGCCTGTTCTCAACTTTAACACAGCATTGAGACTGCGTCACTGTCATCCTACACAGCCGTACCAATTTTGTTGGCATTCCTAGGTATTCCAGGGCAGACCACAAACTCTCTCAATTGATCGAGTCATAGGCCTGCCGGAAATCCAGGAACACCTGATGTACGGGAATGGATGTCTCATAATAATTAGATAGAATCACTCGCAGTGAAAAGACGTGATCAGTGACTGATCGATTAGGACGAAATCCTCCTTGATAGGCACCAACCTAGCCCTCCGCTAAAGGAGTGATTCTATCCAATACAATGTATATTACAGTAACTTGTATGCTGTTCAAAGGAGAGCTATACCGCGATAATTCTCACACTTCAAGCAGTCTCCCTTCTTTAAGATGGGGCATATTGTCACTATGGTCACTCTCCATTCGTCAGGCATAACTTCGGTTCGCCATACTAATCGAATAAGGTCGAAAAGACAGTTCCACAAAGTGGAACCCCCCTCCGAATTTCAAGACCTCCGAATTAATGCAGTCCACTCCAGGTGATCGGTTTCATTTCAATCTCTGCATGGCTTTAGTGAATTCTTCATGGGATGGCTCCTCAGTGCAAATCTCCGCAGTCTGCATTAGAGGTGGCTCAACAACAGTCTGTGACGCATGATGAACATCAAGCAGGTCAGTAAAGTATTCACTCCATGCGTCAAGTAGTGTGTCGCTGTTGACACAGAGGTTTCCATCCCGGTCCCGCATGGCGGTTGACGTAGGCCTGAAAGTATGGTGCAATCCAGTAATTCCTTTAAAGAAATTACGTGAACTGCGCTCATTGCTGAGTTATTGTACTTTCAGAACCTCGGCCTTCCACCATTCTCGCTTCTTCCGTCTACAAATCCGCTTAGCTGCCCTTCTTGCAAGAGCAGCTTTGTTTTTTCTCGCGATTGTGAGACGTTGTTGCACTTCACTATGGGCTATATTTTGTTGCTCAACTGCAAGACGATACTCGTCATCAAACCAATCATTCTTGGGTCTGACTTTCATTATACCTAAAGTCTGTTGAGCAGCACTGACAACCGAAGTTTTCAGTACCTTCCAGACAGAGGTCACGCAGTCAGACTGGTAATTAGCTTCATCAATGTTGTCGCTGACAAGATCCTGATATCGTTTCTTTTGATCTTAATTTATCAAACCTTCACAGTCGAAACGTACCATGCGTTTCGCTGTGTTCCCAGAATTGTACGAAAACTTCCATCGTAGCTTTGCAGCGACCAAATGATGATCGCTGCCTACGTATTTGGTTGCTGATAGATAAGTTTTCACATCCTGCACAACTCGAGCCAGTCCTTTAGAAACTAACACATGGTCAATTTGGCTGCGGGAACTTCCGCGAGGATGTGTATGTTTTTGTGAGGGAAGAATGTGCTTGCTACTCTAAGATCATGACCAATTGCAAAGTACATCATTCTCTCACCATTATCGGTCGCAGTTTCGGGTCGGGAGTACGGACTTATGTTTTCACACAAGTCGGTCTGATTTCTGTCAGCTCTAGCATTAAAGGCCCCAATTACCATTCTAACATCGTCCAAGTCATTGTAAAATGAGTCTTTATCTTGGGGCTTGCTGACTTTTGTAGGCGCATGTACACAAATTATCGACAGGTTGGCTAACTTCATGCGCAAGCGAAGCTTACACAATCGGTTACTGACTGCTTGGAAATCCAAACCAGCGTTCTTTACCTGCGGCCCAAGAAGAAATCCAGCTTCAAGATTTCCGAGGTCATCTCCACTGTAGAGTATAGCCCTGGGACACATGGTCTCCACTTTTAGGCCAGCGCGTTTCTTGAAGAGCAACGAATTCCAGCCGATACTCCTTCATGCATGTGATTAGGCCCTCTAACGCTCCTGGTTTTCTAAGTGACTGCACGTTCCACTCACCGATCCTAAATCTCGTGTCCGGGTACTTGAGCGGGGGTCCGGTGTTGTTTTGGTGGTATCCATTTTTCTTTTTGTTGACTTTATAAACACTTGATTTTTTTACGAATGCGGGTCGTCAACCCAGCGATCCAACCGGTTAGTCGCCTCCTACGACAAGCAAAGGATAGTGTGGTGGTATTCTTGGAAAACATGTTCGTGCAATTTAGATTTACGAGACATGTGAGTGCCCCCCGACCACAGGTACCAATATAATTCATATTTGTACATGAAAAATATATTTATATATAAACATATGTCTGTCTCTTTAGATTTAAAAAAAACGGTTGATTGTTTTTTTTGTTCCTTCATAATCCTTCAAAATTATTCCGAAAACTGTAAATTTTAAAGCAATCTTGTTAAAGATAAAAATCTTCCTTTTTTTTGTTTCCTTTTGCATCAACAATTTTCTTAACTTTATACACAGAACATTAAATTTTATTGTTTAGAATTATGGACCAAACTTATTTTAAATGATGTCATAAAAAAAAATACAAAATTTTATTGTTATGATCCTTACTTTCAAATCAATTATTTTCTTTCCTTCTCATTATTATACGTAACAATATTAAATTTAATCACAGCATTGACACATAATATGTACATGATGTCATAAGTGTTTAGTTTCAATTACAGTTCTGATGTTGAATTGATATACATACATATGTATATGTATATGCATATATTTGGATGACGTCTTGTCAATTAAAAATAACATTAAAAATTAAATTTTTTGTTGAATGTTAAATTATTTTTGTTTTTCATAATTGGAGTTTTGTGTGATGGGTTTATGGGGAGCAGGATGAGCAAGGATATGGAAGAGGAAGCCCGTATTATTTTCTATGTAAAATGTATTTCCAATACATAACGAAAAACAATATGAAATTTTTTACGTACAATCCTTTGTAGAGTTGTATTAGCTTTGAAAACAATTAATGGAAATATAATAGCTAGGATAATAATTTATGGTGAAAAGGAGGTAGGTGTAGGCGGACAAGTATATATCATTCAATTCTAGAGTAATTGTCTTTCTGCAGAAAAATTTTTAAACCTATTTTCATGGACAAATCAATTTAAATTATTTACCAACAACATTATATTTACATGATTCATAACATTTAAACAATTTATTTAGATTATTTATTAACATTACTGGAGCTTCCATATTTTTCATAGAATTACATTTCCATTTTCTATATTCAATCATATTAAAATAGATGTAGTAGTAGGTGGTAAACAAAAACCAACAAAAGAAAATTCTCTAAGAAAAAATAAACGTAAGTATATTTCTTCGTCCATTTTTTTTTTAAAATTGGGCGGATTTTACTCCAGCACTCAATGCCACTAACGGGCCCACGGTGCAATACCCACATTCACACTAACATTCATTCAACCCATTCATCCCATTCACACAAGTACAGTATACCACCTGCGCATTGCATAGCTCCATGTCACCCTGTACAGTGGGTCGTCCATTTACTGCTATAATGGTAATTTTTCAATTTGTCTTATTTTAGCGTTTGTGTAAAAATGGCGTTCGACCTTCTTTTTCATATTAAATATTATTGCTAGTGCTCTGCTCTAAAAATCTTTTAAGTTGCTGGTAGTATCAAACATAAACCTTATAAGAAAATACATGCTTGCTGATCCCCGCTCCGACGCCTCCGAAACCTTTTTTGAAGCGCAGTGTTCGAAGCGCACATAATTATAAATGTAATTTTGCCCAATTATGTAAATATCAAATTTTAAACATCCGAAATAATATATGACGTTCGGTAACTACTGCCATTCAGTGTTGCCAGGTTTTCAAAAATCAAATTCCTACGCCCCAACAATATTTTCTTTTTTTTTCTCGCAAAGAAGAACCAAATTTCCAACATTTTTTCCCACCACTAATTTTAACTGATTTTTCCCAGTATTTAAGTCTATTTTCTTTCTTTATATTAAGGATTGTGATAAGGTAAAAAAAAGTGCAATTTTAATTAATAATGAAATTAAAAGTAAATAAAAAATAATAAGAATAGCTTATAAATATTAACAAATTATTAAATCTTAAAGGAAAAAGAATAGTGATTCTCACTAAGCTCGAAAGTTCAACTATTTTTGTCTTGACTTATCAATTCTGCTTTGAATACAACGTTTCTCCAGCTAGCCTACTACATTTTTGTTTGGTTTACATGTTAGTTACCATAGAAAATATGTGTTCGCCATCAGCATTGGAATGTGGTAACGACAATGTAAATTTAACTAACTAATTTAATTATGTTTGGAAACAACATTTTTCCATATAGGGTTCTTTTGGAAGCAACAGTCTTCCAAAGTATTTTGATACACAAAAAACTTAAACTTCGCTTTTCTATCTCGGATGCAAAGGGATATGTTTCCACTCGTCCTTTAACTTATATTTGTTGCGATTAACGTAATTTAAAATGTCTTTGAAATTTTTAAATTTTTTTCTCTAATTGATGTTAGTGATTCACGGATGATTAAGAATTCCACTGCTTTAAAAACCACTCTTAAGGCTCTAATTTACCTAGAACAAAAATTAAATTGATGCCGATATTTAAGTGTCATAAAATGCGTCTAAACTTAAATTTAAAATAGTGTAAATCTCTGCTATCAAAATTTATAAAATATTACCTGAAAAAATTGTGTTTTTACCCCCGTGACATCTAATGGATTAAAAAGTACACGATAATGACGAGATTTAGATGAATCATAAACCATTTTTTCTTCGAAGACGTAATTTTTTCAATATGTTAGTCTGTCAGCTTATCAATATAAAATATTTTTTAATTAAATTTTCAATTTTCTCGTTTATTAGAACGAATTTGTATAAAAACACTAATTAAATATTTTTTATAGTCCTGAACGTACCCATATATTTATTTATATTGAACTGTTCACTTTTACCTAAATAATACAGTTTATTGAGCGATAAACTGGAATATTTAAATTGTAAACATTTTTAAAAAATTGATTTTGATTGGAACAATGCATCAAAGGAAGACAACATTTTAAACACACGACAATACCTAATTACAATTAAGGCTCTACTTTACCTAAAACAAAATTCAAAATTTATGTCGATATTTAAATGCCAAAAAATGTGTCTAAAATTAAATTTTAAATAGTGTAAATCTCCGCTATTGAAAATTACAAAATATTCCGTGAAAAAATTGTTTTTTTTGCCACTTATGACATCTAATTAAAAAGGGATGAACTAAAGAAACACGATATTTAGTTGATTCCTAAACCATTTTTACATCGAAGATACATTTTTTCAATAAATTGATTTGTCAGCTTATGGATATAAAATAGTTTTCAATTAAATTTTCAATTTTCTCGCTTATTAGAGATTTTTATAAAAACGTGTATGAATCGCAGATAATATCTTCCTGAACGTACCCATATATAAAAGTTTTACAGATTAGTGGAAAAATATTGATAAATTTGGTTTGTGAGTGAATGGTTTTTGTCAAAAATTCAACAATTTTAAGACGTAATTACGAGAAAACTATAGCGAATTAAAAAAAAAGCGTTACTCGCTTGCAAATATATTTAACATTGCCATAAAAAAAAATTTAGTCAATGCCTAAGTTTATGTGGCCATTAAACAATTCGTGCGATACACATGTCTTCGCAAATTGAGTAAAGTAGAGCCTTATATCAAAGATTATTTATATATAAGATAGGAATACACGAACAAAAAAGAACGGATTTCTACTTTTTGATTCTAAATCCACAATTGAATAGAGCCATCTATAACAAGATTTATTAATTGTAATAGCTAAGTTCAACACCTGTCATAATTAGCTACATCTACAAAAGACAATCTAAGCTTGTATAATAATTTTATCTTTTTTTTTTGTTTGATAAATTTAAAATGAAATGGTAGTTGAAATAGAAACAATTCAGCCTTGAAATATATTTTTGTTGTTTTTGTTTATTTATTTACTTTTCGTTTAATTTTTCGTATTTTTCCATTCACAACTCTTCTATGTTTTTATTAAGTACATATTACAATTCGCAAAGGGCTTCAATTTTTAGTAAGTTAATACTTCGCTAAAAAAAACTGAGTCGATTCCGTTTTTGATCGACGATATTATCATAATAACACGGGAGATTATCTCTTGAGTAAATATATGAAAATAATTACATACATATACTCGACCTTGATTAAGTTTATTTTTAAAATTATTTTTGATGAAAGTCCATATGCATAAATGGTATTTAACTTTTTTTTTATGGTTTTATTGAACTATCTGATGTAATTCTGTCTTAAAATATTTTATTATTAACCAACGTGTGATTTCCTTTGTCAAAATAGTGCAATATTGCAGATATATTAATTAAAAATGAATAGAATTGTTTTATAATTTTATTTAATATGTTTATATGTATTCATATTATGGTTAGAAGGGGAAAAGCCATATGGAAGTTTATTATATACAGATAAAATCTGCTTCCATTGGGCGTAAAAACCTCTTCTTTATATACATACCTATATATATAAGTATTTCAAAAAATTCATTATTCTTGCGAGTTATATAATATAATAAATATAAAATAATAATAAATAAGTACATAAAATTCCATAAATATAAATAATTTCATAATATAACTATTTAAATAATTATATAAATCATAGTAACGATAGTGCATCTTAGTGTAACACAAATTTATATAAATCACAGGAACGATAGTGCATATGAAGTCACACAAATTATATATATCACAGGAACGATAGTGCATCTTGTGTAATACCAAATTTATATCACGATACTCATTTACAATCTCAGTGCCAGAGAGGTGGTTACATGAAAATAAAAAAATAATTCAGTTTTAAATATAAATATTTTATTAAAAATGTATGTAAATATAAAAAAATAAGAATAAATGTCTAAATCTGGTATTTTGTCATAGGCCGGTTTAAATTTTATAGTACTATTACTATTTTTTGGTATTTTTACGAGTGGATATTAACATTAACTCAAATTAAATGTATAACTGTATGATTTTGTTTTATTGATAATTCATTGATTTAAAATTCTTAGTCTTCGATTGCGTTTTTCAATACGATCTGGTTCATTTGATTTTTTCTTTTGTCCAGATTTCTTATCATTTTTAATTTTCTCTAGTTGCCATATACAGTTTTTCCTGATTAAAACAAGAATTAAGAACTTTAGAGCATTTTCCTTGTGTACCTTACAAGTTCCTGTGAACCATGAGCTATATCTATCATCTATATTAGTCGCATTTAAGCATTTGTCAAATATTGTTTGTAGTAATCTTATGTTATGCAAATTTTTGATAAAATATTTTGCAAAAATTGATACATGAAGCGTAGTAATTTCTAGGAACAAGTCAGTCGGATTTCTTAAGTATAAATCATTAGAAGTATTTATATAGTTTCTACATTTTATTAAATATTCAGATGGTAACGACAAATCTTCATTTTGCTCAACCATATATTCCAGGCAAGATTCACAGTTCAGTTTTTTTGTCAACTTATAAATAATATATCCTAAAAAATATCGAAGTGCTGGCAAGTCAATCTCAAACTTCTCATTAATGAAATTTCCAACAAAGGCAATTTCGTTAAAATCATTGTCTTCAAATTCGTTTACTCCATTATTATCATTTTCTCTTTGAGAATCTATAAGTTCGTTTTCCTTCTCGATCCTTAAATTTTCAATTTCTTGTGTAGTATTATTTGTAATATCAAACGGGTCAGTTTCCAAAAAAGTGCAATTATCTGGTTCATAATTTAAAATCGACGAATGAAAAATTAACTTACTTGATATAATTTTAGCAATAATAAAATTAAACTCATACACCGATGGATTAAAATTGTTCCCTCCCTTTGAACGAATTTGAGAGAATAAATTTTCTACTGCATCCGTTTGTAATTTTGACGTTAAGATGTATGAGATATTGAGGTTTGTATCACTTATCGCAGAAGTTAATTCTAAAATACCTCTTATTGTGTGAATCAGACCGTTTATACAAAAAATATTATTTTTTGTTTGAACCTTAATGTTTTCCAAATACTCACACATATCTTTCAAGATGATATACGGTTCATTATTACTGTTCAGAGACAACCCTGAGTTTGCCTTATTTGAGCAGAATTGACTTTTACTATTTAACGCGTCAAATAGTTTGTCCAGTTTTTCAATAAATATTGCCGTTGCTAAAGCATGCTGTTTTGTTTTATTGGTCTTAAATTTCTTTAAATGGTCGAAAGTTCGAATTCCATTCGCGCAACTACGGCTTAAAATCTGTGTAGCTAAGTTAACTCTCATTCGCTCAAATGTGTTGGGGTATATGTGCCTTAAAGTTAACTTAGGGCAAACTCTTGTAACCGATTGACTGTCTATTTGGTATAGCTCACTAACTACACTCCACGTAGCTAACCCTTCCGCTGTAACTATATCATATGCTAGAAGAGTATTCCGAACTGACTTAAACAAATGTGGTATATCGAACAAGGCAAACATATTTTTGGTTATCCACAATAAAGAATGGTTGAGTTATACGAACTCCTAACATCTTGTACGCACTGCGGTTATTTGTACCTTGATCACACACAATTCCTCTAATATTTAACCCCAATTTCTTTAACTCTGTGATATTTTTTAAAATTAACTCCTTTAGTTTTTGTCCACATATGGAACCTCCAGTTGCAAAATAGCTTAAAACAAATTTATCTGTGCTAAATAATCCCCGTGACATAAATACACATATGTATTCAGCGATTTTATGCTGTCGTTCACCATCTCCAAAGTCGACTACTCCTATAATTTGATCACTTGCTCGGTTATATTTTAGATCAGATCTTATCTTAATTTCGTCGAACAGTAAAATATGCTCTTTGTCTCGGTTAGACATTTTCTTAACCTTATTTTCAATTTGCTCAATTAGATTTTTATTAAACCCCGGTTGTAACTGGTTTAAAATATTCCAATTGGAAATTGTCCTTACGGCGGGTAATTGCAAATTAAGAGTATTTCTTAAATACTGATAAGTTGAGTGTGATCGAAATTCTATACTTTGCGCCAAGCGTCGTTCGTCATCTGTATATTTAGAATTTTTGTGACGCTTTCTCAATAACATCTTACATAATTGTTTAGTGTTATTATTTAGGTAACTTAGATCGTCAATTTGCTCAGAGATTGATTTTTGCTTTAATTTTTTGTATTTATTCATAATCTTACTTTTAAATTTATTTTTTTCATTATTATTTCGTAATTTAGATTTTAATTTTTTATTATTTATTTCTAGAACCGTATATCTTTTTTTTAGCAAAGTGTTTTGTTTTCTATAGTACATGGTATTTCTTTCATTACGGATACAATTTTCACAATCAGTCGTTTCATTATTATTATTAGCAAAATTATCGTTCGTCTTTGGATTGCAGTTGAACAACCTTTTCCCCGGAGCAGGAGGGTAAGTCTTTAAAATGTTGGTCTTAAAATTTGTGTCAAGCACGCACTTATTATTAAAATAAATCTTACCTGAATTATCAGTACTGCAAATCTCTGAGGTAGGTTTAACGGCAGAAGCTTGTGTTGTTTTCACTTTTCCTGGGTAAACTTTAACCGGATTTCCTAATCTTCTATTAGTAAAACTGGTATTTAAAAATAGAGTTGGTGTGGCAAATCTTTCTAAGTTGCGATTTTTAATATGTTTATTTTCGAAATGAAGATCACATATAAATAAATTTTTCTTATCACTTAAGTTAATTTTACATATCTGTAACCACTGTGCAAAACGTGCAGAATTATTTTTCGGAAATCCAAATAATCTACAATTTTTATCTGTACGTTTATTTCGTCCACAAACTACACACTTTCCACCAAATTTTAAATTTCTAATCATTTTGAATGAATTACTTTCTTCCACGATATTCAGCAAAATAATGATAATCGAAAATACGTTAAAAATACAAAAACAAAGGTCTTGTATATATGTTATGTACGAATATAATAGGTATATAGGTAATATGCATATAATATAATTCTTTCTATTTTTCTTTTGTTTTAAATGGAATAGTAAACTAAAAAAAAACCAATGTACAGAACATAGACAGGTTTTAGCACCAAACGTTGATTATATTGGGTTTTAAAATAAGGAAAATTCATATCCATACAAATACATACCGTTTGTGTATTTCGATTCATGGGATTTTCCGCACTACATGCATATTTCAATCACAAACAACAAAAAAGTATTTCAAGGTTGAATTGTTTGTATTTCATTTACCATTTCATTTTAAATTTTTCGAACGACAAAACAAGAAGATAAAATTACTGTACAAGCTTAGATTGTCTTTGGTAGATGTAGCTAATAATGACAGGTGTTGAACTTAGCTATTACAATTAATAAATCTTGTTATAGATGGCTCTATTCAATTGTGGATTTAGAATCAAAAAGTAGAAATCCGTACTTTTTTGTTCGTGTATTCCTATCTTATATATAAATAATCTTTGCTTATATTATTTAAAAAAATTCAATTTTTCACACAATCCTTCGCGCATCTTTAATTGACTTGAAAATACGATGAAAATAGTTTTAACATTTTTACCACTGGCGCCGTTAATATGTTTGCAATTTGTATAAATTTCTATCGATTTTCATATTGTTTAATGTTTTTTTAAGTATAATTTTACAAATACTTTTAGTACCTCTCCTCAAATTTTTTGTTGATTTCTTTCGCTCGAATCAAAACACAATAAATCATGGTATACAAATTTGTTTTTACGTACAAGTTATTACTGATTATATAGCAATATTTTTATTTATTAGATGTTTAATTAAAATTTCATTCAACTTTAAATATCAACAAGCAGTTTTTGTTTATGTTTACAAGGAACACCTGGAAATACGATTTTTATCACAATTTGCATTTCTTTATTTTTTTTGATGTTATAACGAGAAACCAAAATTGAAACATAATAGTTAATTAAAAATGCATACGAATTTTTAATTAACATTTGCAAATAAATTTTTCCGTAAACATGTTTTTCTGGTATTCGTATTCAATCGAATTAAGTTAAATATGATCTTATGTGAATTTTGTAATTTGTGATAAGCTATTCTTCATTCGAGCCTGTCTAAAATAAATTAAATTCTGATTTCTAATTATTTAAACAATTACAAATGTATTCTGTTTTGATTTTTGATCGTCGTGCAGTTTAAACGTAAAATCAATGTGCGCGGAATGATAAATGCTGTAAATTAGTCGGATAGGTCACTTAAATAAAGAAAATTTGGTGCAAACCGGAATGGACAAATACAAACTGTTCAGACCAAAAGAAAAAAAGCCCGAAATCAGCGAAATTAGCTAGTAAGACTAAAGCGCCTAGATTAGAACATGGCGCTTATCAAATACCTCTCGGCAATAGATATTCTAGCTTGGAAGAGGATAGTGCCGATGACACAACAGCCAAAAAGATAGAAAAGCCACCACCAATTTATTTAAGAGAGGCGTCAAATAATGAACTCGTCAATATAATCGACAAATTAACGGATTCAAAATTTTATATTGCCCCACTTAAAAGAGGTAATATCAAAGAAACCAAAATCCAACCTTTGGAAATTGATGGTTTCAGAGCGCTTGTAAACCATTTCGATCAAACCGGAAAGCGATATTACACTTACCAGCTGAAAAGTCAAAAAGGGTTGACTGTTGTTTTATCGGGTGAAGGTTCCTCAAACGATGTTTCGCATAGAATTAGAGCCAGATGAGAAAAACAAAGGAAACCACAGTATATATAACTTGATCACTGTAGAGAAACCCAACAAGCGAACCGGACCAGTACAATGCATCAAGTGCCAAGAATTCGGCCACTCAAAAGCTTATTGCACGTTGAGTGAAGTTTGCGTTATCTTTGGCAAACTTCATGATTCAAAAAAATGCGATAAGACGCGAAATGATCCATCAGTAAAACGCTGTAGTAATTGCGGTGAAAACCACACAGCAAACTATAGAGGTTGCCCAGTATATCTGGATTTAAAGCGCAAGTCCAATCCAAAGTTGCAATCCGAGCAACGAATGCAACAAGTACAATTGCCCAACAAGCGAATGCACATTCAACAACACAAAATCACCTGGAGAATGTTACAAGCAATTTTGCACAACCAGGAGTTTCCTATGCCAACATCCTGAAAGGTACCGCCCCAAAAATTAAAGTTCATTTCAACGAAGGAGAATTAAATATTCACGCAACCGTAAACAAACTGACCGAAACGATCCAAAGTTTCATGATGATGATGGAAAGACAAATGAGCATGATGATGCAAAATATGAACACACTAATGCAAATTATAATCAAAAGCCAAAAATGACGCTCCTAAAGATAGCTGTATGGAATGCGAACGGTCTTTCACAGCACAAAGCTGAGGTTCAGACCTTTCTTGTCAATCAAAATATAGACATCATTCTAATATCAGAAACACACTTTACAAAAAACACATTTTTTAAAATCAACGGATATTCAGTTTATGACACCAAACATCCAGATGAAAGAGCACACGGCGGCACTGCGGTCATGATCAAACGAAGAATAAAGCATTATGAAACTGTGTAATATCGGCTGTTTACTGTACGAAACACGCAATCAAAAAGCAGCAATTTATCGATTATTTTAATCAGCTTGGCATTAAATTTCTCGCAGGAGGCGACTACAATGCTAAACATCTGCAATGGGGTTCGAGATTAACAACACCTATAGGAAAGGAACTATAGGAAGCACTGAATGAAAAAAATCTAGATTATTTATCTTCTGGACACCCAACTTACTGGCCATCAGAAATAAAATACCTGATTTAATAGATTTCTGTATAACAAAAGGAATTGCACGCACCAATGCTCAGGTAGAGATTGCTATGACTTATCATCCGATCACTCACCAATAATAATAACTCTGAGTACCAGAGCTTTAAAGGCCGAACTACCTCAACGTCTAACAAATAAATTAACTAATTGGGCTCTACATAGAAATATAGTCGAACAAAATTGCCACTTGGATATCCAACTTTGCACCCCGGAAGATATTGATGCGGCGGCGGATGGTTTAACACATATATTAGAAATAGCAGCAAAAGTAGCCACCCCTGATATTAACAACTCTGAAAATGTTAACAAGCCATCAACTAATATACTGCAGTTAATTCAAGATAAAAGTAAAAAGTAAGCAGTAAAAATCTCCATTACTAAAAGGGAAATTTAATAGGGCTATTAACGCCCTTAAACGAACATTAAGAGAAGAAAAAGACTCAGGAATCCAGAGTTACCTTTCTGGACTCTCGGCGTCCGAGAAGTCAGATTATTCACTATGGAAGGCAACAAAACAACTAAAGAGGCCAACATTATCGAATCCACCAATTAGGCAACCAGATGGACATTGGGCCAGTAGTGACGTAGAAAAGGCTACTGTTTTCTCTAACCACTTGAAAAAAGTATTCACACCAAACGAAAAAACTAGCAACAGTGAACTACCAAAGTTCACGGAGGACCCTTCGAAACCAATTCCTTTAAAATTTAAGTGGAAAAAAGTTAAAGATACCATTAAAAATTGCATAAATCCAAAGAAAGCTCCAGGACAGGATTTTATTACCGGAGAATGATCAGAGAATTACCTGATAAATGCATAAAACTCATAACTTATATTTTTAATGCGATTATGAGATGTGGCTATTTTTCCTGAAAAATGGAAAATATCGCATATTACAATGATTCCGAAGCCTGGAAAAGACGAAACACAAGTCGCATCGTACAGGCCAATAAGTATACTTCCGATGATTTCTAAACTATTTGAAAAAATGCTATTACAAAAATTAAAACCAATGTTATCTGAAAGACAGATAATACCAGACCACCAATTTGGGTTTCGAGACCAACATGGCACTGTAGAACAGGTGCACAGAGTTGTTGCCACAGATAAATTTGCATTGGAAGAACAGAAATATTGTTCGGCAGTTTTTCTAGACATTGCGCAAGCTTTCGACAAAGTATTGCATGAGGGCCTTATATACAAAATTAAAAGGCAGCGTACTGGGGCCAGTGTTGTATTTGCTATATACTGCCGATCTACCAACAACTGATAAGATTGTCACATCAACATTTGCAGATGACACTGCTATCATGTTTTCACACAAAAATCCTCAAACTGCATCAAGAGAATTGCAAGATCATTTATACAAAATTGAAAATTGGCAAAGAACGTGGCGGATCAAAGCGAATGAAAACAAATCAACACACATAACATTTACGTTGAATAAGCGTACATGTCCAGCGGTTAAATTAAACAATGTTACCATTCCTCAACAAACAAACGTCAAATACTTGGGTCTTCATCTTGATAGAAGATTGACAAATAAATATGAATAAATGAAATAAAAATAAAATTCTCAAAGATGTACTGGCTGATTGGAAGAAAATCAAATCTTTCCCTAGAACGCAAGGTTCTACTATACAAAATGATCTTAATTCCTATATGGACATATGGAATTCAACTGTGGGGATGTGCAAGCGCATCAAATATAGATCTTTTACAACGAACGCAAACAAAAATACTTCGCTGTATTACAAATGCTCCGTGGTATATCCGAAATTGCAACATCCATAGAGACCTTGGGATTAAAATGGTCAAAGATATGATCCAATCACACAGTTTGAAGTACAGTTCGAAACTGGAAACTCACCCCAACGAATTAGCAAGACAACTATTAAGGCAACCGAAATATAGACGGCTTCGCAGAATAGATCCACTAGATCTAATATATTGATAAATTTAATTTATCTACATATTTAAGCTTACACACATTTAAATTAATTAATTATTATTCATGCATACTAATAATAAGGTGTTTAACATAGGTTAAGATAATAAATTTTTGTTTAGATTGTAAGCTTTGCACATTTCCTGTTAGTTTGAAGTTTCGGATAGAGAAAGATTCAAGAATAAAGCCATTGGCAGTTTAAAAAAAATAAAAATAAAAAAAATTGTATTCCTTGAAATACATTAACAAGAACTATTTATATATATTGCAGTTTTGTTGTTAAAGACAGTTGTAACAATAGAAATCTATTAATCTGCGATGGGAATATATATGTACGTAAATATTGTGAATCATCATCTTATCTGGACTGAAAATAAGAATCCATTCGAAATGAATTCCTTTCAGATTTCTATATTGCTTACGAACAGATTATTAATGGAGAATAATTAAAGTTACAATACAATTTGCAAGTCACACTGATAAATTCTGTATACAATAATATAGATACATTTTTTAAAATCGATCGTAAATTATATTTTGTGAAACAAAGATTCATTTTTCAAATCACATTATGGTTCATATTGTTGCAGTGTTTTGTTTCGAATTCAGAATAATTTGAAAAATGATTGAAAACTGAATTCAAATCGGTTTCAATATAACATTATCTGATGATTGCGTATAAATTCGCGCTTATACGTGTACATACACATATTTATATAAAACATAAGCCCAAATCACTAAATTTTTAGCAATAAATCTTATTATTATTATTGTTATAAGACTTATGTTTTTTACATAATACATAAACCAAATGTTGATCGTATTAAATAGGTATTTACATGTTTTTTTCTTTATATTATATTATGGATTAAAATAAAAAAAAACAATACGAGACGAATGAATACACAGTTCCATGAATAATATTATTATGTTCCATAAAAAACAATTTCTAATGAAGAATTACGCCATATAACTGCTTTAAATTAAGCTACATCTTGAATAAATCTTCCATTTTTAAACAATAAACTGCCATAATTATTTATCTCACAAATTTGGTTTTTTTATATCTTTTATAATACTCACAAAGTTTTTTTTTGTTGGAATTGCTGTTGTTGGTTTTATTTTTATCTTCATTTACATCTTACAGCGAAAAATCTTACAATTACTTTTTAGAATTAATTATCTCGTCGAAATGTACGTATATAAAAAAAAAAATTAAATAAAATTTTACTTTTAAACTAGGTCAAAATTTCAATAAAAGCAAATTTCCCTCTGTTCGAAAATAAAATAAAAATTACAAATCTAAAATTAATAAGGTATATCTGTAATGTGCGAATAGTACATAGAGCGAGAGATGGTTCGTGTGCGATAGCTAGACGGATAATTGAATTGGATCTATTGTCAATGCCAACGAAAACAAAATTAATGTATCCACTTTTTAAGCTTAACATGGCGGTACGAAAGAAACAAGATTTTTATTCATTTGTTTATTTCTGTATAACACACGAGACGATCATATGTATTACCTATAAGCTTCCCTAATCTTTTGTGAAAATGTTTTTGTTGTAGAAATGGTTCATTTACTTGTATCAAAATTTTTGTTCATATACACTACCATTTATCGTTATATTTCTTCGTCTAAATTTGATGAAACCATATGGTGAAAATTTGTGAGAAATAAATAAATAAATTTTCAATTTTATTTTTTATGTAAATATTTTGTTGTTTTTGATACGTTGGGAGGTGGTAGGTATTTGGGCTGTACCAATACACAAAAGAAAAATCAAATTTCATAGAGAGAAAATTATATTTCACAGTATTAAATCAAAAATGAATATTTTCGCAAATATCAAACAATACCAGGGAAGTTTATTACATGCTTGATTCGTTTGTACTCGAGCTTTTGTAAGCAAGCTCAATTTACTTTATTCCTTATATTAATTTTTTTGTAAAATAAAATCAAGAGTTTCATATAAGTGTACATATTTCAATTATTTCAAAATAAAATCAAAATTATATATTCGCTTAGAAATATACAGCAGGTGTGCAGTACTAAACATAATGAATTTAATACTTTACAAGGTTCTTCATAAAAATACATGGTCAATGAATTACCATACTAAACAGGCCTGTAATGAAAAATGAAAACGTAAATGTTTACTGTTCATTTTTAGATTTGTATGTACGTATGTATGAAGAAGAACCAGAAGAAAGATTTGAGACCTAACCCAAAAAACAATATTTGTTTACAGACTGTTTCCTGTATATGTACTTTGTAATTGTAATGTTAGAGTGGTAATTGTACCTTAAATGTGCTGTAAATGTTTAGTATATATTTTGGGGACACATTGGTATTATATAATGAACGGTTACCGATATGAACTAATGTAAATACACATATGTATACAAATAACTCTGTACAGTTACCATAAGCAATATGTATGCTTTTGTTACAGTTACGGATCTGTTACAAATAAGTTACAATCTCATGTCTATTTTATAAAGAACTACCTCACTTAAATTTTTTGTTTGCAAAATTAAACCTATCTATTTATTTATTTTTTTTTATTATTTCCTACAGTACAAATATATACAATCGGTAAAAAAAGAAAAAAAACTTAAATCTAAAATATAAAAGATATTCGAAAAACCCATCACGACGACGCAACCGGCGCTCGGAAGCATACAAATTTACACGAGCAAGTAACTCGGAGCAATCAATACGCGACATTGAAAGATCACGTACGAAGAGCGCTGCTGCTACTTCTCGTCGATAATTGAGTTATGACAATCCCAATAAATTGCAGCGATGGCGATATGGTGGGAGTTCGTATACGTTAGTACGTGTACATGGTAGGCGTCGGAGGGCAAACAGGACAAATTGCTTCTGAACGGACTCGATCCTGGCCGAGTGGCACTGATATGAAGGCGACCAAACCTGAGAGGCGTATTCCAGAACCAGACGAACAAATGACACATACTAAGATTTTAATGTTAGCGGATTTACTCGTACCAATTTCGCTTGATAAAAACCAGCGTAAAGTGAGCTTTAGAAATAGCAGAGTCAATGTGCCTGGTAAATGTTAGATCCGAAGAGAACGTCACTCCAAGATCCGTCATAAATTCGACTCGATCAATTGGCATATCATATAAGAGATACTGATGAAATTCCAAATACACCGTAAATTGTTGCTGATAGTCCAACAACAAAAGTTGTTTAAATCACTTTGCAACTTCAAACAGTCAGATAAATTGGAAACTGGAGCAAACATTTTCATGTCATCAGCGTATAGCAGACATCTTGCAAATTTGAAACAGTTCACCATATCGTTTAAGAAGAGTGGGAACAACAATGGTTCCAAGTGGCTGCCTTGAGGAACACCGGATGTTGCACGAAAAAAACGAGAACGAGAATCGTATAACTTGACAAATTGCCAAAGATCGGATAGGTAAGAGTGCAACCATCTGATTGGGATGAAGTTGGAGTTTAATTTCATTAGCTTGTCGATCAGAATTGCGTAATTAATTTTATCAAAGGCCTTTGAAAAATCAGTATAGACCATGTCCAGCTGTAGTTTATAATCAATCGTACTGTGAAGATGGTCGCTGAAAGACACTAGGTTTGTGATTGCCGAACTTCCCGCAAAAAAATCAATTGCACCGGCGAAATATACCAATTGATTCAAATAGCTTTGGATTGATAGAAAGTATGGCAATCCCGCGATAGTTGATGATCTCGCTTCGTTTACCCAATTTGAATATGGAAAGTATGAAGGATATTTTCCACGGATCTGGAAAAACTTGCGTGCGAAGGCTTTCATTAAAGATAACAGTAATGTGATCACACAGGCTCTCTGCGCAATTTTTAATCAGGATGGGAAGAAAACCGTCATGACCTGCAACCTTATTGATATCAATGTTGGATATACAATCAAAGACTTCTTCTGAGGTAAACGATCGTTGAGTGAATTCCTGATTATTTCTGAGCTCAAAAGGTTAGACATTTGGCGTATGATACGGTTCATAGACTGATTCGAAGAAACTAGCAAATAAATTGCACATATCAACGGGAATCCCAGCAGAGCAGTTCTGAAAGGTTATAGGAGAAAACAACTCCACTTCAATCTGCAGAACGTAATTATTATATAGGAAACTGTTTAAAATTTTAAATTCCTTACGAGATTTTGTGAAAGTAGGATAATACTGATTGCCATGTAACCTGTATAGCGTGTGGAGCTTATTACGACGATTCCCAAGGGCTGCCAACTTAACATTATACCATGGTTTGCGAAATCGCGGTTTATTAGCCCTCGACGGGACATACCTTTCGATACCTGTCTTGAGTCGTTCATTGAATTGTGAAACTATATCATTCAAATCTTGACCAGCTTGAAGAAAATTACAATCCGAATTGTAGAAATATTCATTCAGAGCAGCGTAGTCGGCATTTCTAAAATCAAAAAACAAATTATTACTGAAAGGAATGACGCATTCTGGCTGGTTTACATTCAATCTTTAATCTTTTTTCCCAATTCTATTCCTAAATCTAATATGTCAATAAAAGAAGATAGCTATATGCTTCTAATTGGAAAAAATTAATAGGTGTGTAAAAGACAACTATGTTATATAAAAAAATTCACAATTTGGTTGCGAACTTTACAAAAAATGACAAAATATTGAAAAAAAGACGAACCCGTTCATCTTTTTTCTTGAAAAAGACAATGTTTATTTGGCTATGCCTACTTTCTTTTTTCATGCAAATCATATGAATGTACTTGTTTCTCATACGTCCATTTTATGGAATAGAGAAAACGATTGAATGTAAATCAGCCATTCTTCGTGAAATATAATTATCATTAAAGGAGTGTGGTAGATGTTGACACCTAACAAAAATTTGGAAACATCCAAAAGAATTAAATTACATTTAGTTTACACCCTTTGGTGTAGGACATTTATCTACCAACAATAATTATCATTATTTTTAGGGGATTTTTTTAAAAGGTACTTTTCACGATTTATTTGACTTTTTCCAGAGTTGAAAATTCACACCGTTTAGAGTATTTACTGCCGAAGTTAAAATGCGGCCGATTTTTATTTTTGTGGCTTTCTTTATTTTTTTAAATAACCCGTTAGAAATTCGAATTTTTTAGTAAGTTTACATTTACATATTCCAATTAAAAATGTTAATTGCATATAATTTGTAAATACTGGGTATAAATAGGTAAACAATTTTTGACATTTATGTTAATTGCGAAAAGCAATTATAAACGAACAATTGTTAAAGTGTTTTTGTCAATGTTATGGGTGACGGAAACAGCAATTTATTGGTTTAAATCCGAAAATTTGTTCAACAAACAATGTTTAAGCTAATATCAGAGTTTCCCACTAACCATTGAAACAGTATCAGTTGTTATTTCAGTTGTTTGTAACTAACTCCGAGAATCGTCTGGTAAGAAATTAGATCCATGCAATTTTAAAGTTCCAAGCGAATCTTATAATGCCCGATGTGTGATTCGATGTCATCGAATCGATGAGCCATTGCCCATATTTTAATTCTTCCAACATCAAAAGTTTGCTTCCGATTTCCGCTTCTTCATCGAAGATTTCATTGCTGTTATCGTGGTCATCATCGGGTTCTATGACTTCTTCTAATGTTTGCTTTCTGTTTTGTTGTGGAAATTCCGCAGCCAAGTTGCACTACTAATCTATACAAGGTTTGTGATGAACGCGAAGTTATATCAATTTTGAAATCACTAGAAATGGCACAATATGGAGTTACATTTTCCGCAGGAGTAATATTAATTTGGGAACACTTTGTTTCAGTAAATTCAATATTTTGAAACTATTCCTTTAAAAATTAGCTAATTTTTTTACCGTTCTGTAATAGGACGATGTAAATAAGCAGGTTTAGGATTTTTTTCGGATATTTGTTTAATCCACTAATTGTACTATACATTATTATTATTATTAAAGTTGGCTGGAACCTAAGCAGGTTCCGCACTCAATGCCACTCTGGGCCCATGGTGCAAACCGAAGATTCTATCATAATTCGCAAATGCGCTCGGCTGCTCTGGCAAACTGTAACAGCTTAAACCATGACAGGGATGACAATTGACCTACATTTAAAGATTGTAACATTGGTGATGTTCCATGCGAGGCTAAGAATGTACTGTCTATATGATAAATTGAATTTTCGTGGATATATGTACATATATTATTATTTAAGGCAGACACTTGGATGATGGAATCATAAATGCTAAATACATAGTAAAATACTTTTATTTTATTGTAATCTGGTCACTTGGTCAAAAATAATTATTGGTATAATTGGTTAGTATATATAAAACATGATAGATGGTGATGACTAACGCACTTCTTCTTATATTTATTCTTTTTACCTTTAAAATACGATTTGCGATTTGCAATTATCGATCATTCGATTTTGTGCATTAAGTGAAAAATAATAAAAAAATAAAATAACAGTGCACCAGTAAACCGTGCAAGTGATAAACAACATCTAAGTTTATTAATACAGTAGCCATTATAGGCATATATAAATTTATAAAATAAAAATTTTGCATATCATAAATTGATTGGGATATCTGTTGTCGTAGAAAAAGAGCTGTGTGTTACCGAAGAAAATCACGGTACCGAATATACGCTTTTTTCTGCGGCAGATTATTTTTGGGCAGTACATATTTATATATTACTTGTATTAATGGTTCTGACCGTTATCCTGCCGGTGATTCGGTACATCCACAGAAGGCGCGGTAAAAGTGTGTACAACAGCTTAGCGTATTTTCTATTTGGCGCCAAATAATGTTACCACCAAAATTGCAAGGTCATCACAATCGGATCATAATAAGATAAGTTTATTTTTTTTGTTTAATTATGTGACGATGGCTCCACGATGTAGAGAACGACTTGGCATCTTCAGATTGTCTAAGACAGTATGAAAACCAAGCTCAGGATCGAAACCGTTGGAGCCAGATTGTTGATTCAGTAAGGGGCCAGTAATGGCCTTTAACACTGTTATTATTATTATGTGAAAAAAAAACCACACATATTATTAATCTTTATATTTTAATTTATCTACATCATATAATTTATATATATATATATATATATATATATATATATATATATATATATATATATATATATATATATATATATATATATTATTCATATAATTTATATTCACAAATTATATTTATTATTATTAACATATTGTGTTAGTACTTATATTACATAAGTTATAAAAAAATATATTATCAAATTAATTTATTGAAGGACCGCGGATCCAACAACAAAAATTAAAAATCACAATTTATTAAAATTAATTAATTAAAGAACTATAAGTCTAGTTTATAATGTAAATACTTAAATTTACAAATTATTTATTATATTTATTTTTTTTTTGATCAAACTATATTTTAGTATGTAAGGAATATGTTATGTAAACTTCTTATGCCAATAATTATTTAATTCTACTTATTTGATGTATTTTATTCCGTCCGTCGATACTACCATTTTATTATATTCATCTTATTTTCTGCTATAGTTTTCGTTATGTTAATTAGTGCCGTTTCTACATGGTTAGCCTGTGTGAGCATCACCATGTGTGAATAGTTTTATTCAGATAGAATGGGCTAATATATTACATTAGGGGGCATATCAAACCGCATGCAAGATATTGCCAGTTGGGAGGGAGGTGTGCAATAAGGTGGTCTATAACATCTTGATCACCATGAAAAATGGCTGTGACGTAGTCTTCCTGTTTAAATTATAATCTTATTTCTTCATTAAATGTATTTAATTTATTACAAAATGTATAGTAATTCTTAATTCAATTCTGTGATACGGTGTAAAACATCATCATTTTAACGTGTAAGTCCGCTCCATGTTTATTCGAATTATTCAAGTTTAATAAAATCAATAGGGGTATATATATATATATATATATATATATATATATATATATATATATATATATATATATATATATATATATATATATATATATGTATTTATATAAACTAGCAGCACTTCAAGCTCTCTGTGGTAAGTGCCAAGAACCCAACCCAACCGTCTTCACCTAGCTGGATCACGGAGAGATTCTGATAACAGAACGAAAATTCAACCAAAGTATTATCGTTCCGTTACAAGATCTATAATTAAGAAATCGGGACCTAACTATCTCGAAAGCGGGACAGCCACAGCAAAGTGAATGCTGTCATCGTCATCTTCAAGACAGTTGTCACACAAGGAATCTTGGACAAGTCCCATTCTTTTTAAATGGAGTTTAAAACGACCATGGCCGGTCAGAATAGCGACCAGAACTCTCAGTTGGTCTTTCTTCAAGGATAGAGCAAACTTTGTGAGTCTCAGATTAGGTTCACAAATGAAGTACTTAGCCACTCGGCAAGTAGTAGAAGCTAGCCAATTACGCTTAGCCTGCAAAAACATATAGTTTTTAATAGCTTCCTTACCAGAATTAAAGGTCAGGGGCACTGCCGGTTCAGGTCCAATGAATTCCATCCTTGAACCTGTTTTAGCTAAAACATCGCGCGTAGCTATCTGATTACCTTCAATGCCACAATGAACCGGAACCCACATAACTCTGACACGATTATTAGAACAAAGGACGTTAATAAAATGCTTACTGTCCTTGACCAGTTTGGAAGTGATCATAGGATTTCGTAATGAATTGAGCACAGGTTTACTATCACTGCATAATTTACTATCACTGCATAAAACCTGCACTGCATAATTTACTATCACTGCATAAAACATACATTGTTTAATGTATTAATTGAGTGCATGAAATTAATTTCACAATATGAAATGAATGTATACCCAAGTTTATTTAAATAAATTTCTAACATAAGTAAATCGTATAAATTACATGATATTATAAATACATTAACAAAGTAAGTGGGCAGTAAGTATATGAGCTACCTCGTAAAGCTCTCATTAAATTTATTTAATGTAATCAATATGTGATGGTACAAATACATTTGCAATGAAAATCTGCAATAAATCTTCATAGCGAAGCTATAAGCTCTAATCGATTCTATAATACGTAAACATTTCGTAAATCATCTCATACAATGACAAAGTATATAAACAGTAATGTAACATTCGTAACTATAAGTTAATCGTTACAGTTTAACCGTGTGTACAGACACACTCTGAAACTATCTTTTTTAGAAGTATAGATGCAGCTACATATTTTCACTATTGTAATTGTTCCGTAAATGATACAAACATATTATAGCGTGATATTTTATTGACCAATCATTATTCGGCACATTACTTTTATTTTCTCTAATATTTGGGCCGAACAAATGAAATCTCATGTACATGCATTTCGTCTTGATGATTATGAATTTGCGCGCGTACAGACCGATACGCATATAAACATATTTGAGCATCCTCTCGATCCATGCAACTATTTCCCTTGCTCATCTGTATATACTTAAGTACATGTATATAAATATATACCAGAATTCTCTCACGGCATATTTTTCGACGGTTGCATTTTTTGGAAATGTACCTTTGCTTTTAATTCCCGATTGCAACTTTTGTGCACAGCACACATTAATACCATAAAAATATTTTTTTCTCGATACTAAATCGTGGTGGTGAAAATAATAAAATAATTATATATAATAAAGTTATAGAGTTTATATAGTAAATTAATGTGAATAAATAAATGAATTAAATAAATAAATTAGCTAAATTAAATAAATAAATTAGTAAAATAAATTAAGGTAAACCAGGACTTAAACCAACAGGATCTTGCAATACCAGACCGCAGTGGCACGAAATCGCGACGGCAAATCCAACCGTGAAAAGCTATTGGGCTCAGTGGAAATCATTCAAATTTGAGAATGGGTTGCTGGTCAGACTTTGGGAATCGACCGACGGCAAGAACAACAAACAACAGATCGTCCTACCAGAAAACCGGATAAGAGAAGTCCTGCAGGAAATTCATAATAGTAAATATGGAGCGCATTTGGATATCAATAAAATGCTGAACAGGATAAGACTCCGGTTCTATGGAGTATATTGCAGAAGAGATGTGGAGGATTGGTGCAGGAAATGAGCGATTTGCACCGTCCAGTAATGGACCCAAGAGGAAGGATGAGTTCAGTTCCCCTGACAAAAGATTGAAATCATTACCTAGTCGTATGCATCGATTATTTCTGTAAATGGGTAGAAGCATATCCGATTAGGAAATTGTTTATACAGTAATTTCGAATCACCTGTGTTCCAAGAGTTGTGCCAAATACTCAACATAAAGAAAATGACGGCATGCTCAAGAGATTCAACAGAATGCAGGAAGAACTTCTACGCAGGTCAACGATAACTGTTTATGATGGCGTATCGTAGTGCAATACATAATACTACAAGAACTCTAATTGCCATGTGTCATTCAATTAGGATCATCGTAGAAGGCACGATACAAGACTACGTTGCAGATTTGAGGCAAAGGGAAATTTCCGAAGTTACAACAAAGAAGGGCCATACAAAGTCATCAAACAGATCAACGATGTTGTATACCGGATTCAACAAAGCCCCATAGCAGAATCGTTGTTAGTATGGTGGTTAGAGTCGCAGCTACAGAGCATATGATGTGGTAACGAACGATGATTCAATGCAATTGTAGTTTTTATTGCCGATATTTATTTTAATCGACGACTCAGGTTGATGCGATGAGTTGCCATTATCCTTCAGTGAAATACCAATTCAATGTTCGAGGAACCAAACTGTTTGATCAATAATCTTAAAAAGATAGTCGAATGGATATTGGTTAGTTTTCAAACACATAGACTGGTCTTAGGGGGTATGGTGGAAATTCTTTAGATGTTTCGTAGAGTACAAATGCATGTTAATTTTTATCACCTAGCAAAATTTTGTTTGCGATTGTTTAGATTATAATAAATAAATACTAAATATATACGTTTATATTCAGACAGTCTTTTAGGATAAACTTAAAATGAGTCGCTTAGACTGAATCCATGGTGATTAGAGGTTTAAGCAAATTATTAATAAATATTATTAAACGTTAAATTTGATGAGATTTTGTTGTTTTATATTAAATGTCAATTGATTTACATCCTGTTCATACACTTGGATGGCATTATCTTCTTTTAACTTCTATCAAGTATGAACCGTATATACTTGATAATCCATTGGCTATATTCACAGAAAAATACTCTCGTGTAGGGAGCATAGCACGAGTATCATTTTAACTTGACTTGCAGTGTATTATCAACATATTAAATTATTTGGCGTGTTAATATAACATTTTGTAGATTGTCGATGGACAAAAAAACGAAGAAAAAGCAAAAACAACGAAACCTTTCAAAAAATACCTCAAAACAACAAATTAGTAATTTTTGGAAAACTGTTAACTAATTGTTTTCTAAATTTACTATGTCATTTAAAAAATATAATATTTGCCCGTAACAAAAAATCCAAGGTCAAAGGGTCAATCAAAGTTGCCAAACAAATGTTCAATTCCACTACAATAACTTTCATAAAAATGTTTTTTTTTCTAACTAAAGCATAGTTTCCGAGAAAAGCGAACTGATCTCCTTAATTGACTTACCCTGTATATAGTTTATTAAAAACTAATTTGTAATAAGATAAAAATGTTGGGTAGTTAAATAAGGGATTACAAATGAATCGACTGTGGCTACATTGTTATTTGTTGCAGGTCTATCATTTATACGTTCTCATCTATGTACCCTTCAGTTATAGTAAAGTGCTGCCAGATTGTATGATTTACTTTTTTGGTAAAATTGTAAAATAATAAAGTTGTAACCGACATCGTTACGTCGTTGCAACGAAACAGAATAAAGGAAATCCATTTATTACGAATATTATGTATTATGAATTTTTTTTTATTATTTTGCTATAGATGAATGTTGCTATTAAAACTTTTTTGTGTATATCGGCGGGCCTTGATGAACAAGTTTTCGTTCGAAGTACCAATCTGCGCTCTACGTGCAAAATGGTTATTTTGATTTATTAAAATTATTAATCGAAATTGATTTTTCCATACCATCCTATCAACTTGAACGATATACACGTGAATCAATTCTATATAATTTAAGAAGTATGTTATTTCAGCCGCACCTATGACTTGACTGCCGTAAAAAATCAAAGTAGATAACAAAAAATTAAAAATTCAAATCATTTCTCGCTTCTCTAATACATATTTAGATATTTAATCGCGTAGAACTTGAAAAAATCCTTGAAAGTGATATATGATTATTGAAATTTAAAAAATGAATATTACATTTTCTTTCCGAAATAAAGCAAATCAAAAAATCAATATTTTTTGTTCGAAGAACTAAAATCAAAATCATTATCACCAGAGATGGTATTTGATATGTATATATATATATATATATATATATATGTATATATATATATATATATATATATATATATATATATATATATATATATATATAACCATATATTCATGTATATATTAAATTCTATCAATATTTTATAATTAGCCAGATAAAATAATAATGTTATTAACAAAATATCCAATTATCTTACCAATTTCAAGTTCATCCAATCATGATATCTGAAACAACAAAAAATGAAAACAACGAAAATCGATTAATTTTTTTTTTTCTCATTTTACGTTACTAATATTTAATTAATTAATTATTAATCATGTTATGACATGACTAGTCCCTGTGTAGTTACTTAATTCTATTAATTTAATTATTTTTAATTATAATTTTCTAATGAAGTTCATTTTTTTTGATACGTAAGAAATAATATAAATTTGAGTGGGTCACCAAGGTGTCTGTTAAAACACGACAATATAAAAGCAAGTAAATAGCAAGTTATAATTTGTATCATTAATTATGAGATTTCTTTTAAAAATTATGATCTGCGAATTCGTAGAACTGACGATTTTTTATTTTATTTTTTACAAATGTTATGTTTTTTTTGTACGTCAGGAATGAGTTATGGATTATTTTTGTTGGTTGGTGTACGGTTGCCGTGGTATCTGTTGGTGAACACAACTTATTTTTATAAATTTTAATGAATCTTTTATATATGTACTTCAGAAATTGTATATTTGTGATAGTAAAACAAAATCATATGCATGAAATCAGGAAATTCAATTTCTGGGATTAGAAATAAATTACCGTCAATATAAAACTTTTTAAAATCTTCACACAGAAAAATGATCACGTAATACAGAATAAAATTGACGTGATTTCCCTATGGTTTTCATCCAAGAGGACTGGTTCGTTAAAACTACGTGAAAGATCACGTTAAAGTAAAACGTCAATTATTTAATAGGAAAACTAATGAATTTAACGTGAAATCTAGTATTCACTGTTTAGGTGAGTTCACATTATTTTTATAAGTGAAAACAAGATGATTCCCTCTTAATTTACTAGATCGGCTCGTTGAATTTTTATTCGAAATCCATTTAATTCGACGTGTGAATTATTAAATAATCAATAAGACGCTATGTATTTTTAAAGTGAATTTTATTTATTTATTATTTTTAATTATAAAAAAATTTTAATTTGTGTTTTACATTTCCAATTTTACATATCTTAATATAACTAATCAATATACATTAAGTAAACATCGTAAATAATATTAAATTAAAAAATTAAATTAAACAAATTTCAGAACTATTGCATACTATTAATTTATCTGCATTAGTTTAATTTTTTTTTAAATATTGCAAACTACATTTTATCAAAATATCTTTTTAATCTAATCACTTTTTGGCCATTTATTAATTTATAGATATGTACAGGTGGCCCATCAAAATCTAATATGTTATATAAAAAATAATTCAATGGTTTATTTTCTTCAACAACGAAGGACTGATAATGTTCTGAAAATCGTGTAGCTCTCCACAATGTGCAGACAACATAGCATTGATCATTTTTGAAAAATATATCTAAAATTTCTAGCACTCGAGGGGTATTATTCGTTTCCGATGTTATAGTAAGTATGTACCCTTTTTTGTACAACACTCCCCTAAAAGTTATGATATCTGTTTTTTTAAGAATAAAATCTGTAACTGTGGAAATTATTTCTAATGACGAGAAATATTCTTTTAGCCTAATATCGATTTTTGGAAATGATTTATTCTTAGGTAATATTATTTGCGGTTGGAAAAACGAGTTCGTTGAAACATTGTGGGAAAACCGCAAAGCGGCTTTAATTGCTAAGGTCAGGGGAACATGAACTCTAGAGTTAATAGCAGAAGCATATTTTTTATGTAATTGGTTCTCTGATTCGTATCTGAAGCACCATAAATATTTTAAGGGACCTAGATATCTTATGACCGTCGGATAATGCAGACTAAAATGGAATTTCGGTTTCAATTTTTCATTGAATAGATGATTATAAGATCGATGATGACTTTCTATTAGGTTTTGGAGCTCTATCAACAGTTTGTCATTGTATACTGGTAATAATAGTAAATCTAAAATCTTGATTACGTTTATTAAATATTTAAATATCTCGTTATTTGAAATTTAATGTCTAACAAGCAACCTTCTACATTATTTTGAGTAATGATAGGTACACCCTTTACTATGACTTCAGATAAATTACTACTAATTACATAAGTTTTTGGTGTTTTGTATAGTAATTCATTTTCAAGTTTTTTTAACAACTTATATTCTGTATTAATTTCTAAAAATGGTTCTGCAATATATTTGAGTACTTCCTTTAAGTTTGATTGATTTTTATTACAGCTATCATTAACATATAAACAAAGTAATTCCACTAACGGTTTTGTAATTAATTCGGTTACCGAATCTTGAATGTCTAAGACATCTTTGCGGCTAAATCCAACACGATTGTGAAGTTTTAAAGAAAAATTTAAAATAGAATTTTTTACTCCTACTAAATTAATATGATTTTTTTCTAAGTTATCTTTTAAATTTGGTTTAATTATTTCTGTTGGTTTCGTTATTTCATTTCTATTAATTAAATTCGTACTCTCTGATAGGGTGTTATTAGTAGTAGATTTCAACAAGTGAGTTGTTAAATGTTTTCTAAATGCATGTATATTGGAAAATATTTGTCTACAACTATCTTGCTTGCATTTAAACTTATATATTTGAGGAATACCGTGAATTTTTTTAAAATGATAAATAATTTCGTTAATAGTTGCAAACATTGATTCACATAAAAAACATCTTAAACTAGTTTGAGGCATTTTGGATTTGAGTAGTGTTAATATTTATTAGCTTAGTTTTTTAATAAGTTTATTAAATTAATAACTTCAGAAAATTTTTCTGATTCGAAACTAAAAAAAAAGTTTTCCAAAAATGCCCAAACTAGTTTACTTAAATTAGAAAATTGCAATTGAAATACATACACCATTTTTATAACTACATCAACACATTTCCTGAAAGACCCCATTTTATATTTCAACCCATCAGCATACACGTAGAAATGTTCTAACTTTCCTAGAGTTTCTCCAACCACAACAATTTTTGGTTGAGTTTTATTTTTAAGCTGTTTGTTGTTTTCATTCATTTCTTGAATTTTTAATTGAATATTGTTGAATGATGTAACGTGTAAAACGAAATCATTTTGTGCCTCAAGAATAGTTGGTTTGTATTTTTTGTTGTACCTCCGAGGTTGTAGGATTGCGTGTAACAACATACAAATAATGCAGTCTTTTGAATCTGAAATGTTTACATTAATTTTTTCAAAAGTTATTTAGTTTAAATAAATATGAAAGTGACATAATGACAATAAATTTAAAACAAAGACAAAGGCAACATTATCATACTATGGAAATTGGAATTGTACAGAATTGACTTGGATATACACAAACAAAAATAGGAGCAACTTTAGTATTTGTCAGCTACCCTATACACCATTTGGAAAAGGAGCATTTTAATCTTAAAAAAAAAATAAAAGCACTAAACAGTGAACTTACGCAAAATTCTGCTGGCGCAGAACGCAACGGCTGACCAATACTAAAGTTTAACCCAAAAACACAAAGAAAAACACACACACACACACACACACGAATATACAAATACACATCCACAAACAAATATGCATACACGTACGAATAGACATACATAAACATATATATAAATATATACATATATATATATATATATATATATATATATATATATATATATATATATATATATATATATATATATATATATATATATATATATACATATATGTATATATATATATATATATATACATATATATATATATATATATATCCACAAACAAATATGCATACACGTACGAATAGACATACATAAACATATATATAAATATATACATATATATATATATATATATATATATATATATATATATATGTATATATATATATATATATATATATATATATATATATATATATATATATATATATATATATATATATATCACATGTCGTACGCGGAAACTTAATCCTAAAGAAATGTGTAGAATTTTTTCTTACTTTGATCCGTTTCCTCAGTTATAATTTTCAGTAAATTCAGGGATGCTTTGTCTTTAATTTCGTTTGCAAATATAGGCAGAATTTTCATCGTGAATGTATCAAAATTAGATAAAAGCATTTTTGATTTATTAGGAAATAAAAATTCGAAGTCTATTTCAATCTGTAAGTAAATAATTCAAATAAGTTTTTGTAATGTGATTTCATCTCATGATCTTACCAGCTGGTATCCAGTCTCATCATTTATTCTTGGCCAGGATAATACCAGTTCTTGGAAACTCATCGAATTTTCTATATTTTGAAAGGCAGATAATCTTAATGAGGCTGTTTTTTTCCAGTTTTCACAAACTGTGTCCCACGGTGAAATATTACTATAAAGCCATATCTTTATATCTTCCTGGTCATCTACAAATAAACTTTTGTAAATAATAAATAAATTATTTTACATTTGGTGCATTACTTACCATTATCTGAAGTAAAGCATGAACTAGTAATTATAGAATTTGTTGCAGTGTTTTTTATGTTGCTAGTTAGGCCGAAACCACTTATGTTACTCCATTTCGAACATAATTTTCCAGTTGGATTTTTTTTTCCAGGTTGTCGTGGCAAAAAGTAAGTTGTCTTAGAAAATTGAACATTAGAATAATTGTTAATACCGAAAATATGCAAAATATGTACATAATTAGACAATTCAATTCTTACCGATTTTTCACTGTGGAAATATTTTTCGATCGCAATAGCCCATTTCTCCATATCAGAATAAGACATTTTTTTATTATTTGTTGTATAGTAGTCTACTAAGCAATTAGTCAAAAGCTTTTGATGCTTATGATCCAGCTTTTTGTTTTGTTCATAGTGAGATATGATATTTTGGCCATTAATGCTAGTTTGTAAAACTAATTTTATGTCGTCGCTGGTTGGTTCGTTCAATGGCATAGGCAGTATTCCAACTGATAATAATGGACTATGCCGAGAATCACGATCACTACACACAGCGCTGCTGATGGTTTCAAGCCAATTCAATATTTTTTGCACTGGTTCACTTTGTGGGTCATGTAATGAATTTACTGGAATGTTCTATAATATCAAAACGATAGTAAGAATTAATGCTGAATATGACCAATCTGTTTTATTTTATAATCTAATATTTTACTTACTCGTTCTTTTTTATATTCCCCTAATTTTTGTTTAATTATGGATCGTTGCCCGAAAAAACTTTTGTCCAAATTATTAAATATTTCGTTAACATCCTCATTCGACATAGATTCTATACAAGCTATAGAATTAAAACCATATTCTTTCAACACAGCACAAGTTTCGTCTTTTAAACCCCATGACTTAAAAATTGTCTGGGCTTCACTAATTTCATCCGAATCAAAATGAACTGATGTCACTAAACAAAAATTACCTTCTAAAACTTCAACCACATTATCCTCCACAATTGTAATTTTATTAGCACTATTTAGATTAACACTTTCCATTTCAAAATTATTGTCCGAATTTTCCATTTTAATGAAATTTTAGAAGAAAAATAAGCGCAATATGAACTATTGCATCAGAACAAATGAAATGAGGTTGTCGTTCGATCGAAATAACGGAAATTATCATACAATTATACTTAACTCTTTTTGTCATGAAAGAGACAAACCTGAGTTTAACTATATATCACGTTAAATTTACGGGTTTACTTGTAAATGTAGATATTTCTTCTCAGCTGATCCTAAATATTTTCTCTATTAAGAGTAGCATCTCTATTTTCTACTCTGTCAGTTTTACGTGAATTATCACTTTCAATTAAGAGGATGAAATATTAAAAATTAATAAGAATTCACATTATTTACCGAATATTAATGTGAAATCTCTATATTTCGGTTTACGTGACGATCTTTTTAAAATAACGTGAATTTTTTTTCTGTGTGTTGAATATATTTTCAAAGTCAAATGTTTTTATTATACTTTTTTTATTTGAATTAATACTTATGGGTTTGACTGAAGTGTTTTTAGCAGATTAAATCATTATAATTGAAACAGATATTTTGAAATTGTTCCAAATTCGAATATAACTTTGGAATTTTCCTCAAATTTAAAAAAAAAAAAATTTAATCTAGTTTTATCTAGTTCCTAATGTTGAATGCTCACCTTTAATCACAGTTTGAAGGTGGCTTTATTTACAATTTTATTTTAAGGCTTGTAAAGTTTAAGACCGTTCGACAAGTTTCGTTTAATATCTCAATAAATTGAAGCGTTTTATAAACGCAGGCATTCTTCAGTTGGTACGATGCTTACTAATTTTGAAAAAAAATCGTATTAAAATTGTAAATTAATAAAATTTGTTTAGTTTAAATTTACTTGAGCAGTTTTAAAACACCAGCAACTTTTAATTTCATCTAATTTTAAATTGGGGTAAAGTATTTATCAAATTTTTAAAATCTTGTGTCGAGCGTTGGCATTGTGTCATCAAATTATAATAAATTTGCCATATTGCATATTTTATTTATTTAAATATAAGTTAGATAAGTTTAAATGAGTTCAAATTAAGAAATTTTCTATAGTTCTGGTATTTTATCAAATTTGAATAACAAAAAAAATTTCATATGCTAATATTTTATTTAGAATTTTTAATTACCTCTGCAATAAGGTTAAGCAAAGAATTAGAGAACTAAAAAATGAATCGGTCACCCGTTATCTTCGTAGTCTTACAGACACTAAAGAAACAGAGTATTCTCTATGGAAAGCTACAAAAGCATTAAAAAGACCAAATTATCAAATACCGCCAATAAAAAATGATGAGGGAAATTGGGTAACAAGTGCCAAACAGAAAGCAGCACTGTTCGCATCTCATCTTGAAGAAACGTTCCAACCATATGCTGGACAATCAGCAGATGAAAATATAATACCAGTGCACAAGGAGGATTGTAGGAAAATACCACCTGTAACTCTACGAGAGTTGAAAAATGAATTTAGCCATAACATAAATACGAAAAAATCTCCTGGCTATGATTTAATTACAGGTGAAATAGTGAAGGCACTTCCTGAGAAAGGGGTGCAAAAACTTCTTCATATAATCTACGCTTCATTTCGACTGAAATATGTACCTCAGCAATGGAAAGTAGCAGAAATAATTATGATACCAAAGCCGAACAAACCATCTAATAATAAAAAGTCATATAGGCCAATTTCTCTGCTTCCAGTACTTTCGAAAATTTTTGAGAAACTGTTATACAAAAGGATGAAACCTATAATACTTGAAAGAAAGCTAATACCACCACATCAGTTCGGATTTAGAGAAAACCACTCCACCATAGAGCAAATTCACAGGACTACAAGTATTATTGAAGATGCACTTGAAAATAAGAAAATATGCTCAACAATATTTCTGGATGTAGCACAGGCCTTCGATAAAGTATGGCATCTTGGATTGGAATATAAACTGCATCGAGATTTGCCAAAAGAATACTTTCAGATATTGAAATCTTACATTGATAACAGATATTTTCGCGTTAGATGTGAAGAACAATTTTCCGAGCTAAAGAGGGTATCTGCAGGGGTTCCCCAAGGTAGCGTGCTAGGGCCAGTGTTGTAGTTACTTTACACAAGTGATTTACCAAACACAAGCGGCACAACAATAGCAACATTTGCGGACGATACAGCAATTTTAGCTACTGGTTATAAAGTAGACGAAGCAACCAGAAAACTGCAACGGGCTACTAACCAACTTAGTAACTGGACCAAAAAATGGCGCATTAAGCTAAATGAAGAAAAATCAACGCACGTTAACTTCACCAATCAAATAGTTAACTGGATACCAATAGAATTAAATTCCAAACAAGTTCCCTATGCTAACACAGCCAAGTATCTTGGCATGACTCTCGATGCTAAGTTAAAATGGAAAGAGCACATTAAAAAGAAAAAGGAGGAACTACACATTAAATATAGAAATATGTATTGGCAAATTGGAAGGTATTCAGAGCTGTCAATACCTAAGAAGTTGCTACTATACCAACAAGTTTTAAAACCTATATGGACTTATGTTATTCAGCTTTGGGGCTGTACTAAGAAAAGCAATATTAAAATAATACAAGCTTTTCAAAATAAAGTGTTACGGGAATAGTGAACGCTCCTTGGTACATAAGAAACGATAACCTACATAGGGACCTCCAGATGGAAAACGTCAGCGAAGAAATAACAATTCATGCAAAGAAACACATACAACGGCTTGGTCAACATGAAAATGTTGAGTTACGTGGTATGCTGAGTAACACAAATGGAGTACGAAGGATCCAAAGAAAGAAACCGCTGGAATTGGGAAGACTACAATAGGGCGGCCAAATTTTTAGAGACTAACTAATGGGTTATATCTCTGCAAATTGAACATAAGAAAGATAGAGAAATTACTAGATATATGTAATCAGTTGTAATATTTAAAAAAAAAAAAAAAAATATACTAATATTTTTAAATAAATATTAACTGTGTGTTTCCTGAGTAGAAATAATCACGAAATATTATTTATAGTACACTAAACCTAACTGTTTTTGCAAACAGAACTGGTTGATAATATCTATGCATAAAGGAGGATGTTGTCATTTTAAATTTTAGACTTATGAATTTTTGAAAGATGAAGCTTCTATTTTGAAGGAAGTGCAAAATTGATATATATAGGGGTTTCCAATAAGAGGTTTCATTTTGAATAGTCTACTATTTGGGCAACTGTCAATTTTGAAGCAAGTAAGAATTACGCCATTACTAAAAATGGTACGATACACGCTTCAACAATGCATTGAAATTCTTAAAATTCACTACAAAAATGGTGAACATTTTGCAGTCACAGTTCGCAAAACTAAAGCACTTTTTGGTCGTCGTAAAGCACCTTCTCGGCCGCCAATAGTGAAACTGGTGGAAAATTTTGAGCTGCTGGGACAAGTTTGTAATATGAAGAATCGAAACCGTGTGCATTGCTGCAGAACAACTGAGATATTGCTGCTGTAGTCCCTAGTGTTGAAATAACTTAGGTCTTAAGGCTTTTAAAGTTCTGTTAACAGAAGAACTCAAGCCGGCCGATCACCATAAACGTCGTATCTTCAAATTCATCAAAATGATCCGGATTTTCATCGAGAAATCCCCAATTTCACCTCGGAGGCTACATTAACATATGATGTGGACAACGTTTATTTTCAAAAGACGGTTCATGAAAATTGGGACGAGCGATTAGATGAACCTTATCGCTTAGATAACCGTACTTTTTATCGAGCGGTTATGTCGTTACAGAGAGTTCAACAATTATTGAGATTTTTACGGTTTAATAACTACCAAACCAGACATGAGCGATTAAAAACTGATAAACTAGCGGCATTCCGTGTTGTCTGGAACATGTTTTTAACGAATGTACGAACACCTTATAAGCCATCAGCTAACCTAACAATCGACGAGCAGCTAGTGTTAACTCGGGGTAGATGTTCGTTCAGACAGTAAATCCCATCCAAACAAGGGAAATACGGAATAAAAATATTCTGGATATGCAATGCTAAAAATTCCTATACTTTGAAGGCCGAAGTATACGTGGGGGGGGGGGGGGAAACAACCAAATGAGCCTCCTTCAATTGATTATGCACTTAATTTAGTTCATCGAATATAGGCGCACCATACATGAACAAAGGCCGAACTATTACCATGGACAATTTTCTTACTAGCTGCATCCTGGCCGAACAAGTTTTAAAAAAAAAACGATCATTGGGACCATTCGACACAATAAACCAGCCGAATTGAAAAAAAGAGAACTGAACTCGTCACAATTTTATATTGACAACAATTTAACCCTAGTAAGCTTCTATCCAAAAAAAAATAAAAATGTTCTATTGCTATCCACATTACACAGCGATGCAAGAGTTGATAGTTCTACACAAAAACCAAATATTGTGTTAGATTACAACGCCATCTCGATAAGCTTGTAAGGACATATACTTGCAAACAAAAAACAAAACGATGGCCAATGTTGTTATTTTTTAACATGGTTGATGTTGCTGGTGTAGCAGCTTATAAATTATACAAAAGTGCTAATCCTCAACTATATGCGAATCGAAAATCATCGGAAAGAAAGATTTTTTTGAAAGAATTGGCTATGCAGTTGGTTCAGGAAAATGTGCTTCAGCGACTATACGATCCACGAGAATTAAAAAAAAATGTGAAAAAGCTGATAGTAAACGTTCACGATGCTGTGCCCTCGATCTGCCGATATTAAAACTAAATCGCAATGCCATTTTTGCAATCAGCCATCATGTCCAAGTCATACCAAAATCGTGTGTACAGAATGCGTAAAAGAAGATGAACATGATTCAAGAGAAGAAGATAATTTTCAGAGTAGAATGTTTCTAATGGATTTATATATATATTTAACGAATTTAACTGTGATTTTAATTATTATTTTGATTTTTAATTTATATTAATGTAATATATAGATTGAATTTATGAATTGTTTGTTTGAATTAATTTTATTTTTGCAACAGCCTTTTAAATAAAGGAAAAAAATCAACAATATCTAATTGTTTCTATACAAAAACCATCAAAACGTATGTGGGGTCAGATTGACCACTGTGCGCAGACAACGTCCAGGTAAGTTATGCACAGAATGAGGGTTAAACTTTTTTCTTTAGGGCCACGTGAAAGATAAGGTCTATCCTCCACAATCGATTCAAGACCTTGAGGATGGAACTCGTGAAGTCGAGGACATACAGCCGCAAATGTGCGAATTCGTATCGAGGACATACAGCCGCAAATGTGCGAATTTGTCATGGAAAATTTTATGAAAAGGATATGGTGCTGCAAGCGGCCTTTATAAACACTTGGGTATTATAATTACCATTCCATTAGAAACATTCTACTCTGAATGAATAAACTATGGTTTCATTTACTTCATGTACAATTCAATTTATTTCATTATTTTCTATGAGAACTATCGAACAATTCGAATAAACAATTATACATACACGAATAGATTAAATATTTTCATTAAAATAGTGTTGGTAATAAATGTTCTTCCTCACCTAAAACTAAATAACAAAGAAGAGTTAAGTCAACAGTTCAAAGGAAAATTTATTATGTTTTTTCGCCTCAATGACGACAATAAATACATTTTCCTCAATCTCACTTTCTAGCCATTAATTTTCATTTTGAAAATATTAGGCTTTTAAAGTTTTAAATATACCAAAAGTTTTAAAAGCAATAAAGGTTATCTTGTACTAGAATTATAGTATAAAAAACAATATAAATTTATAAAATGGCTTAAGGAGATAGATTGATTATTTTATTGTTATTTTAGTTTTCATATATATTTTTGCTGTTGTAAATGTCCGTGTGTGCAAAAGTATAAGAATGTCGCTCAAAGCTATACATATTTAGATCTCCATGTACCATATTTTGTCATCTCAACATAAAAAGAAAGAGTTATAATTTTTTTGAGGGTGATTGTGTATGAAAATGGTCATGTTTGGAATTTACATACATAATTATATATCTGTTGGTTTTGCCTATACATAGTTTGTTAGTAATGAAACAATTTTGTCACAACTGATATAATGTTATAACAGACTACAGATTATAATATGTAGTGTTCAAAATCTATTAAGTATTAACCATGTTTCAGTTTAATAAAATTAATTATGCAAGTAACATCTCACTTTTATTTTTTGTGATCTGGGGTATTATTGCCAGCAACAAAAACATTACCATAATACCCAAACAAAGAACAACGAACATTATTTAGCATATTTAACATGGTTTTTATTACAATGTTCGAGCAAACAAAAGGCATGCACCCAATTTTGACATTTTAAATATGTAATTAAAGATTCAGAAAGCGCAAGCAATTTAAGATTATCTTCTTTGTTTTGTTCTTCATTTTCAATCGTACCAACAAAAAAAATATATATTTTTTCTTATTTAACTGAGTGTTATAGGAAATGGACAACGTTATCCGAATATTTACAAAATACCAGTTTTTTTTTATTCTGTTGGAAACATTTTTACTTTTCAACACTTCTGAATAATAATTATACGCTTTTTGAACATGCGTATTATAAACGAAAAAAATTTCCCAATTTTTTCCCATTTTCATTTTTTATATTCGGTTTATTCTCTTATATCCATTTCCCAAATGAGGGAATGAATATAAAATAAAATAAAACAAATGGTGAGGGAGAGTGCTGTACAAAATACATAAAGAAGTTATTTGAAAATATTGGTGCTCAAGACGGGAAAAAGGAAAACATTTTTTTTACAATAATAATTTTTTTATTTTTTGTTTTTTCCGGAATTCAATACTGAAATTAATGTCCATGAAGTAATTTAATTTTATATTATTTGTGTTTAAGTTTTTTTGAAAATTAATTTTAAATTAATGGAATCTATAAAGCACTTACAGATTTAGGGTTGAATGAATAAATAAAATCTATACGTAATACAACAAAACAATCACTTACACGTATATGTTGTTTTTATCCGGTCAAAAAATTATTTAATTATAATTTAATTAACGCTATGGTACACAAGTAATCTGATTAAATATGAAATTTGTTGGTATATACACCTATTAAAAATGTTGATGGAGTACGGTTTTGCTTCGGTCAAATATAATTATATCATTATTTTATTTTTAAATCTGGGGCGGGTGATTTTCGTCATGATACTTTATTATTATTACCATTAGAATTTTTCTGTTTTGTTATTTATTTTTTGCAAACATTAGAATTTCACAAATTATGAGGGCAAAAAGGTTTTTAATCAACCAAAGAAACATAAATCTACAAGAGAATGGAGAAATGGTAACTGAGGAGTAAAATTAAGAGCATTGCGGATAAAAATAAAAATACGTACGAAATTGAATTTTTGGAACAAAACAGATGTAATAACAAATTCATTTAAATAAGTCAAATATAATTTACGCGAAATTGGTCTATGAATAACATTTGAATTCGTCTCATTTACGGTAATCATAAAGGATAATATGTCTTGGTTAGAGAACGCTTCAGATAATATTGAGGAGAAGCACAAATTACGATAAGTCTATTATTTAAGTTAGATATTCCATTTAAATTTAATTCAACATACATACAATATGTAATGTTGATTACGCGAAACGATTGTAAATTAATACATTTAATTATTAAATTTAATTATTGAACAAGGGTATGCCTTAGATAAATGACTTTAAAATTCTTTTTTTGTATAGGCGAAAATTTAAAGTCTCTAAGGTCAAATTACCATTCTCGTTATACATAATGACGATTAACTTTATTGGAATGCATACTCAAATTATTTACTCCACATATACATGGACAACAATACTTTTTTTTTGTAAATATATTGTTCACAAAATAAAATATTTTGCTAAGGAAAATCAATTTTTGAGTTGTTCTTATTTATTTTCTAAGAAGGACAATAATATATTCATTATATTCAAAAGAATTTGCTGCTAAAATAACATTAATCTATGAATCTAAGAATCGACGATCGTAATGGAAGGAAGTATAAAATCGTTTCACAAAAATGGTGCAAAAATTATGGAAGACATTTTGTGACATCCCAAACAGAGCAATACGCCAAACAAATCTTTATTGTACTTCGAAGCTTTAAAAACATAATTAAGATTTAGAAAAGTAAAAATGTGATATTCTTTACAACTGCTTATAGCTTTTTTCACTTTTGTCTGGTTAAAGAATGGCATTATGTTGCCATCGCCACATATCGAACATTACTGATACAAATTAGGGCTCAACAATTCCGAAAAATATTAGTAGTAGTTATTAAGCCGAATATTGTTTTTATAAAATTAAATATTTTTTAATTAAAACTAAAAATGTTTTTTAACATTTCTTTTATTTCATAGCAAATAATTCTTGTAATTTAATTATTTCAATACGATCTGACCCAATCTAAACTATTGAACATGTTTCAGGGCGGATCAAAACTATAATATTGAATATTTATCACATTCTGCCATCACCACGCACAAGTACGAATTCCAATTATTTATATGATTGAAATCGCGGAGAAGTTAGCATAGCATTTAACATTATGATGAGTTAGTGAAACTAAAATCAATCTAAGAAATTGGTGTAGGTTTTTGCAAAACAAAAACCTCTGGAAGAACTAACGTGTACTATTTTCTATTGATGGATTAAGATAATATTTTAAAAATATTAAACCTCTTAAATGAAAGAAAGAGAGAGAGAGAGAGAGAGAGAGAGAGAGATAGGGAAAATAAAAATACATAAAGGCGCTTTTATTTCAAACATGTTAACAGGAGTTAGTAAATTTTAGCCTCGTCGAATAATATTTAGAGCCCGCTAGGATTTCTTGCTTTTTAAGTGTAATGGTTAAAGTATTCACAAATCCAGTGTTTATCACAAAAAAATACATATTTAATGTTTATTATAAGCCCAATCATCTTCGAAATGTTGGTTTTATAGAAGCAGTGAGAAATTTGTTTCTATAAATGTAGATCTACTAAGCGGTATAGAGATATTGTTTCTGCTCCTAATTTTTCGTTGTTCTGGAGTTAAATTTTTGAATCAAACTAATTTTACTTCCACTACTCTATCCACTTGTTGTGTTCCACCACTAATTTTCGTTAGTAACTTGCCATCCCAGTAGTGTAATACAATTGGACATTGTGAAATGTGATCGCACATAGTTATTGATCAGGAATTAAATTTACTTAATGTATTAAGTTGCATATCATAGCGACCTCTAAATATTGCTCAAAAAAGCCAGATTTTAGAGTACACAAACACAATTATTTTCGTTAAAGAAACTAAAGCAACGTTCTGGAGAGCAAGAAAGAAAATAAAAAAAAAATGTTTGAGGTTGCGGACCATCCTAGAATGCAGTCAAAAATACAGGGAAATATTAAGACATCAGCGCCTTTAAAATAAATCCTTCGAATCTAGCTAACTAATTTATAGTAAAATGCTACCATAATACAAGAGTGCATGTTTATTGTAAGAACCAACAAATAAACCAAAGAAGTCTGACCTTTAAGTTGCGGATGAAGTCTACCGAGAGTTTGCTCCAAATTTGAATAATTTCATTCCACAATTCATGGTATATAATACCAACTCTATCATGAAGTTTATTCTTTATGTTAAGACAATTTAACATATATTTGGTCAATTTATATTCTATTTATTGAATTTATATATTTGTAACGTAAGATCTGTAAACACTTGCTCATTTTAACTTAACCATTGTGAATGAACCTTTACTTGACTTATATACCTAATTTAATTGCAATACTTTATGTACATAGCATATGCAAATTACATCAATACAAACTAAAAATAACGTAATAGCTGTAACGAATTAATAGGTAAAGTATAAGTATTAAGTATTAAGCATTATAGTATATAGTATATAGCGTATCTTTCTCCTTCAGAGAATAACGATAAATTGTATTAAATTTGTTCATTCCAATCAGAGATATATGTACAAGAGGTTGATGGTGGTACATCACCATCAACAAAATTAATAAATAAAATCAAAGCTATCAAATTACAGGCCAAGTGGCCAAAAATTAAATTTTAATTCAACCCGTTGGCGGGGTATTATGTATATTTGAACACTTTACGAATGTCTTAACATTTTCGATAGTTTCAGGGATTTCTGACGCCCAATCATTGAATCACCAGTCAACAGATTACCTTCGTTTAGATGATTTGTCCGAAATCATTGCTAATGAGTAGTCCGAAATCATTGCTAAAGTCCTCTACCATTGTACGATATATAACAACGTTTCAAAATATTATGTCTCCCACATTCTCGTTTCGAGGCAAAAATACGACGATTCTTTACGTTTTTTGCTTTAGAATAAAACAATTGTTTATCCTAACTGCCATAAAAAAGCAACCAAAGACTTATTCGTAAAAACAATATTGCGTCAGAATGCTAAGGGCTTATCGGATTATTCAGCAAGTTTAATGCGTTTCATTTTATTTCGTGTTGAGATGTACTATTTTTTAGTACATTTTTAACTGTAACATGTAATTTGTTTTTTCGATTTTCATAAAATATATTCACATGCTATTCATACCTCCCTCCTATTATTTTAAGTGGCGTACCCTCATTGCGATCAGTTATCATCGATTGGTTTCTGGATCTTGGGGAATTGGTAGAACTACACGAATTGGGTTTGATCAGATCGTGAATACAAACTATACAAAAATATGAACGAGATATGGAGAATGTTGAATGAGAGATTGAATACGATTTGAATATTGAATGTTTACTATTCGTATATTTAAACCAATGCAAGTTATTTTGTACTCCATAATTGCAATTTTAAATCAAATTTTTTGCAATTATAATTTGTGTTTGTACCCAGCATTTTCAATTTTTTGTCGTTAAATCTACCTATGTGCACCGTACCTCCGTTCTTGAAGATGGGGCATATCTTGGCCACTTTCCATTCGTCAGGCATAACTTCGGTTCGCCATACTAATCGAATAAGGTTGAAAAGACAGTTCCACAAAGTATCCCCTCCGAATATCAAGAGCTCCGAATTAATGCAGTTCACTCCAGGTGAGCGGTTTCGTTTCAATCTCTGCATGGCTTTAGTGAATTCCTCATGGGATGGCTCCTCAGTGCAAATCTCCGCAGTCTGTATTAGAGCTGGCTCAACAACAGTGTGTGACGCATGATGAACATTAAGCAGGTCAGTAAAGTGTCCACTCCATGCGTCAAGTACTGCGTCGATGTTGACACAGAGGTTTCAATCCCTGTCCCGAATGGCAGTTGACGCAGGCTTGAAAGCATGGTGCAATCCAGTAATTCCTTTAAAGAAATTACGTGAACTGCGCTCATTGCTGAGTTGTTTCAGAACCTCGGCCTTCCACCATTCGGCTTAGCTGTCCTCCTAATAAGAGCAGCCTTGTTTTTCCTCGCGATTAAGAGACTTTGTTGCACTTCATTATGGACTATATTTTGTGACTCAATTGCAAGGTGACACTCGTCATCAAACCAATCATTCTTGGGTCTGACTTTCACTGTAACTAAAGTCTGTTGAGCAGCACTGACAACCGAAGTTTTCAGTGCCTTCCAGACAGAGTTCACACAGTCAGACTGGTAATTAGCTCCCTCAATGTTGTCGCTGACAAGATCCTGATATCGTTTCTTTTGATCTTCATTTATCAGACCTTCACAGTCGAAACGTTCCATGCGTTTCGTTGTGTTCCCAGACTTGTACGAAAACTTCCACCGTAGCTTTGCAGCGACCAAATAATGATCGCTGCCTACGTATTTGGTTGCGGACGGATAAGTTCTCACATCCTGCACAACCCGAGCTCGCCCTTTTGAAATTAACACGTGGTCAATTTAGCTGCGGGAAGTTTCCATGTTCCATGTTTCCAAATGTATCTGTTTTTGAGGGGAAAATGTGCTTGCTACTCTAAGATCGTGAGCAATTGCAAAGTACATCATGCTCTCAACACTATCGGTCGCAGTTTCGTGTCGGGAGTACGGACCTATGTTTTCACACAAGTCGGCCCTCGTTCTGCCAGCTCTAGCATTAAAGTCCCCAATTACCATTCTAACATCGTGTTTGGGTATAGATCCCATCAGATCATCCAAGTCATTGTAAAATGAGTCTTTATAAACCTCTGACTTCTTGCTGACTTCTGTGAACGCATGTACACAAATTATCGACAGATTAGCTAACTTCATGCGCAAGCGAAGCTTACACAATCGGTTATTGACTGCTGGGAAATCTAAAACAGCCTTCTTTACCTGCGGCCCAAGATCATCCACTGTATAACAACGTATAGCCCTGGGACACATGGTATCCACTTTTAGGCCAGCGAGATTCTTGAATAGCAACGAGTTCCAGCCGATACTCCTTCATGCATGTGATTAGGCCCTCCAACGCTCCTGGTTTCTTAAGTGACTGCACGTTCCACGTGCTGATCCTAAATCTCGTGTCCGGGTACTTGAGCGGGGATGCGGTTTTGTTTTGGCGGTATCCATTTTTCTTTTTGTTTATTTTATAAACAGCTTTTTTACGGATGCGGGTCGTCAACCCAGCGATCCAACAAGCCCAGCGATCAAACAACTATAAAAATTTGACGTCTATTCGCTGATTGATTGAATATATATTTTTCTCAATATGTTACCATAAAACAAAATATATATACTACATGGTAATATATTGCGCATACCCAAAAAGCAACAACAATTGTTCAACATGGCGGCACTAGTCACGATATATTTCTATTTACTTTCCAATTTTAATATTTACATTTGGTAATAAATGATTTTTGAATTAAATTTAAAAAAAAATAAATTGCGGCTTTTAGATAATATTTGACTATAGTGGAAACTAAATTTTCTTCATAACCAACGCCGCCATGTTGACAGATGCGCGAAAAAGAACGAAAATGAAACCAGTTTGTATATTACCTTCTCGTCTGTGGAGCCTGGCCATGAAATATACTCGGGTTAAATATATTGTATGGTAACATTTTCATTACTATAGTAACATTTGCTCAAAAAAAAAGACAAAAACGCATTCAAAATTGTTCATGTTTATATTGCTGTTCTTGTCATTCAAACGTAAATTGTAATAAACTAGTGTCTTCCTTTGAAATGTGAAATACGAATATATATTACCCGTAAAATATGTAATTTCTATATCTAAATTTAATTTAATTTAATTTAATTTCGTCACAGATTACAATTGGTGCCAAAATCCATTAGACTACGAATTTGAATTTTTTATTTTTTATTTTTCACTAAGATTGACATTTTCACTGGACTTTTTTTTGTCTACTCTCTAGAGATGTGCAATCACTCAATCATTATTGTTAGATACTGAAATCATTCAAAAACTAAAAAGCACAATAAATCCTAATCCTAATCTCTATAGAGAAATACAACCAGTACTATAGATACACACACAAATTTGAATAATTCTAGAGGGTTAGTCTGAAACAGTCAACGGTGAAAAACATGTTATGTGTCTCTTTTCCGTTTGTTAATTTTTAATAAAATGTTTGTTTTAATTTTTGGCGTGCAATAATATGTATTGGTGTGTCTGTGTGTATATCCTAAGTGCATTACAAATAAAATCAATGAATTTGTTGTGATTGATATTATCGCACATTGCAATACATCGAGAGTGTTTCTGTACTTATTCTTATGTATCTGCTTAATTAGTAATTACAAAGAGCAAAAATCGAAAAAAGAGGCAACTATAGTATGTGTATTGTGTATATCTATATATGCAAATGCAACACAAACGTCTTATAAATGGCTTGTGAATTCCTCATATAATGAATCCTCAATGCAAATATCCGCAATCTGTATTTGAGGTGACTAAGCTACAGTCTGTTACGCATGATGAACCCCAAGCAGGTCGGTAAAGGGCCCACTCCATGCGCCGAGTACCGCGTCGCAGTTGACACAGAGGTTTCCATCCCGATCCCGAATGGAGGTTGACGTCGGCTTGAAAGTTTGGTGTAATCCGGTAATTCCTTTAAATAAATTAACTGCGCACTGCGCACATTGCTGAGTTCTTGTACTTTCAAATCCACCATTCTCACTTCTTCCGTCTACAAATCCGCTGATGCCCTTCTAGAGCAGCCTTGTTTTTCCTCGCGTCATCAAACCAACCATTTTTGGGTCTGACTTTCACTATACCTTAAGTCTGTTGCAGAGCACTGACATTCGACATTTTGAGTACCTCCCAGACAGAGTTCACACAGTCAGACTGAATTAGCAATTAGCTTCCTCAATGTTGTCGCTGACAAGATCCTGATCCTGTTTTCTTTAACCATCATTTATCAGACCTTAACAATTGAAACACTCCCACGCGTTTCAAAGGGTTCCCAGACTTGTACGAAAACTTCCATCAAAGCTTTGCAGAGACCAAGTCTGTACGTATGTGGTTGCTGATCGATAAGTTCTCACATTGTGCACAACCCGAGCTCACTATTTAGAAATTAATACGACGTCAATTTTACTGAGAGAAATTTTGCGAAGATGTTTTCAAATATATCTGTTTATGAGGGACAAGTACATCATTCTCTCACCATTATCGGTTGCAGTTTTGTATCGGGAGTATGGACCTATTTTGCACACAAGCCACCCTGATTTCTGCCAGCTCAATTACCATTCTAATATCGTGCTCGGTTATTGATCCCATCAGATCGTCCAAGTTATTGTAAAATGAGTCTTTATCTTGGGGCTGGCTGACTTCTGTGGGCGCGTGAACACAAATTATCGAGATGGTTAAGCGCAAGCGAAGCTTACACAATTGGTTATTGACTGCTTGGAAATCCAAAACAGCCTTCTTTACATGTGACTCAAGAAGAAGTCCAGCTCTAATATTTTCGAGGCGATCTCCACTGTAAGCATCGTATAGCTCTTTTCACTTTTAAACCAGCGAGTTTCTTGAAGAGTAACTAGTTCCAGCCGATTATCCTTCATGCATGTGATTAGGCTTTTCAACACTCCTGGTTTCCTAAGTGACTGCACGTGCTGATCGTAAATCTCGTGTCCAGGTACTTGAGCAAGGATGTTTTTTTTTACTGTATCCATTTTACCTTTTATTGGCATTATAAATATTCAACCGTTTAGTCGCCTTCTACGACAAGCTAATATGTCCATACGCATATAAGTTCTTAAAGAAATTATGTCATACATTAGAACATTGGGAAACTAATAAAAGATACAACTATCAGCTGACATTTTATATTTTTTGAATATTATTAGATTTAAAAAGGATTTTATATTTAAATTTTCAATTAATATAATTTAAATTATAGTAATATACCTAGATGTTAATATGGAGGCGTCAGTTATAGTTGTAATGGCTAGTATCGGTTTTGAATTTTTTTTTTGAAAGGTTTTCTTCGGTAATCTTATCAATTTTAATTCAGAAGCCAATTTTTGCTTTTAATAAATTATAAAAGTATAGAATAGAATTGTATCGTTATTGTGCTACAATGTGACAAACTACTCAGTCTTTAACAAGTCATTACAGGACAACAGCATCAATTTTCAAGCTAAATTGATGAACAACAATCAACTGAAAATAAATGTAGATACCGAGACCGATTATAGAAATCTAACAGAATATTTAAACGGTTCGCAGCAACAGTGGCATTCATATGAAAATAAACATACGCGTCCGATAAGGGTTATGGTTAGAAATCTACACCAATCATGCAACCCAGAAGATATTAAAAGAGAACTGAGCGAAAAGGGTTTTAAAATCCTTGAAGTCGCCAATAAAATTAAAAAGTCTAAGAAAGGGGATGAAGAAATAAGAATTCCTCTTCCATTATTCATGCTGACCTTCGATAACAAAGAAGATATAAGAAACATTTATGAAATAAAACATATGTGCCATATGGGAGTAAAAATCGAGGCGGTTAGAAGTAATCGTATGATTCCGCAATGTAAACGTTGTCAGCGATATGGCCACACTCAAAAGTTCTGCCAACACGAGCCTAGATGTGTTAAATGTGCTGAGAAACATTTAACTATTGCTTGTGAGAAACCCAGGACCACCGCGGCAAAGTGTTCAAATTGTGCACAGGCCCACCCTGCAAGCTACCGAGGATGTCTGGTAGCGAGAGAACTCCAAAAAAGAAGAAATAATCTAAATAAACCAACGAGTTTACAAAAGAGACAACCAAAAGAATCCTTTAGTCATCATGTCAGAAGTGGTATATCTTATGCGCAGGTGGCTGAGACAGGAAAGGTCAGCTCAGGACCGGTGTCGAATCCTACACATTCGAATACTATGATGGAAATGATGCAGAATGTTATGAATGCAGTAAACAACCTCACTGAAAGGCTACAAAGATTGGAGCAGGGTAATTCTGCTATATTATACTAATTATTTCTCCCAAAATGATATATCAAGAAAACCTGAGGATTGCTACATGGAATGCTAACGGTATTAAAAATAAAAAACATGAACTTGAAGCCTTTTTAAAAATGCAAAATATCGATGTGTGTCTGGTATCTGAGACCCACTCAACTAGACAATCTTACTTAACAATTCAGGGTTACCAACTTTACGAAACAATTCATCCGGATAACCAAGCAAGAGGAGGAACTGCTGTTATAATAAAAAACTATATTAAACACCATGAATGCCAGCAATATCAATCACCTGAAACCCAGCTTACCGTTGTAGAAATTACATCAACCAAGCAACGTCTTCAGATAGGAGCGGTGTATTGTCCACCTAGATACAACCTGAAGAAATCGAACTACTTGAATATCCTACATCATTTCAATGGTAGATTTATATTAGGAGGGGATTTTAATGCAAAGCATGTTGACTTTGGCTCTAGGCTTACAACAGTCAAAGGTAACGAGCTAAAAAATGCAATAAACGAAATGGGATGTAACATACATTCCACTGGCAAGCCGACATATTGGCCCACGGACGTAGCTAAAACTCCTGATCTACTGGATTTCTTTATATCAAAACAAGTTTCATCAAATTTTATTGAAGTAGAGGATAATTTAGATATGGACTCTGATCATTCTGCAGTGATACTTACCATAAGCGACAAAATAATTAGATAGGAAACAAGACCAACTCTTGCCAATAAAACAACTAACTGGGAGAGCTTCAGATTTGAATTAGAAAGCAATATTAACCTACAAACACGACTAAAAACGGTAACGGAACTAGAGGAAGAGATAGAAAACTTCACAAATATCATTCAGTTAGCCGCGTGGAATAACACTAAAGGAACAGCATCCAAAACTATTGGTAAAAGTTACCCAAGAGAAATTAGGAACCTGGTCTTAGAAAAAAGGAAAGCTAGGAAAAAATGGCAACAAACGAGGAGTCCATCTGACAAGAAGATCTTAAATAACAAATCACAACAGCTTAAGCGTGAAATTCAGAAGCTAAATGAAAAATCGTTTTCTTCGTATCTTGAAAAGTTGACGGCTGATGAAAATACAGGCTACTCATTATGGAAGGCAACCAAAAGAATAAAAACCCCAATTATGCAGATCCCTCCTATTAAGCGAAGTGATGGCTCTTGGGCTAGGGATAATAAATCAAAAGCCGAAGTGTTTGCTGATCACCTGGCTGGTATTTTCCAACCGAATGAGACCGAATCGGATATTATAATCGAAAACGGAAGCAACGACTATGGGGGCAGTATCCCTCTTATAACCCAGAAAGAAGTTAATAGGGAAATAAAATCCAATCTGAGGACCGGAAAGGCTCCAGGATATGATCTTTTAACAGGTGAAATTCTAAAGCAACTATCAAAGAAAGCTATTGTTAAACTAACCCATTTGTTTAATGCTGTTATTAGATTACGGCATTTTCCTTCTGCCTGGAAAGTTGCGGAAGTTATTATGCTACCGAAACCAGGTAAACCGCCAAATGAAGCTAAATCATATCGTCCGATATCCCTGCTTCCTATCATCTCAAAGCTAATGGAGAGACTTCTTCTGAGAAGAATGACACCAATAATAGAAAGTCGAAATCTAATACCGGATCACCAATTTGGATTTAGAGGTAAACATTCAACAATTGATCAGGTTCACAGAATTACAGACATTATAGAAAAAGCGTTAGAAAGTAAGCAAATCTGTTCTACCTTATTTCTGGACGTGGCAGCAGCTTTTGATAAGGTATGGCACGAGGGATTAATACATAAACTAAAAGTTATGCTCCCGGGACCATATGTTGAACTTCTGAGGTCATACTTATCTGAAAGACTTTTCCGAGTAAGACAAGAAGATGAGTATTCTGAACTGAGAGAGGTAAGGGCAGGAGTCCCACAAGGCAGCGTTCTGGGCCCAGTCCTATATCTACTATATACAAGTGATATACCACAGTCCGATCATGTAAGCATAGCAACGTTTGCTGACGACACTGCTATACTAGCAACAGCGCAAACTGCCGAAGAGGCAGCGAATAAACTTCAATATGCAAGTGAAGAAATTCATCAGTGGACGAAGCGATGGAAAATCAAACTTAATGAATTAAAATCTGCTCATGTCAACTTTACGAACAAACTATTGGTTAATCCGCCGCCAATTAGCATAAACGATGTCATGGTGCCATACGAGAACTCCGCTAAATACTTGGGAATGACACTGGACGTTAAGCTCAAATGGAAAGAGCACGTGAAGAAGAAAAGAAAGGAGCTCGATCTTAAGTATAGACAATTGTACTGGCTAATTGGACGAAGGTCAAAATTAAGCATAAACAACAAAATATTGATTTACAATCAAATCCTAAAACCGGTCTGGTTATATGGTATTCAGCTTTGGGGTTGTACTAAAAATGCTAACATCAAACCTATACAAAACTTCCAGAATAAGGTACTTCGGAGTATAGTGAATGCACCCTGGTACATTCGAAATAAGGATTTGCATCGAGACTTGGGGATACCGGATGTAAAATACGAAATAAAAAGATTTGCAACGAAGCATGAATCGAGGCTATTGCAACATGTTAATGCGGAAGCCTCTCGGCTACTGGATAATGAACATTTGGTTAGGAGGCTAAAGAGAACCAAACCCTTCGAGCTCGTTAGTATGTGAGCAGCTACCTATCAACGAACAGGCATTGGAGCATCGCTGGATCTACAGTGACCTAATTATAGTTTAGTTTTAAGAATTCAGATGTAAATTGATGGTTAGTCTGAAAAGACTAGTTTCAATAAAAAAAAAAAAAAAAAAAAAAAAAAAAAAAAATTGTGCTACTAACTATCGGCTATTCTTCGGTGTCTCTAATTTGGTCAACTTCTATCATGACTAAATCATTCAATCATATGTAACATATGTGTCAAAGGGTGTTCGATGACGTCACTTAAATATCAATATTTCTAGATTCACGCGACAATATTATCCTTCTTTCGCTGTCTAACACTCTATACCAACATATAAAGATCGAGAAGTTGAATAAATAAATAAACCAGCCTCTATTGACCTATTCAAATTGTTTAAAGTTAATTAACTAGTTAGGCCGAGTTAATTAATTTAAAAAACAGTTAAAAATCAAAATGTTGACAGGAACATCAAATTTTTTAATTATAGAGAACTTCGAAATCTACTTTGTAGTCGAAAGTTTTTCTTCGTAATCTCGTTTCCGTGATGTACATTTAAAATAATTAATTAAAATTTCGGTCTAAACCAACAAGTGAACATCATCCAATTGCAAATGTTTTAGTCATTTTTTTTGACGGACAACAAAAGTTTAATATTTTATTTAATTAATATTTTCTGAAAATGTATACAAGACCGTATATTAATACATATGTATTCAATATGAAAGTTTCAAATACTAACGCAAGCTGTAATACAATTTTACAACATTTAATTATTCAATAATTTTAAATTTTATAGCTTTTGAATCAATAATATAATATATCTTTAAACGCTTCCAGCGTTTTAGTAATGTGTATTATCGATATACATGTACTTTTATATAGTATATATGTACATATTTAAAGCGCAACTGTATAACCATATATGGTATACATAATAGCACTATATAACAATTTACTTTACACGTTTAAAGAATTTTAAAATATTTTAGGTTGTTGTTGGCATTAATTCCAAATTCCAACCGAAATATATATATATATATATATATATATATATATATATATATATATATATATATATATTTTTATATACATAGATACGTACATATATACAAGTATACAACAGCTTTTAAGACCTATCATTAATTTAGAATTAACTCGTGCTTACGGAATTTTCTTGTACGAATTTTTTTTTAATCTTACATTTTATTTAGGCCAGCTATAGGTACCTACACAATAAACAAACCTGGATGATGTTGATTTGTGAGTTAGTACGAGAATGAAATTTGTCATAATTTTGGTTGTCATAACTACCAAAAAAATATTACAATAATATATATAATTATTCTACTTTCCTTTTCATCTAATTTTATACCCATTTCACAAAAAAACATTTAAATAATTTTTTGTACTTTTGGTTCCGTTCATTTTTAATGAAATACTTTTTGTTTTGCTTAGATTGGATATAACAGAAATGACAACCATTTTTTCTTAAGTTTTATTTTTTTTGTTTTGTGTACGACGATGACAATAAAATATTTTATTTTTTATTCCAGGTTTTTCTTCATTTTGTTTCTCCCTTTACTATGGGCTACAAATTACATGACAATATGACATAAAGACAAATTAGAGTTCCCAGAAATTAAATACAATATTTATTTTTTTAACTAAATCACATTTTCGACAAGTACCTAAACCGTATATATGTACATACTTATATACCTAAGTTTTAATGAAACATTTTTTTTGATGTTTCAAAATATTTATTACATTTTGTTGTTGCCGCAATTAATTTGTGATTGTATTTTTGGTTAGGTTTGACCCCCGGCTATGTGCAATAATTTAAAATCATTTTGGTTTTCTGATATAAATAAATAATATTAGGTAACTTTACAGTATATACTCGGTTTTCCGGTGTCGTGATAGATAGTTAATTAATGTTACACAATCATAATTTATGTTAACCGCATATAATTCCAAATCATCTTTTTAAAAATATCTGGAGATACACAAGAGTTATTGTTTGTATTTCAAAAATTTTAGAAGAATTCGTTAGAAATTTATTTTAATTTTTAAAGTATAATATAAATGCTGACTAATTCATTTATTCTGTTTACTTTGTAACAAGTAACAATAACCGAAGTTTTTAATGACGCTGGTTCACCAACAAGAAACATTTATGGTTGGCAAAATGTGAAGTTATAAATAATTATACTAGATACTAATATTATTTATTTTAAAGGTTTTGAAAGATTTTAAATGTCACAAAGAACTTTTTGGAGATCGAATTTCCACAACATTATTATTATTTTTTTGTTTATTACAGTATTTACAATCGGTACTCGGAACAATACAAAACAATTACAAAATTTCAAAAGTGATACCACGTACAAAATTCTATGTTATAACTAATATTGTTATTTAAATTTTGGTAATGGTATATGTTTTAATTTAGATGCAAATGAAACTGATTCAAAAATCCACACCATAGAAATTAATCCATTCAGAAATTCTGCATGATGTCAAATATTCAGCAAACATCAACCCTGCACAAGTTATCTAAGCAATCAGAACCAAGTAGCCGAACATACATTGATGTTTTGTTAGTGCAGAGATTACATTTATTGTTTCAGAGATTACATGTATTGTTGATTGTTTTAATTGTAATGGGTTTAATTGCGATAGATTTTTCAGGTTTTATTGTATGATTCGTCGGCGCCTGTATCTATGAGTAAATGTAAGTTGTTGTTTTTTTGTATATAGATATATAGGGTAATTCGTGGGTTCCGTGTAGGTTTATTCGTGGGGCGAGCCGCAGTATTTTCAATTTGTTGATTTTGCTAGTTATGTTGTGAATTTTGGTTGAAATTTTGTTTATTGCTTCGGTGCAAGTCACGAATTAAAGCTACGTCAGATCTTGGATCTGAGTAGTGTTCTATTAATGCCGCTTCTATAATGTGTCATGTGGTTTCAGTATCAGCATTTGTTTGAATTTGGTTTACCTCCCCTTGATTTTATTGCCATACACTTTTATAGAAATTATAGGTGTTGGTTCATTTTTTGGGAGGATGCTATACTACTCGTTTCTATTATTTCATTAACATCTTTTATGAATTGATGTAATAATTTTACATCACCCGGAAATTTGTTTTAGCCTTTAATAATATCGGGAGTTTTTAAAGATGTTGTTTTGCCACTGATTTTATTCTTTTCGCTTACCGTGGGTCAGGGCGAATTGAATATAAACTTGTGATAACTAATGATGTACTGTGTTTTATTCATTAAATGGTTAATATATGAATGATGTAAAATAATTACATATAATTATGTTAGTCGGAATTGCAAGATACCTATTATTCTATACATATTTTTTTACTTAAAACCTAAAAATATAAAGTAAAATTGTGGCTTGTATGCTATAAAGTAAAACAAACTGTTCACTTGGTTGAACATATGTCTATAATGTGTACATAATAATGTCACGTTCTGTCATATTGTAAATCGTTTTCTAATTTATTTAAGATCGAATTCTTTTAATAAATTAATTGTTTTTTTTTTAAATTTTAAATGTTATTTATTTTCTCTGTTACCACTGACAGAAGTTTGATCTTGTTTTCTTTTAATTTCGCCTTCTTTTTTTAAATTGGTGAAAAATACGTCAACTCACAAATTCAGTATATGGAGCCGGAAGTAATAACAAAATTTTATGTTTTTTCTTTTTTCAATGTTTAGTACTTGATAAAAGAAAAATTTTATGGACCATTTTATACTAGCTTACATATACCAAAAAACAAGAGTACGGACATTTTTTGTTTTCTTGGAAAACTGATTTAAGTACGATCGGGTCAACTTTGTGACACAGGATTTTTCCAATTATTGAAATTTTACTTAACAGTCGTATAGATAATTGAATTCTAAGAACAAAATTCATCTACGAAACTATCAAATTCGTTACTGCTAAGCCGTTATAACGGATTAAATATAAATAGAGCATTATACAATTTTATTTTTTTTTACAAAATAATTTGCCGTAGACCATTTTTCTTTCAAATTAAAAGTGCAGTGTTAGCTTCTTTTTGAAAAAATTAAAAGTGCAGTATTAGCTGTTTATTTTATATACACTCCCGGCTAAAATTATTGGGTCGATGAGTTCTTTTTTTTTTTTAATTAAGGTGGTACTCCAATATCGCTTATTTCGAATGTGAAACAGATGCAGTTTAATATGAATAATAAGGGTCACGAATAGCGAAAATTATTAATTTCTCATATTTTCCCCTAAAAAAAAAATGAAAATCTTGACTGAGAGTTGTTGAAATTCATGAATGAAAAGTGTGGAAATTGAATAATTTTTCATCTTAAAATGTACGAAAACATATTGTTCTTTGTACTCAGGTATATGGAAAAGTGTCTTTGGGCCTAATTTATAAGTTATTACAAATCGAAGACCGAAAAATGCAAAAAAAAAAGTAGTTTTCATATGATTTGTATGGAGCGATTTTTGTTTGTCATTACTCGACAAAAACATATGCAATTTCAAAATTGATGTTAAAAATCGGCCTATTATATATTGGTATTGCTGTAATGATTATAACACAGACGAAGAAGAACTCGGAAGAGAAATAGGAAACAGTTCCCCGGATACTAAGATACAAGAAAAACCACCACATTCAACATGGCAGTTTCCGATGAAGAGGAAGTGGACAGGGAATCTGATTGGATCGTGAAAAAAAACAAGCCTAGAAAGAAACGAAAAGCAGAATCATCGCCAGAATATGTTGAACCGGGAAAGCAAACATCAACTTCAAGTAAACCAACTACTCAGTTCAACGATGAAATTCCTAACACAGTGAAAAAAACAGCCTCCACCAATAAACATAGTTGGTATTAAGGACTACCCGGCTGTCAAGGCCCTGATAACCTCAATGACGGACAAGGATTTCAAGCTAGTAGCACTAAATTATGATGTTTGGAAGGTAAATGTCCCAGACTCAGATACTTATAGAAATCGCTCTATGAAGCTTAATGCTGAGAAAGTTCAGTGGAATACATATGAGGACAAGCAGGAAAGACCAATTAAGGTTATGGCTAGAGGACTACATCAAACATGCGAGAGTAAAGATATAATTGCCGAGCTGCAGAGTAAAGGATTCGACATTAAGGATGCTGCAAACATCATTAAAAAAGAAAGAAAGGTAGATGAGAAAGACAACAGTGTCGTCACAAAACGCGGGCTACCGCTATTCATGCTAACGTTTGGCAAGGAGGAAAATATTCAAAAAATTCATGATATTCGAGCAATTCAAAATATGAAAGTCAGAATAGAACCAGTGAAGAAAAAGTGTCTGCAGATAGTCCAATGCAAAAAATGTCAGGGATTCAATCACACTCAGAGATACTGTGGACGTATGGCAGGATGCGTTAAATGTGCTTAACCACCTTACGAGCACGTGTACATTAGATAGGAACCCAGCTTCAAAATGCATTAATTTCAAAGGTCAAGATCCAGCTAATTACCGTGGCTGTGAGGTAGCTAAAGAGTTATAAAATATAAGAAATCGCACTAGAAAGTCTGACCTAAACCGTAGAAACCCTGCTAGTGAAGCCCCGACCAATCGACAGACAAATCTGGAATTATATAACTTACGAGGAAAAGAATCATATGCACAGATGAACCAAGGTCAACAGGCAAAAGCGAAGGATAGCAACGACGGCCAAATTTTGATAGATGTCGTGAAATGCATAGATGCTCTAAATAAAAAACTTGAGCAGGCTGCGACCAATAAACTCATGTTTGAACAGTTGAGAAACTTGTCATCATCCAACACGACTAGACAACAAATATAAATTTACAAACGCTCAGAATATTAATTTGGAATGCGAATGGGGTGATCCAACACATCCTCTAGCTGGAAATATGTCTATTTAAACAAAAAATTGATATTTGTCTAATCTCTGAAACCCATTTTACTAACTCCTCATATGCTAGAATACATGGGTACAGATTTTACCATGCTATCCATCCATCAGAGAGAGCAAGAGGCGGATCTGTCATTCTTATTAAAGAGAATATAAAACACAACGAAGAATTAAAAATTGAAAGTGAATCTATGCAAGTTACAACTATCAAAACTCGCACAAAGTACAAAGAAACAAATATATCAGCAATATACTGTCCACCACGATATAATTTGAAAAGAGACGATTATGAAGAACTTTTTAACACCATGGGAGGTTGTTTTATCATTGGTGGCGACTTCAATGCAAAAAACACTTACTTCGGCTCCAATGTTACTACACCAAAAAAGAGAGAGTGGTTTGAAGCAGGAAAAACATTAAAATGTGACTTTCAAACTGTTGGCTCACCAACTTACTGGCCAACAGATTTAAACAAAACACCGGATCTTATAGACTTTTATGTGACAAAAGGTATATCAGATAACTATATTCGTTTTGAAAATAATGAAGAGCTTAATAATGAAGAGCTTACTCTCCTATTATTATGACGGTCAGTGAAACAATAATTGAAAAAGAAATCACAGCGAGACTGTCCAATAAGAATACCAATTGGAAAAATTTTCGAGAATTATTAGAACAAAACATCAATCTTTAAGCACCAATAAGGAACATTATACAAGTTGAAGAGGAAGTAGAAAGGCTAATAGAAAACATACAACAAGCGGCGTGGCAAAGTTCATCTTTCAAATACAACAACTGTAAAAACTATCCACTTGAAGTAAGAGAGCTTGTGGCAAAGAAACGTAAAGCTCGAAAGTCTTGGCAAATAAATCGAATCACGGAAAATAAAACCGTCCTTAATTAGGTTATTAACAAGTTGAAATCTCTGATCAGAACAGTTCAGAATGAATCAATACACATTTGTCGTCACTTACTAGCCAAAAAGATACCGAATATTCCTTATGGAAAGCAACGAAAGTACTTAAGAGACCAACAAATTCGACGGCACCAATTAAAAGTGAGGATGGAAGCTGGGCTCAAAGCGCTAAACGAAAAGCTGACTTGTTTGCGAGACACCTAGAAGAAACGTTTCAACAATTACCAAGGCAAACTGCGGATGAAAATGTTAACCTACTGAAACGATCTGATGAGCTTGAAATACAAAGTGTATCTCTAAAAGAGGGAATTAAAAATTTAAACATGAACAAATCTCCTGGGTACGACCTCATAACCAGACAAATCATTAAAGAATTAGCAAATAAAGCGATACGTAAACTTCTCCAAATAATCAACGCTGTGTTTAGACTAAGATACGTTCCAAAGCAATGACAGAAGAAGGTGGCAGAGGTAATCAAGATCTTAAAACCTAACAAACAATGTAACGATAAAAATTCCTTCAGACCGATATCCATGCTCTTAACCATAGCCAAGATTTTTGAAAAAGTGCTCCTGAAGAGAATGAAACCCATAATGGTTGACAGAAATCTCATTCCTGACCACCAGTTTGGATTCAAAGAAAACCACTCGACAATAGAACAAGTCCATAGAATCACAGATATATAAGAGCGAACACTAGAAACTAAAAAAATATGTTCATGCGTTTTGCTGGATGTAGCTCAAACATTTGACCGAGTTTGGCACAGAGGATTGTAGTTCAAGCTCAAGCGAGACCTTTCCAAACAATACTATGAAACTCTGAAATCATAAATAACCGATAGACACTTCCGTGTAAAATATGAAGACGAATACTCGGACCTAAAGAAAATTTCCGCTGGAGTACCACAAGGTAGCGTTTTGGGCCCTGTCTTGTACCTCCTGTATACTCGGGATATACCACCAATGGAAGAAGCAACTACAGCAACATATGCTGATGATCCTGCAATTTTGGCAGTTGAGAACAATGTAGAAGAAGCTACTAACAAATTGCAAAAATCGACAAATTCAGTTAACAATTGGATGAAGATGGAGAATGAAACTGAACGAAACTAAATCTGTGCATGTGAACTTTACTAATAAAAATATTAAAGTGAAACAATATATTCAGGAGCTTATAACCGAGATTACATCCAAGATTCAACAGGAAATTGAATTTCGTTTTCAGGATTTGCAACATATATCGTTTATAAATTTGCTAGAAAGCAAATTTCCAATTTTCGTCGATGCATTTCCTTATGATGCTTTAAATTGCCTTAAGATAAACTTTCCCCATCTATTTGATTTTCAGATTTTAGAAACAGAGCTAACTGTTATTTACAGAAATACGAATTTTAAAATCATAAAAACAATAAAGGACATTTAAATTTTTTAAACAACTCGGGATTAGGTTCCGATTTTGAAGAATGTTTTAAATTTACCGTTGAAACTATTGAAAGGTTACATTAGAAATAGGATGTGTCAAGAACGATTTGCTAACCTGGCTCTAATGTACATTGAAAGCCAATCGTTACGCAGATTGAAGAGTTCGGAAAATTTTTATGACGATTTTATAAATGAATTTGCAAAACAAAACAGACGAATGGAATTAAATTACAAAAACTGATTGGTGTTTTATCCTAAGAAATTATGTTTAAATAAAAACTCCTGAATTAAAGTATATTTCCAATATGTTTTCTTTATTTTAATCTACGGTTTATAGCTAATAGGTAAAAATTGTCAAACTTCGTCACGTTTTTTTTTAAATTATTGATTAATAGCACAAATAACCATGTATATAAAGTTAGCACAGGATTCATCCCAGAAAAGCGCAATAGCAACATCATAACTATACTGACACTTTTAGAACAACTATCAGCACAGAAAGAATTCTCAAGCCGCTCTCATGCAAGTGACTATAAGGTTTATTTGAGCTGAACTCGAGACGAAGTCAACATAATAAAGTTAAATTATTTCCATCTCACCATGAAATATTTCAATAATTTAGTTTTGTTATATTGTCTTCGTCATGAGTTCGTCTCAAATAAGCCTTAGTCTCATTCGTATGAGAGCGGCATCATACTATAATTTAGTCACATACCCTAGGATAAATATGTTCTAATGTCGCGAAAGTTTTATATAACCGTCATCCCAGGAAATCACTATCATCTTGCATTTCGTATCAAAACCATCTCAATAAAACACAAAAAATAGATAAACAATAAAGTATCACAATAAAACTGAAAATTAAACCTGAAAATTTTCAGAATAGAATGTGTGACGGACTACAAGTGTTTTTTTTAAATGTATAACACAAAAACACCTACTTTATGTAAACACCCGAGTTTATGTCGGACTATCTTGGTTGTTTTTTAAGTTTGGCATACCAATAGTTCCTGTTAGTTTCGAAAAACTTACACGGTCGTGAACAGACCAATTTAGCTTTAAGCTAAACCAACGTATATTTTAAAACGTTCGTCTGAAAAATTATTTCAGATTTGAAAATGTGGGAAATAATTAAATACCGAACTCAATAAAAATGATGTACATTAAGGAAACAAAAACAATTAAATGAATTGAAGAAGCCCCGGCCAAAGAAAGAAAGAAAGATAACTTTAAAAAGAAAATGGAAATAAGAAATATTAAAGAATTAAATTATTATTTTTTATATGAACAATTTAAGTATAATCTATTTTATTAAAATGGATTGCATCGGCATATGTAATAAAATTCGTTACTGGATTTAAATCTGCTTTTATATAAATGTGTCACCAAAAGATATCAACGGTGATTTTTAATTACCGAAACGTTGTCTAAATAATTATTTTAATCAAGTTCTAATAATTAAAAAAACCACTTAAATAAAATTTGTGTGCTAAATCTGAATCAACAAAAATAAAAATGTTCTACAAATATATTAAAGGTGACGTATTTTGTAAGGAAGCTGTTAAAATGTGTGATTGATAGAACATATCATTTATGATATATATCATCACTATATCATGACCATTCTACAATTTGTATTTCTGATATTTAGAGATACATAACCAAATACATGTAAAAACCTACCAATATTTGAATTATAAATTCGAATTTGTATGTTAGGAGAATGTCCCAGATAAATAAAGAGAAAAGTATGTAGCCCACAGTGTTTAATCTCTAAATTATTCAGTATTTACACTCTAATTTAAAAATAGTTCAATGGTAATTATTTCAAAATATTTAAATTTGACAATCATAAATAATTTATTCTCTGGGAACAATATAAATTCACCATATCATATCTAGTACCATCACAAGATACTGGTACATATGTATATACAATTCATGTACGAACAATAAAGAAAAATATTTGTTATAATCCTTATGGGCAGTATTATAAAATATTCCAAGATAATGACGATATGTTAAAAACAACTATGTCAAATTGACAGCACCAAAAAAAAAAGGTCAATTCACCTACATCGTTTCTAATCCAAGCAACAAAAACCGAAAAATATTCACGCAGATATACATTTTTATTTGGGTCATAAAAATAACAAAATAAGGAGAACCAAATATGTATTATACAAAACTGCCCTTTTGTCTTTTTTAAAAAGCGATTATAGGACAGTTTTTTGTATGTTGTATTTATTTCTTAAGCAGAGGAAAGATAATATGCAAATCATCTTCGGCATTCATATACATATATATATATATACTTATATACATACATACAAATTAAACAAATACAAACATTTTATGGCGATTTGCTGGCAGATTGTAAAAATAATACTGTCAAAAACATTGGTAAGAGAGATGAAAATTTGTTTAAAAATAAAATATGTATTTATATGTATATAAATATAAATTAAAAAATATAAACGAAAAGTGGGAAGTGTATGAATAATTTATTATTTATCAAAAGAAAAGGAATGAAATTAAAAATTAATGAAACAAAAGAATTAAAATTAAGAAATTTTCGATTATGTTTATTTTTATTGTAGCTAAAAAAAATCTTTGTAGATACTATTTCAAAAAGTTTCACTTTGCCTTAAAACCAAAGAGGGTAAGTTATGCCAAAAGAAAATAATTATTATTTTTGGTTTTTTCCACGTTACTCTATCCTTTCCATCCATTATTTTATTAATATGTACACTAACAAAAAAGTAACACGCTATGTAGCATTATACAATAATTTTCACTTCCATGTCGTCATTCCACTAATCATTTTGACATGACTGGAAATTTTTTTTTTGGTTTGATATTTTCAAAAAAAAAAAAAAAAAGATTATAATAATAATAACAATAACAAAACAATAATAAATAAATAACAAAAAGAAAAACAGAAAATCTGTCACGGGATTTCACGAGAAAATGAAATATTGTTTAGTTTCCCGAATTACCAAACAAAAAAAAAATGTTCGGAAAATTGATTTCTTGGGACAGGCGAATAATGAAAAAATCAAATGATTAATTCTCAAAGCAACATAAATAAGGTCGGGAAGCGATATATGTATATATGTATATGTATATATACACGTATATATACATATATATATATATACATATATATATATATATATATATATATATATATATATATATATATATATATATATATATATATATATATATATATATATATATGTATATATATATATATATATATATATATATATATATATATATATATATATATATATATATATATAGGTATATGTATGTGTGTGTAGTGTGTATAAACATATTTTACTATACACATACACAGACACGATCCAGTCTTCGTTTGGAGAATTATTTTGACTGTATAACATTTACATTTGTTTACGTACATATCCGAGTACATATTATAGCCATACCATTTACAATTTTTTATTTATTTATTGATATGTACATAAGGTTAATAGCATATAAGAATTTCGGTTATCGACAATGTACAGGTTGGCTTAAAGCAATTTATATTTATGGATTCGTTTTTGGATGTTATCTTAAATGTTTCTGAGTGTGTGTATTAAATTCACAATATCGTGAAGATTTACGATCGTGTAAGAAAATATATTATGAGAATTACGGTATTTTACTAAAATCTCATCAGGTGAAAAAGATTTGCTGAAAATCAAGATGAAATATTTTTAAAATAATTTCGATTTGAGCAGACTGAAGCAACCAATCGTCGAATAATTTCAAGTGCAACAATTTCGTAATTCAAATATGGAGGAGGTTCAAATATTTGGGTTTGTTTATCACTCACGATAACAGTGTAGGTGAGGATATTAAAGTGCGGCTGGCAGTCGATCTTTACGATCTTGCGTTGACGGATTAGTCCGAGAGATTGCTCCTTACATTTAAAATAAGAGTCATGTGTGTGATTTACGGCCCAAAACGCGAGATAGATGGTACATACCGAGCTCTATACTATTTCGAGATCAGATATCTGATGAAGATCCCCGATATTGTGCATGAAATAAAATCTCAGCGAGTACGCTGGTTCGGTCACGTTCTGCGTGCTGATCCGGGCCGAATTGTGCAGCGATCTCTGAAAGGCGACGATGGCTCCACGGTGTAGAGAATGTTGGCCTCTTCAGATTGTCTTAGACAGGATGAAGACCAAGCCCAGGATCGAAACCGTTGGAGCCAGATTGTTGACTCATTAAGTGGCCAGTAATGGCCTTTAGACACTGTTTATTATTAATATTATTTTAAAAATAATAATTAATTAAGGTTAACTCAGTCAAGAAAATATCACTCATACTGTGTGGCGTGTGCTTGATACGATTGGTTAGATTAAATTACGGCCAACTAAATTTTTAATTAGCAGACTTTTTAAACTGTTAGAAGAAAAAATGAGCTGTTGTTTTTACGGATACTATTTTTTTATGTACTATATGTTGTATTCATTCCAACTTGAAAATATTTTTTATTTGCTATCGCTCCCTTTGTATTTCCTATAGTATAAGCACTTTTACGATATGGTTCACTGTTTAATGGTCGAGTGCAATTGATCGAAAAAATATTTCTACTTATTTGTGAGTATTTACAGCATCAACAAAAATCAGAAATACATGTAAGATAATTGCAGATACCATAAAATTACTACTTCATTGTTAACCCTTCATTATATAATAACTTCAATTATAATCAATTGTTACAACTTACATGCATTATGTGTCAATTTTGCGACTTTATCCCGGGTTTCAAACCCGGGGAGAACTTCTCGAAGAACTAGTTGAAGCACTCGTTCTGTGAAGATGTACAAGACTGAACAGTAGGCACAATAAACACTGTGCTTCGCGAAAGTGAAACATAGTGTTTATTGTGTTGCTTGTTTACAATTAAACTAAGCGCGCTAGTATAGTTCTACCTATTCGAAATTTGGTAAAATCAAGGCCCATGTTCCGTATCACAATGTATCTGAACCTTGTATTTTCATATGATATTCGCCCATTTCTATTTCCCATTCGGTCACTGTTCGTCGATGCCTCAAAACTATACATAGTTACCACAATAAATATATATATGTATATATATATATATATATATATATATATATATATATATATATATATATATAATATATATATATATATATATATATATATATATATATATATATATATATATATATATATATATATATATATATATATATATATATATATACTCCCAATTGGTTCGCAAATCATAAAATTAGGTACGAAGTAAACTAAATTCAATTAGAATCATAAATAATAAAATCTAACCTTTAAGTTTTTTCCTCAATGTAGAAATTCTTTTAAATTTTAAATCACGCAATTGGATGACCAAGATAAAAGAGCAGTCTCCATAATTATTTACGATGTCGTAGATGGTGATTGTGAATCACAAGAGCAAGGCATGGAGACTTGTAAGACTTAATATCTCAAACTAATTCAAATTAGAGATGTGTTAAATTCATACCATCGTCTAGTTTTTATGGTATGGAAGGAATAAATATGAATTTTCCAAAGAGAGAAACTTAATTTCGAAAATTACAAATTCAAATTTTTCAAAGTTAATTTTAGTGGTAATATTCAGCAGTTAATCTGTTCCCAGCAATGATATCTCTTTCCAAAAAAATGTTCGGTTCGAAATATCAGTTTATATCTTGAATTACTTCTACTCCGGGTACTTCGGTGTTGTTCGCGGGGGTTCGGTGTTGTTTTGGCGGTGTTCATTTTTCTTTTTGTTGACTTTATAAACAGGTTATTTTTTTACGGATGCGGGTCGTCAGCCCAGCGATCCAACCGTTTAGTCCCCTTCTACGACAAGCAAAGGATAGTGTGGTGGTATTCTAGGAAAACATGTTCGTTCAATTTGGGTTTACGAAACATGTGTGCCCCCCGACCACAGGGGCCATTATTATTAATAAAAGACTGAAATATTATTAATATTTATTATATAAACTGTTTTTGTTGAATTCAGTGTTATGTGAAAAAGAAAGAAGATATTGACAATATACATATAACATTTCAAAACCACATCTACTCGAGGCCACCCCACATCTTCGACTCCTCCTCCGGATCTAATAACTCCGCATCGTTTAACTGCCCTTTTATATATGTAAAATCTATTTCTGATAATAATAAATAATTTTTAGTGTAATCGTTTATGACTAAGGAAGTTAAAGATTATTCACAGCTTTTGTCGGGCCGAGAAGTGACATTGTATGGACAGATTTTTATATTTTGGACAGCTGCCACTCTACTTGTCCTTCTTCAGAAACGTATTCTGAAGTGGCATGAACCTTGTGGTATTATTTTTCCATGTGCCTTAAAACATATGTACAATGGAATTGATTTTTAATAAATTTTCAGCTTATGTATTTGAATTAAAGTGTTTACCTGGAATGACAACTCCCCTTAGGTCATTCTCTCTAAGATCTGGGGTTATAAAATTTACGTTGCTGTGGTTCAGCCAATTGTGTATCTAATCTATCGGGTAAGCCGATAATTGAAAATGCGGTGTTTGTCATTCTGGATTGTGGTAAACGGGTTCAGCATGTTTTCGGTCATGGTAAAGGCATCATCAGCTACGAAAACATAAGGTACAGTAGTAAATTTGTCAGTCACATTGCTTGGTTCTGGTAACCCAAAAAAATAAAATATCAAAATCTACAAAATTGGAAAACGGTTGAATGCTCCTTAGTTTCAAATTCACATATTTACTTACGGGAGAGTTTTACCATAGAATCGTTAGCCGAAATTTTTCTCTCTAAAATTACCTCCATCACTTTGGCGTCCTGCGACCCCAATATCGCATCAAATAAAATTATGTTTATGGTCACATATTGCCATTAACACAATGAATGAGGTTTTCTCTTAATTGTAAAATTCGAATCCAGGTTTTTTGGGGGCCTAAAATACAATATAAAATATTATATACACCTAATTGAATTTTAAAATTTTTATTTGTCTTACTCGAATTGTGACGTGTTTCCCATCTATTGCTCCTATACATTGAGGGAAATTCCACCTTTCCTCAAAACCACATTCCACGGTTTTAAAATCTTCTGTGGATATTTTTGGGAATACTTTGCCCTGAAGTACAGATGTGAGAATTTATAAGCAAAACTAATGCTGGTTTGGGATTCATCCGTGGCAAGATATCTTAAGCATTAAAACAAAACAACAACAGTTTAAAATTATTTATTTAACTCATTTTCACATATAACTTCTTATAATACCGTAACGTCACAGCCAATCTTAAAGCAGGACTCAAAGGTTCTCTCAACACACTTTTTTTCTGCATTAAAGGCCCGACCATCGGCAGCAATTCATCAAATTGAACCGTATTCATGCGAGTATAACTTTTAAACAATTTTGGGTTTTGTCGAAGTTCGTTCAAAAATCGTTAAAAGCGCTAGAGCGGTTTCGCTCCAAATAATATGGACGAACCCAAAATTTACGGTTTTTACGTTTATTCTGTTGGCTTGTATTTGAACATTATTTTCGTCTTCACTACTAAAGATAATGTTACGTGAATCCAACAATACTTGCAACTGAATATTATCAACCATCCGAATTAATAGTATTTTTTTAAATTTTTTTTAAATAATTATTGGTTATGTTTTTGTGTGCTGTCAAAATTTCACCTTAAAATTTTGTTATAATAAAAAAATAAAATTAAAACTTGTCTTTGTCTATTACATAGCTTTTCTGACTTTTTTCTCTTTTTTTATCGTTTTTCACTATCAGTCAATTTTTATAGTGGAAAGCACCTTTATGTGGTGATACATTTTCAAATGTATAAAAGGAAATGGAATAATGCTTTACTCGACCATCCTGCGATCGCAATAGAAAAAGTGAAATTAAAAAACCAAAAAGTGTGATATTTAATTATTGATAAAAGAGACACGAGTAAACATCGATTGAAACGATGACAATATATGTTTTGTTTATTTATTTTACCTCCACAATTAAATAAATTCATGTTTATACAAATATGATAAATTCATATTTAATTTTGATTTAAAGTATTATTCAATTATTATAAGATTTAAAGTTCTGAATTTCAGATATGTGCTTCTTCAATATAGAGTAAATTCCTTAAAGTGACCATCGATATGAAAGATTTAACTTTTCATTGATGAAAATTAATTCGAAAATGAGTGCCTTGAAGCTACACCAGCCAAATCACCCCGCCACAACGAAACCTAGCCCATAATTTATTACAATTTTATTACAATTTATTATACAAAGTCCCGATTTTATTACACTTGCCGTTCGCGAGAAAAGCATGGGTGGATTAACATCACATTGAACCCACACCACCACTTTGTATCTTTTGATGTAATCGAGATATCAAAATGGGACTGTTGCAGCTTCAAGGCACTTCGAAAATGGTCATTTTTACATTGTTTCATTGTTGATTAATCATTAAAAAATGTAATAAGAATTGTTAAAACAAATCATTAGTATTTGCTATATTTATGACTTTAATTTTATATCAAATATTAGTATAATTTAAACACTACACTCACAAATGCCAAGATAAATTGTTTGCCTGAATCGTATACTATAAAATTCCCTTTAAAACCTTAATTTAATTGTGTAATTACCAAAAGTTGTTTTTAAAAGCAACACATTAAATGTTTTTATTTTTATTGCATGGCTGTTTCACTTATGCCTGTCTCGTATAATGTAATGTTATTTAAGCGCAGCGACTACTAAAAACTACTCTGGTTTCTATAAATATTTATTTAATTATATTTTCAACCTTCTGTACTTGCTGCTTGCTATTGTATAAGCAATTTGATCGCGATGCAAGATAAAAATGGAAATTTTTAAGTTGAATTAAAAATGCATTCATGTTGATGAGATTCGTGTATAACAAAAAGACGAGTGAAACCATGATACCTTAAAATTCAATTATCACACAAATTATGTGACTATGTGATATGATTTAAACGAATTGTTTTTATTTTGCTTTAATTTCGTTTGTACTATAAATCGTATTGTTTTCTATTTATTTTACGTTTGTAATTTTCCAAATTGATTCAACTATTTCTTCAAAAAAAAACAATGAATATGTGAATTTTCACACGTTATCAGGTATTTTTATTATGCGAGAAATAATACATTATTGATTTTCAATATACAAATAAAAACAAAAGAAAAACATATCCTGCCGTTTTTCAAATCAAAATATTTATTTTTGTTGTGTTTACATAGTATGTGTCGTGTGAGTTAAAGTACATTTTTATTTAAATAAAATTAAAGCACGTTGATACTTTAAAAGAAACATTTGTAAGGTTTTCGTGTTTTTTATTTCGAACTTATAAAAGTTTAATTTGTCAATTTTATAGCTGGTGTTTTGGAGAAATGGTTTTTATTCATATAATAAATTATTTATTGAAAAGAGATAATGAAATATTTTTAGGAACAACGCAAAATTGGAAATTACCATGAATAGTGCTTTTTTTATGTCGCTGTAAAAATTTTGTTTAATTAAAAATTTTTTCAATAAAACATTTATGAATATAAATTGTTCCGATTCAATTTAGATGAAATATTCAAAAATTATGAATTTTACTCGATTTGTTATTTAAATTGAAAACCCGTATTATTTTTCGGTTGATATGCATTGATAAATATCTCATTTGCCATGCTGGCCCTATCAGAGCAGAGGTTGGTCAGGTGAAATTAAAGAAACTGTTTCTTAATATTAAAGGAACTGTTTCTTAACCAGTGACAATATGATTTTATCAAACACAAAAAAAAACGCTGCGCCAATAAGATTATAATTTATTATTTTTGTTATGAGCACTTTGGTGAGTTTTTGTCCGATTTAATGCCCCTATTATGAATCTCACTTTATTTCAATTTTAGTATTGTGAGCCAGTCTAATACCACATATCCTCCCCTACAATTTGGTGGCGAGAATGAGCGAGAAAATAATTTTTGATATGTATTGTATGTCAATACATAGTATTTTTTACGTTAGATAAAATGAAAGGCAAATCGTAAGGTTTTTTATTTGTTTATGTATTACAATAATTAATAATGTAATAAATATTAATTGTTGCATTATAATAAATAATATTTTTGTTCTATGTATTATAAAAAAATTTATTTTTCATAACTACATAGAAATAAACCAAAAATAGCTAATGACGAACAATTCGCAAAACGTTGAGGAGATGGAGAAAAACCCAGAGGCATTCAAACCATCTTATTATTATGCATCATACTGGATGCATAATAATAAGATGGTTTGAATTTACCTTCTAGCTTTTCCAATAGATACTGTAACGACGTCCATATGGACAGAAGACGTTCCTATAAACAAATTGGAGAAAACGTATCTAAATAAAATAATGAAAATTAATAAAATATTTTCCCAGTATTTTTAAATATTGGGAATATTTTGTTTGTGTAGAGATATTTTAAGTTGGTCAACTCTGGTCTTGAATAACTGATCTTGCGGAAAACCAATAAATAGCCGGTATGCCGACGATTCGCCCTCTTTCGTGTTGCAAAAATTAGTTTAAAAAAATACATAAAAGTCAAAACAGATGGCTGAAAGAATCCCTGTGATAAGCTAAAATAAAATAAAATGAAATGATACGCGTGGGGATCGCGTCTAGTAAATTCATTTAATTATGTTTTATTTAATTTAATTTGTGCCATATTTTAATTTTATGTTCTGTGCATTATTGAATGTTAATAAAGATATATATTTGTGATTAATGTGCGAATAATTGAAAAAAAAGAAACAGTTAAGGACATTCAAAAAAATATCACAGAATAATTTTTTTTATTAAGAAAATTAGGAAAAAAAACTTAACTTTAATTCATAATGGTGAAACCACCATAATTTAAATAAATAAACTAAAATTCTAAAAAACAATTTAATTTGAGACAAAAAAAATGTACAATAAGTGTATTAAAATTAAATAATTATAATAAGTGTTCATAATAATTAAATAAATTAAAATTTTAGCCTAAGTTATACATATGTGTTAGAAAATTATAAATAAATAACACTGTATCTAAATTTTGTGATTCATCGTCAAGGTAAAGTTTGCCTAGTGTACCTATTTCATGTTTAACATTATTTAAAATTAAACATATGTAATCAACCTGTTATACAAAATATGTATATATTATAGATAATTCGTATATTATGAATTCAAGTGCAGTAACTATTTACGAATATACCTTGGATTAGCTGTATTTATAATGCGGTAACATCCAACGTAATCGAAGGACGTCATCATTCTATTTTGAAGATGAGTTATTTTTTTTGTATTATTATTAAAAATATTTTTTTTGTTGTTTATTTATAATTTATATATATTTCATTTTTTTTATTCTTTAAATTTAATTACTAATCACTAACTAAAAGTAATAAATATAATTAAAATCAAGTAAGTCCGGATCGAACCAATATTATATAATTATAGTTAAAATTAATTAGGTTTATAAAATAGTGTTATTTATTAGCCTTTTGCTGATATACATATGTATGTTTAATTTAGAATATATGTAATTTTTTTGATTGAAATATAAAATTTGTTAATTATTTATTGTATAGAAATTCTCCTGTGATGTTTTTATTTATGGTCCATTTAGAGATTTTTCTAAAAATGAAGTAAAACAAAACCACGTTATGAGTCTGAGGTAAGTTTGCGGTTTCAGCTAAGATGATTTGTTGCCTAGTTTTTCTCGATACGCGGTGTATTCCAGATTTACACACGCTTCTGGAAACCCAACGACCTCCCATGAGCTTTAGCCAGCTACCAAACACCGCCCAGAAGCCCCTGTGTAAATAAATTCTGCTAACGGGAATTTGAACGTATGTTTCGTCCTTCCGTTACAATACGAAAGTCCATCTTCATTTATACGAAAAATGCTTGTAAATTAAAAAATTTATAACATCATGCTTTAGAATATTTAAAAAATATGTACATTTAAATATCAATTGATAAGTACTAGTTATCCGGTAGTGTGAAAGGATCAGATTTGAATTTGACCAAATGTCAATAATTCTCAAAACAATAACAACTACTAACTTAAAGAAACCAAAATAACATAAATGACGCATAGCGCTGCGTTTGTCACTCACCCAAATTAAAGTGAGAATCATAATACCAAAATTTGACTCGCGCGATTTTAGAAGTCACGGTGAGAGGTGAGGTGAGGTGAGAATCATAATATGGGTATAAATCGGACCATACGATAAAAGTAGTATTATATAAAATGCCAAACATATACAATAATACTTAGATTAATGCCTGATTTACATTCAACGGTATTTTGCAGATTGGGTTATCTTGAAGCAAGATGACAAGAATAAAATCATTATGAACCAGCATGAGACACAAAATTTGTCTCGGCTGTTTTGTAGGAGATATTATAGCAAATCATTGACGGTTCGAAGTAGAAACATAAGCATTAAAAAATATTTGAGGATGAGTGCTACCCAGTTTGAAGAACTATTATTCATGGTGGGCCCAACGATAGATTTCAAAGCAACTTCGGGTTTAATTGAGTAAGTAAATTTTCAAATAGATAATCATATTATATTTATATTGGATTAACATACATTTTATTTGCAGGATTCCAGATTGGCTAAAATAATTGACTTCGATGGGACCCGACGGAATCAAGCTACATGGTACCAGACCTTGTCGATACATACGACAAAGATACAATGATTCCTGTCGCATAGCAGAAAGAGACGAGCATGTTGCTCGGGCTAAACCGTATTAGCTTAAATTCTACAACAGCAGCAAAAACGAATAGAGACACCTTTGCCAATTATTTTGTGGAGCGGTGGATTGGCAAAATGGAAATGAGATTTAAGAAGGGTATTTATAAGAATAGATGTATAAATTTTAGTTGTATGTATATAAATTTGCAATATTTTCTCGGTCAGGGTTTTCCTGTAGCTTTTTACCAAATATCCTCATGATCTAGTTAAAAATTGCACAAATTATTATATCAACATATATTCTAATTTTATTTCTCATAAGAATTTGTTACAACAACAATTAACAATTCCACTTTCAGATGTGACACTGGCATTAAAAATCGACAAAATTAGTATGTACTCCAGAGTGGAACTGTTGTTAATCCAATTATATAAAAAAAAATAACTTATATAAAAAATATCGTTACATGTACTTGTTGCTTCCATTTTTAAAGTTTTATGTAATTATCTAATACAATTTAATTTTAATTTTGTTCACGAAAATTTTTTAGTATACACTTGAATAAATAATTTAATTGATTACCTTAGGTTACACACATTCATTCAACTCATTCACCCTCATTCACACAATTAAAATGTACCACCTGCGCAATGCACTCTGTATAGTGACATGGAAGGTGGGTCGGCCCATGAGTTCTAAATTCCAACTGTGATAGATATTCAGTTAAATTAATCATCTCCCCGTAATCGGCATGAGATGAAAAATCCCTTTTCACATCCCGCCTTTGTTGGGATTCGAACCCGGTACCTCCCGATCCAAACGACTTAACCACTGCGCTATTTGCTCGGTCCTAATTGATTACCTTAAAACAACAACAATCCAAATAAATTATAAAGACGAAGTTTTGTCCCGTTTCTCATCTTTTTACAAGAACATTTTGCCGGAGAATTGGCGTTGAATGTAAATCAGCCAAATTTATTAACATTTTAATTTGTGAATTCCCTCCGTTCAGGAACTAGCCCAATTATGCCCGGCAAAAGCGCAATCGCCTCGGAATGTGAACGAATTTAATATTTCTATCCTTTGATATATATAAATTCATGAATCTTCCTCAGTTCCTCAGATGAGAAACGTGTTTAAATTCTTAATCGAACAGTTCGATTGAATTTCTTTATTGGCCAACAACAGTGGTAATTCTGACAACTCGACGACTTGTCGTAATCCATTTGATGCAAAGAACGAGTTGCAAGAAACGGTCCGGCGGGCGTACCGTATATAACGGTTTTATCTGCGTTGAACAACGGATTTAGCAGAATTATACAAGTAACGAAATATCTTTTTTTAACGGCAGGTTGTCGAGAAATCTTCCGGACTCCAATCGTTTGTAATTTTGAATGGAATGAGCATCACATTTAGCTTCCTCCACGGTAAACATAGATTTATTTTCACCACAACTTTCGACTGTCCAAAAGCAATTCGTGTAACGAAGCTGTATGTATATTCATAGTGGCTAGATTATGTTGCAATAATTATATTTGTTTTTTATCTTACCATTCTTACTAGACATAATCCATCAGAACTTTGTATCTCTCAACAATGGTAGATTTTCAGAACGCATAATTTGACCGGCTCCAAGTAACATTTTTTTTTGAAATGCTGTCAATGGCTTTATTCCTGAATCTTTCTACAAAAGAAACTAACAAGAAGTATTCAAATCTTAAGCTAAAATTATTACATATTTTAAGTCTTAACCAATGTTAACACTTGTTATTAGTGTTCACTATTTAATTTTAAAATTGTTTAAAATTGATTACCGTAAGAGTGTAGTGTAGTTGATCTTGAGCTTGTCTCTTGATTGCGTTGGGTGAAATGGTGTGAGAAAGATTAATACATAATTTTTATTGTGCTAAAATGAAATTGAGCTGATAGTTAAGAATTTTTGGACGTTTATTAATCAAATGGTCAAATTGGTCACAGTAAACATAGTGCAAATTAGTTTGATTATTGACGGTTGTGGTTAAAGAAGTATTTCGAACCTTTGATGAAGTAGACGAGCGATGACTCGACTGCGCACGACTTCAATTTTTTAACATCAAACATCACGCTTGCAGTTCGTTCCAGGTCGGTAAAGAAGTTATATAGGTGCATCTTTTTCATATTTGATTTGAGTATAATAATTTAATTTTCCGAACACGATTTGCAACAATAATGCGTTCGCAAGCTGTTCATAGTTTCCTAAACCGCGAAGATTCTGTATCAATAAATTCTTGCAGCGACGACACTGATATTCCGGAGGCTGGGATGTCATTAATTTATCGGATGTGAGCATGATAATTGAACTATTTCTTGTTGTAGCAATTTTTAAATTGACTAAACGTCCCAGAATAATTTTCGTCGGTCAACTCTAGTGTCGCTAACATACTTTCAGCGATGGTAATTAAATATCTCTAACGAACTCAAATTTCGTCTGAATCAATATCGATAATAAATTCATTGGTAAAATCGAGTTACCGATTGAGTCCAAACATATGAGCACTGCTAAGAGGTTGACTGAACGACGGACGTCTATATTCCGTCACTTTTGATAATAGTTTCAATTTGGCATAGCAATATATTTCCTCGAAGGCTTGACGATTATCGCTATCTCACTCGAATACGTCTATCCTTTCGATCCTACTTTTTAATATCTTCAAACCATACAAAATAATTTTCTAACAAGCTTAACATCGTGTCTGGTTTAATTCGAGTTTGTGCCTTTTGTATAGTTAGTTATTCGTTGCGAATTCAACTCATCCAACAACAGTCTTTTTTTATTCTTCGTCCTTGGTTATTTGATTAAAAATTATCGATTTTATTACTTATGCTTAGGTACAAAACACACGACATTCACAAATTTTAATTCAGCACGTGTTTTATAAATTACGCAACGAGATATCGCCAAGAAATATATCATCCGGTTCGGAGGAAGACTATATGTTTCTTAACGAAACCAGTAACAATTTTATTTTATCGTATACAAAAATGCCCTGCCATGGTGAGTTATTGTGAGTTTTGTGCAACTGATATATATTTGATCATACAATCCAACAACAAAAGTAGATAAATAAGAGTTATAGATGCGTAGGGAACTAAACGTTATGAAATCAATCGAAAATATGTAAATACGTAATATGTAAGTAATCGTATGTATATACATACAGTAAAAATAGAATCAATTCGGGTGTGCGCGAACAAATAACAAATCTTTAATGCTGTGTTTTTTTTGTTATATTAAAATATATGTACATTTAAATCCATAAAATTAAAATTCTGAATCCTAATTTTTAAGACAACTGAAAGATACACAAAGCAAGCACAAATATTTTAGTCGAACAAAAAAAAAAGGTTTTTGTTCAGCGAATCGAAAAAATAATTATATTTTCAGTGATAATATTATTCGTTGACCAAAAGTTGATAAAATATAGTCAACATTTAATAATATGAAAAAATAATATATAAACCTTTAAAATTTTGCTGAAAATATATTTAACTTTTGAAAAACAAATATAATTTTTTTATTTTTTTTATTTTTTTTTGAAAAACAAATATAATTTTTTTATTCAGGAATAGTCGGTTTAATTAATTGAAGGCTCAAAGCTGAGGTGAACCAAGTCAATTTTTTCTTTTTTCGGTACTTTTACCATCGAAATTTTTCAGTGCTGTATAAAACTAAGTAATCCAATTTTTAGTTCGGAAGATAATCGTAAAAAAATCAAGTCAACACCGTTATTTTTGCAAGGTGTTCGAGTGAAAATGAACCAAGTACATTTTATTCATTTGTAATAGTTTTATTTTTAGTAAATGTGATTTGGATTTTTCTGCAGATGATTATGAAGAGTATGTCCCGATTTCGGAAGCTTCAGATAGTGAGGATGTTCCGAAATTAACAGGTAAGTAACATTGATATACAGTGGTTTGGAATAAAATAGGTAATTACATTGCATTAACAAACGTTTTCAATTTGACATAAGGGAATTCCCCTAATTATCTGTATCAATAGGTTGTGTATAACATAGGTAATTAAGCAAATTTTTAATTAATGATTAAAAATAATATAGTACAGTAAAAGCAATACTGATTATAAAATTTAACAGAATTCCCTTATTATTTCGGTTTAAATTGAAAACGTTCAAAGCCACATAATTACTTTTTTTATTGCACACCGCACTGTAATTACTTTAGTTTTAAGAAAAAGATTTTATGAATTCACGAACAGATGAAACTACGACAGTAATATCTTTACCCGATTGATTTGATGACCCTTCTTTCATAAGAGTTGGTTCTGCAGTACATGATGATTCCTGTGTACACAAACGTGGAAGAAAAAGGTTAAGAAGCACATTACATTGGAAAAAAAATGTACGTAAGCTCAATCGTAATAGTGGAGCGGAGCACATTTCGCAAAAAGGTAGTAAAATTGCAGCAAAAAATGTGGTGAACAGATTAGTAAGTACGAGAGAGAATTATTTTTTACATCATTTTGGAGACTTGCAGATTATTCAAAACAAAATTCGTTTTTAAGAGGGCTTACAAAATCAAATAGAACCAAGGTAACCCGTACTCGTGATGGCGCTCAAGGTCATAAGAATAATACTTTTGAATATTCAGACATTTTTCTGAAAGCTCTGCAAATTTCTTGGGGTAGAGTTTATCGGTGCTTGGTAAAACAAGAAGTATTTGCAGTTGTTGATTGCCGAGGACGTAATCCTAAAAATAATAAAACTGACGACTCTGTTGTCATATCGCATATCAAATCTTTTCCAACCTGGCATAGCCATTATACTAGGAAAGATAATCCTGAACGTAAATATTTAAACCCAGAAATAAACATTCATATATTATATGACTTGTATGTTGAAAAGTGCATATCCGAAAAGATTACCCCGGTTAAAGAAAAATTTTACTACAATGTATTCAGCGCAAAATTTAATTTGCATTTTAAACCACATAATAAAGATACCTGCAGAATATGCCATGAGCTGACTATGAAAATTAAGTTTTGTCATGAATTGTCTGGTGGCACAACAAGAGCTGCACTTAAGAAAAGCACAAAAAGCCAGAGACTCACTTAAAAATGAAGTCGTGTCAAATGAACATTACGTTTGTTCTTTCGATCTGCAAAAAGCGTTGCCATTTCCTAAACTTTCAACATCGGTGGCATCTTACAAACGTATTATGTATATTTATAAATGTTGGCATACATGTAATCAATACCAATACAGCTCTTATGTATAGGTGGGATGAAACCGAAGGGGGTAGGAGATCTATTAAGCATTTAAAAGTCAATGTGCCCCCTGTTTGTAAGAACATAACAATGCACAGTGATGCCTGTGGAGGGCAAAATAAAAACATACGAGTAAGCTCAGCCTTTCACTCCTAAAATTTATAGGCTCTGGGCACTCATTTTTTACCAAACGATGCTGATTTTGGTGTTATTGAAAATCGGAGCAAGAAACCTCAGCTTATTTACTCCCCAGATGAATGGATGGAAATCGAAAATAAAACCGCCAACTTATACAGTGATACAAATGCAGAGAAGTGAATTTTTATCGACAAAAATTCAGGAAGAAAACAACAAAAATTCTGGAAGAAAACATTACCAACAGAAAAAAGTCTGTTGATGGTTATCAATTTTCATGGCTTAACATTAAGTGGCTCCGGTTTGAGCGAAAGTTACCACTTTCCGTTAAATTTAATGAAACGCTCAGTGGTGAAGTTGAATTTTGTGAAATTAATTTGAGGAAAGGCAAGGCAGGAAAATCTATTAAGTCACTTCAGATGTTGGGACAGATTGAACTATATCCAATGTGTCGTCCAGTAACTATAGAAAAAAAGGGACATGATGTTGCTCAATTACATACCCCCAGCTTACCATATTTATTTAAATTTGCCAGTGCCAAATTCAGTATTGACTAGACAACAGGCACCATTACTGGATAATGATGAAGCTTATGATGAAAATAACAATGAGGCTAATGATGAAATGCATCATGATCTAGGATACTGATCATCCTAACCGGGATTATTTTGGCGATTACAGAAGGGGTGATGTGGGCACTGATATCATGCCTTCGCTTTTGCATATTTGCCTATAGAGTTAGAAAGACATAGAAATTTAAAACTCGATACAAGCGAGACAATTAGAGCGAACAATAAAATTAAATTCTTATCGAAAAGCTACATGGCTTTTATCAGTTATTTCAATTAAAGAATTATTTTTTAAAATTATTTATTTCAAATACGTTTGCTAATCACCTTATTCAAGATAAGAGATGGTAGTAGACAGTATCGAAAAGAATTATTCCTCCTCAATCAATTACAGATTTGTTTCTGCGAATACATACAACCAAATTTGTTCGTCATAACATCAATTCAATTGTATTATGAAATCTACAGTACATAATTATACAATGCTTAAAATGAAACCGATTCTCTCATAAAATAAAATTATATCTGAATTTATTTATCATACGTACATATGTATATGCCTGAATTCAGAATTACAGGTAAAGTGATTATCTATAAATTTCTCACATTCTAAAAAGTTTTAAATCTCTAATTATTAAAGTAAATCATAATTACCGTAGGTGAGTTGTTATTGTAATGTAAGAAATTTAGTCCTTTATAGGATAATTTTTTGGAATTCCAACGGAGTATTATGCATACTTTGTTATTCATGTTGGACGGTGAATATTGAACTTACCATCGATTAATTTTTGTAAATCTAGTATATTCTATTCGATTCAGTAGTATTTGTGATAGTAAAAATGTACGGCTCCATTTTTTTAGTTATTTAATTAAATTAAATAATGTTTTATTCGATGTAATTTCGATTTAAATTTGGTGTAAAAATTCACAACCGTAATAAAAATATATTGAATTAAATCTGATTCATTTGCATTTTTAACACACGGTTTTGATTAATCGGTATTCGTGATTACGCAATCTAGCCTAAATAATTTTAAATATTACTTTAAAATTTACTATTAGATACTTCATTAAATCTTAATTAAGATTTACTAAGAATTTTGACCTACATTATTCATCTCTATAGTTCTGATAACTGTCTTGGAATACTATCATAAGGTGCGGATGAAATCTACCGAGAGGTTATTCCAAATTTGAACAATTTCAGTCCTCAATACATTGATTTATAATACCAACTGTATAAGGACGATTATTCATTACGTATGCCCGACCTTTTTCGATAATGTTATGAGATCGAGCTGTTGTAATGTACCACGCATCTTCGTTATCCCCTATAATTTTCGAACATAGATATGTATGCATGTGTTGGTGTTAATGAGCATAATGATGGTATGTAAATATAAATAATAAATATAATTGTTCTTCTTGGATTTGCTCTGGACGTGATAACATGGTAATCAATATATAATAAATTTCCTAACTCTTATAAAATAATTCCTAAATTTAATTTATAATTTTTAATTACATTCCTACATATATAAATTTCCTATACTTAATATTTAATTTAAAATATGTACATAACAACTAAATATAACTTATCGTGAATTGAAATTCAATAAATATTTAAATTAAAAACTAATTAATAAAAACTTTAAATAAAATATTTAAATAATAAACTTAACAATTTTATCTTGTGTTTTATTATCCTAATCCACCAATTTCGCAACAGAGCCGTTCTGGCAGCCAATCAAGATGATTTTTATCCAAACTATCTAAAAATCCAGTTACATTTTTTCCCTTATTATGTGGGGGTATACCTTTTCCATTATGTGGGGAATTGTCCTGTTGCACAATGAAGTTGGGTCTAATCATTGAACCACCAACTAACCGAGTAACTTCGTTCACGTGATTAAGACTTGTTAATTTCGAGGCAAAAATACAACGATTCTTTACTTTTTTTTCTTTAGAATGAAATAAGTTTATACCCCAACTGAAATTCAAAAAAGAAACCGAAGATTTATCCATAAATGATAAAGACTTATCGAACTGTTTAGTAAATTTAATGAGTTTTATATTATTTCATGTTGTGATGTACTGTTTTTTAGTCCATACATATAAGCTTTTACTCCGGCTTCTTTGAGGGAGCAGTAACCAGACGGTTAGGAACTGTTTTTATTTTCAACATCTTGTAATGATTTAGCAAAATCGAAAATCGAAAAATTAAAAAATTGAATTTCGCAAATACCACAAATACTAATGAATCAAAAAAGCTTATCACAAATACTAATCAACCAGATTTAGTGCAATATAGTTTTATTACAGCTGTTAAGTATTGTATATAAAGTTTATACAAAATAAAATTAAAATTAAATTAAATAAATTGAAAATTTTTCCTATTACAAATACTAATGAATCGGATAATACATTAATTTGAAAGGAGTAACAAATAACAAACCTCAATATACAATTAATTTATTTTGTTTATTAAATTATTCGCCACGAAAATTACTTTAAATTTATAGAAGGATTGCAATTGAGAATTACTGCTCAAACATTAATTGAATATTTGATCATAGAATTAAATTTGATTGTGGCATTAAGTACCTTTTTACTGGGAAAGCCAAGAAGCATTCTGTCAAAGTATAACAGAAAAATGCATGTCACAAATTTAGATGCTATATCCATCGTTCTTAACCGATGAAGAATGTATAGGGCTCATTATAATCTTGGTGTTATTCTTCGTTCGATTCCTCACAAGGAGAAGTTGTAAATGGTCTGTGATTAATAGAGACTTTGGAAAATCTCAAAAACGGCCTACGAAAGCCAAATCACAGTTATGCACAGCATCGAAAAAATTAAAAATATTAATTAGTTAAAATTAATGAATTGTGTTGAATTGATATTTGTTTTTTTTAATATATATAATTATTTAGTTCTTATATTGTATATGAAAGGTATATAATCGAGGAGCTTATGTAGGTTTTTGCATTCAACATGCGATTCTCTTAAGTTTTCAAAAAATTTCTTATTATTTGGGACGTCTATATAATCGCTGTTCTATTTTGATTTGTCGCCCAATAACAAAATATAAAGTTATTTATTAGAAATATACAGTATGTATGTACTCAAATTGCACTGACCAACATAAATTTTTTACAAATATTTGAGTTTTTTAGTACAAAAACACTTTCTTATAATGTGATATATTTTATTTTTGTATTACTAGTTTCGAGCTTTATCTGCTCATCATCAGATGTTGTTTAAAACTCAGAGTTTTAAACAACATCTGATGATGAGCAGATAAAGCTCGAAACTAGTAATACAAAAATAAAATATATCACATTATAAGAAAGTGTTTTTGTACTAAAAAACTCAAATATTTGTAAAATCTGTGATAAAGCGTGAAAACAATTGTTCTTCTTTTATAAAAAGATGTCAATAAACATAAATTTTTTGCTTCATTTTCATAAAATTTGTATCGAAAAATAATTAAAAAAATATTTTTAAAACCGTTAAAGTGCACTTCTATAAAACGACCTATACATGCCATATAAATAAAATATAAACCTTTGTGGTACCTTCAATTAATTATTTATTAATGAATTTATTTAACTATAAGTTTTCTGGAACTTCTTGAATTATCTGTGGATTAAATGACTTAATGACATTAAGTTAATGTGTATGCAAAATCATTCCACGTGTTACAAATGATATGCATAGTTCAAAAGTTATGATCCTGTCACAAAGTAGACAGATGAATAACGGAATCGCGTCATAAGGGTTCCGTTTTACATTTTATTTACGTAATTCTAAAAAAAGCCAAAGGAAATCAAATCACTGTTATCTAGACCGTTGAAAATATTTAGAAAAAATGTATAATCAAATGAAACTGCTTGTAATTAATTGTTATTTTAAAGGTAGTACGATATTCACCGTCCAACATGGATAACAAAGTGTGCACAATTCTCCGTTAGGATAACCAAAAATTATCCTAATGAAGAATTCATCTGGGCCCTATTGCACCAACTACTTATCACTTATTACTTATCAACTTATCATAATTTTTGATAACTTTCTGTTGCACCAAATCGAATTTGAAAAGTGATAAGTGATAATTTGATAAGAGCTCAATTGAGTTATGATAAGTGATTAGCACGCACTTATCAAAATTAAGTTGCACCAATTCGCGAAATGATAAGTGATAAGTAATATTTTGATAAGTGATAAGTTTGAGATTTTCGATAAATTTTTCGTAGTTCTGTTGCACCAAAAATTTTAACTTATCAATAATCGACTACTTTAATGATAAGTTATTCAAAATATCAATAAGAACAATTTCACAAATCAAATAAATTGATAAGAGCTACAAATTGTAGTGGCATGACGGAATTCTGTTAGAAACGTTATTTTTGTTTTCTGTTATTTTAAGATGAGAACTTGTGTTCAATTTTAAAAGAGTACAAACATGTTTTTTTTAAATATTATTTATTATTCAAATGACTATAAATGATAATGACAATAAGTACATGTAACAATGTGTGTTTAACAATGTAATTTGTATTTCATTCTGTTCGATTTATCATAGAGGTAAGAAGTTGTTTTTCTATATTTTAAAATTAATAATAAAACTATCAAATGTGTGTATAGCAATTTTAGTGAACAATTATTAAAGTAAAAAATAATTATTATAAAATAATGCGCCGGTTTGAAAGATTGTTCGAGGATGCAAATGAAGGAACAAATCGAGTAGTGAAAGCCAGAACAAATTATTCTCTGGACTCCGGAGTGCTAGAAAATTTTCGTTTGTCGCGTGAGCAAATTGAGCACGTGCTATTAAAAATAGGAGCAAATTTGCACCATGGAAGCGACCGAAACTACGCGTTGAGTCTACAGCAGCTACTAACTACACTGCATTGGTTAGGAAATGGCGGGCAATATCATGGGGTTGCCATTCTATTGGGGGGACTATTTAGCAATTTTGAGTCCGGTTTTCGTCCGTTTCCCGGTGCTGTGATTTTAGGTGACAGTGCTTACCCTCTTAAAGATTGGCTTATCCCACCAATGCGAAGAAATCCGGATGATGCGATAGAGCAAAGATTTAATCGTGCTCATAAGCGGCCGAGACGAATAGTGGAAAATAGTTTTGGTTTGTATATGATGATTGCAATTTTTGTATAATGTAGATAAATTCAATTTGTTTGTTAATAGGAATTCTCAAGGAAAAATTTCCATGTTTAAATCACTTGCGAGTGGAACCAACTGTTGCAGGCAAAATCGTGTTAGTATGCTGCATCCTTCACAATATTGCAATTAAAATGCGCAGCAATGATTTTATGGATGTTGAGCTGGACGACGACTATGACGACAATGATTTTAGTATTTCCGAAGCAATAAATGGCGATGAGGAAATTATAGGATGGTCTCCTATTTAAATATTCGTCCGTTCTGACTTCATAAAAAAACTAAACACAATTAATAAATGTTTATTATAAAACGTATTTATTTATTATTTTATTATTTTATTTTATTTGTTTTTATAATTATAATTTATTATTTAATCAATTCACAATTATATTTATTTATTAATTTCGTTTATGTATCTTAATTTGCACTACCACAATGGCTACGGGAGAACGCGTGTATTTTTTATTTGGTGGAAAAATAAAAAGAATGTAGTGAGATTGAGTTGTGTGTTGTTGTGGAGGTAAAATCGCAATGGACGCAAAATGTTGTTGTTTTGTTTTTGGTTGTGACGTCGCCTTCGTCTTCCAAAATACGTGTCGTTTTTGGAGAGGGAACAGATGCGCCGGCGGCGGTCGACATTGCACTTATGTATTAGTGTTGCATCACCGAACATTGTTGTTCGTGGTGATGTTAGGTGCGTTTTTTTATTAACAGAACTTCAAGTTCTATAAGAACATCGGGAATAATACTGGGAAATTTTATTTAGTTTCACCAATATATTTAATTTAAGTTCTATTTATTTGAATAAATTTCAACTTCTAACTATATTTTTTGACGTCTATTGTGAAATAATACAGGTATCAAGCATAAAACAATGAAAAATGTTTGTTTAAAATATTTCCTTTTATAATTTCCCTTTTTTTCGAGTTCGTGTACTATGAATTTATCGCGAACTTGAAAAAACCAATGTTTTATCCAGAACATTGAAAAATAAAGTTAAATTTTATTTTATTTCGATAATAGTGAATTAAAATGTGTAGTTTAACATTAAATGTATCTTATTTATTGATAAAAAATTAAATTCATTTGGATTTTACTGAAAAAACGAGAAAATTCTTATCCGGAACTTCATTCCAATAAGAAAATTTTTGAATTAAAAAACGCGACTATTGTTAGATAGCGATGTGTTTTACTATAAATGTTTTATAGTAATGGTTCGGTTATTAGATAGTGGTGGTTGGATAGATGGATATGTGATGGGGTTAGTGAACGCTTAATTCAAATAAGTTGGTTTATATTTGAATTTCACTAATTGTTTTGTTTGTGGCAGAATCGAATATCGGTGAGTCGAATATTCGAGCTGCTACAAAATAAACAATGATGTTCTTCAGAATATACTTAATTTTTTTAATTAAGAATTTTATTATTATTGGATTTTTTAAATTAATATGCAAACTATGAAAATATGAAGACATAATGATATATCCTTATATTAACAACTATATTTACATATATAAATATATATACATACATATATATATATATATATATATATATATATATATATATATATATATATATATATATATATATATATATGTATATATATATATATATATATATATATATATATATATATATATATATATATATATATATATATATATATATATATATATATATATATATATATATATATATATATATATATATATATATATATATATATTACATGGCCCATCAACACATGAAGATTTGTATGGCCCTTTACTTAAATTACATTAAATTTTACATTTTCATTAATGTTAATAAAAAAATATAGAAAATTCAATTTTATTTCTTTTTAAATTTATATACAAGTATATATATAATAAATGTATATATATATATATATATATATATATATATATATATATATATATATATATACATATATATATCTATATGGAAATACTGAATTTTGAATTTGGAAAGAGAACTAATCATCCAAAGTATCATTCATACTGAGTTCCATGCTATCCGATTTAGGATAATCATGTTGTTCTACACTAGACATGTCACCGACACTACCTCTCTTGTTATTCTCATTAATTGAATGTCGAGTATGTGTAGAATGTGGAATTTTCAGTTCTCTTTCCAATTTAAGAATTTCCAATTGGTTTTTGTAAATTTCGGGTTTTAACAATTTAGATTTTAAATAGTTAAGTGTCTCTATCGCTTTTGGTGCACTTCGTTTCGATGTTATCCTGGCTGGATGTTTTTCTGGCATTATCCCGTGCCTTTAAACAATAATTTTTTTTTTAAACTTAATTTTATATAATAATATATAAACATACTACGGGTACCTTTTACTAAACCGAGTGACTTCGCCTTATTAGAGACATCCATTCACGCTTGAACTTTTTCAGCTTTTACTATAGCATTGTTTTGGAATGAACCAAATAATACAGCCTACAAATTAAATTTTTTTTTAAATTTAATTTGTATATCAGTAATTAAATTTTTTGAAAACTACCAATGTTGTAAAAAAATAAATAAAACTATACAAATCCATTTGAATGAAGTTAGTAAAATGTTAAAAAAAAAGTTATTGTTCAATTCAGAAAATGCTGAGGGATTGCAATTATCAAAAATAATTACTTCAATTAAAAATACGTAATTAAATTGCAAAACCCATGTTAGCAATTGGTAATTTTATATTAACATAGATTGATAGACAAAACACTTGAATATGGTATTTACAATTACTAAAAATTGAATTAGTATGGGATTTAAACAAAAACATAATTTCTTACAAATTCGGTAATTAAATATAAGATAAACTTACTTTTTTTTCTTTCTAATAATTGCAAAATCGCTAATTTTTTTTCTTTATTTAATGAGCGAGCCATCTTCAACCAAACTTTACTAATATAGGTACACTAATGATAATAAATTGTTTAGGTTTAAGTACTGTTCAAAAATTATTGACAGTTAGAACAGAGATTTAATTTTAAAAGCAACCAAAAAAAGTTTTACAATTGATTATAAAAACTGAAATCACAACTCTCAATTTAGAAACGTTTCTCTTCAAGTATTGTTATGTATACATGCTAAATTGTTGTTGTTATCAAATTACAATACTGGTACATATAGGTATACAAAAGCATTGTTTAACATATATGTATAATATGCGGAAAGCACATTATTTTCAAACACTACCACATTTATAACAATTTTATATAGATCATTACAACTTATCATAAAAATTTGATAATTTGTCAATTGATAAGTTTTAGACATTCTGATGTGCAACGCTTATCACTTATCATTATCAAAATTTGATAAGTTTTCAAATTGATAAGTGAGTGAAATTTTGTTACTGTTGGTGCAACACTTATCACTTATCATTATCAAAAAAAGTAAGTTATGATAAGTTGATAAGTAATAAGTGATAAGTAGTTGGTGCAATAGGGCCCTGGTAATCATAATTTGCTTAATAATCAGCGATAAAAACGTTGGAGAATGTGAACAATTTATAGATAGACATAATTCAGACATACACATATGTATGATAAATAAATTCATATATTAATTTATTTTATGGGAGAATCGATTTTATTTGAATTATTTTAAGTTTTGTATATGTAATGTAATTTTTATGGTAAAATTAAATTGAAATTATGACGAAAAACTTGTATTATATCTACACGCAGATAAAAATCTGTAATTGATTGAGGAGGAATATTTCTTTCCGATAACGTCTAATATCATCACTTTTCTAGAATGAAATAAGTAGATTACTGTAGTGGACATATTTTAAATAAACAATTAAAAAAAAAGCTTTAGTTGAAAAAAGTCATATATTTAACTTTTCGATAATAATTTAATTTTATTTACCAGCTGTAATTCTTTCGCTCATATCTGGGTTTAAAATTTTTGTGAACCTTGGATAGCAATAAAGAAAAGCGAAGGGATGATAGCGGTGCCCACATCTTCCTTTCTGTAATCGCCAAAATAATCCCTGTTAATAAGTTACCATGGAAACGAGACATCAACAAACTATATTTACAGAAAATGCAAAATCGTTTACAAAATTTACAAATTTGTAGTACATACGTACATATGTATATATGTAATATATGCATAGAGATTATTCATAAGTAACGGTAACTGTGATAAATATGAATCTATACATACATATTATGTATATATCTTAATTGCCAATATTGAAGGAAGTTATTTATAATCGTTATATCGTCAATAATCATTACGCATATTTTCCGTAATCTTATATCATCGTCTCAAAATTATCAAATTATTGTTGCAGAAAAAATGTTCAAATCCTGGACCAAGAAAAAATTCCAAATCGCTATTTCAATCATTACGATCAAATAATAATTATTTATTCATTTTCCCTATAAACTAAAGTTGCTGTTTATATTCACGAAAACCAATACTATTGTTTATTTTATTTGTATTGTACATAATAAACTATATATAAAGTTTGGTATATAAGCCAAGTAACAATTTCGTTTGTTAATAGAATTTGTGCATGAAATATGAATTTAATTTTCGAGTATTCCAAAAAAAATTCTATCGTAATTATAATACTGCAAGAGCAAAAGGGACATTTAATTCAATCATGATTATACACAGCCTTTCGCTGGCCATACACTCATTTCCCCTAAAAAATTTTTTTTTTTATTTATTTACATTTTGGCAAAGTGAACTCTGGTCATCTGTATAGATTATTATTTGTGCTTATGTATGTATATAAGGCTGAGAGTACAAAAATATCGCAAAACTATCGTGATAGTAGAATTTTTCGGGGTTGAGAGCAAAAAATGTCATGTTAACATTGTTTTTCTTTCTGCGATAGCGTTACCTAAATAATACGCGATATACAATTTCTCAATTAGGTTGTATTTTGTTGGAATGAATACTATACAAGTTTTATTTAAGGTTTAAATTAATTTGACTAATTATATTTAATATTTTTTCTACTACGTTCAATATATTAAATTAAATTTTATTAATTTACATTTCTAAAGAATTTTTGTTTATAAATAGTAACAAGCTATTAAATTAGTTTTCTATAAAATGTATAATGTACTCGTATACAATAGATCAATCAATTTAATGTGTACTTACATATACAGAACCTAGAACAAAACATACTATATGCGGGGGAAAATATAAAACTATTATAAATAAAAAATATAAAATTCTAGGACAAAACAGCCACAAAACAAGGAAAAACATTTTTCTTTCTTTCTCTGTCTCTCTCTGTTTTATTTTATATCACATCCAATCACCTTTAACACAGATCATAAAAATGATGAAAGTATAGCGTGAACAGAAAATTGATTTTAAAGCTATACACTTTTTAATATGTTTCACTTGTATGCCGTTTTATCTTTTATATGTATTTATAAAGCCAAATATGTATATAAATTCATCACACGATAAACCAAATTTTAGTATACATACATACATATAAATTATAGTAGCATATTTTATTTACTATTCGAGCATATCAACTTTAAAATGGAAAAAAAGTTAGAGCATTAAACGATTTTTCATTGCTTGTACATTTTTATGTTAAAGCAAATGACTTGTAAAATATTTCATTAATAGAAAATCACTGTTTGTTGTTTAAATATAAATTTAAGATTTTACTTCATCTTCATTTTGCTCTTTTGTATTTAAAGGAAATGATAACATCTTAATTTCGGTTTTCAAGATATCAACCAAAGCAAGAAAAGAAAATATTACAAAAAAAAAACAACTTCGAAACGATGAAAAAATATTAAATATCTAATCATCTATGAAAGATTATAGATTATGTAATTCACAAAAATATCTTATGATAAAATTAAAAGTCACAAAAAAGGTAAACAAAATGAATATACTTATGTTGTTCGTAAGTATGTACTAAGAAATTATTATATAGGGTGGCGTTTTATTAACATAAAACTACATCGAATCTCTCATCACTCTTCGTTGGACCACCCTGCATGTACTCCACAGTAGAATAGGCAATACGGCAAAACAGCAACAACAATCACAATATGATGACAAAAATCAATGTTCTACACAACATTGTAAAAGGAAGATAACTTTGTTCTATGCCAAGGAAATGTTTATTTTTTTTTTTTGCTGAAACAACACGGGTTAGTGCTTCTTTTTTGCTCTTCAGTTGTTCAAATTCTATTATTTTTATTAAATCAGATAAATCAAATCGTACATACTAGCTGAGCTGTACTTGTATGCATGAAACTATGTATGTATGTAAAAGCCTATTCATATATCCGTACACATTCACAAACGTCTTTACATAACATTTTTTTTTTCGTCTACTACATGATATTTTATTGATTATAAATTCTATTTATTGCATGATGTGTACAATTTCTTTATAATTTTACCTTCTAGTATTTTACTTGATGACTGACAGTAATTTAACTAGCAAAAAGTATGTAATACGTTTTGTACAATGAATATGTATGTGGTAGCATGTCGAAAATAATGATGATGATTTTTTAGAGGGCGGGAACCGTTTAGTTCTTTTAGGTCTATGTTAATAAAGAGAATCATTGCAAATCAGGAACCTCAAAACACCGTTATAAAATTTCAGCTCAAGATAACACCTAATTAAAATTGTACTATTTTAATTTGAATAATAAAATTATATGAAAGCTATTGGTGAAAATTGGATGATATTTATTAATATACCATCATATGGAGTCTTAGCATATTCACACCCATTTTGAATATAATCAGGTTTACAATTTAGGTTAATATAATAATACATCTTATAATAGAAATAAATAAATAATGAATAAAACCAATGTAAAAAATCCGACCAAGCATCTTTTTCAATATAAACTAAACAGTTTTAATAGTTTTGAGATTTTTATGCAAATTGATGACCCCGAATTTTTTAACTTAACAAAATTTTTCAACACCCGGTATTTCTGTACAGATTTTCAACATTTTATTTTCTCTATAGTTTTCCGGTAATATTAACACTCTTTTCATATCCTTGTTTTTCATCAAAATTTTAGTCCTAAAACTTTTGGAGATAAGGTTAGGGATATTTTTAAAATGTTTTCATAAAATTCGTTATCAGAAATTCAATAAAAAAATCTTTCAAAATACTTTTAGTATCGTCAAAGAGAACCTTTCAAAATGATATGTCACATGCCACATAAATTTAAAAAAGAATCGGCAAAATGTTGTTATCATCAGTTAATTGTTAATAAATTAATTTTTTTCTGCTGGATTATCATCAAAATGAAAGCACAATTTCAACCCATTGCGATCAATAGTTTTTTCATGCTTTAATCTTTCCATTTCCCTAAAGAAGAGAATCGGTTTTTAACATATTCAGTTAGTCTGTTAGTTTCACCGCCAACAGTTGCTCTCTAATAAATATGAGTACCATCACATATATTAATCTGAACATGTAAACTTTTTCACAGAGTTTTTTTTTCATAGATACGGGTGTACGTATTACAATTGTATTAAATCCTATATTGAATCCTTATAATTTTATGTGTGTACATCTAGGTTAGGTCAGGAGTGGTCACCTTTCTTGGTCGTTTTGCGTCTGTTAGTTTTAAAAATTAAAACACTTCTCTTCGTTCGGTCATGAATAGACCAGTAGTTGTTATTAACAAATACTTTCAGTTCTTTGGACATGCGCACTCAGCGATGGAATGTAAAAAAAAAGAGTAAAGTGAAACATAGCCCCAAAAAAAAATATAATAACGCTAAATTTAGTAAATTTGGTGATACCACCTTTTAACACAAATGACAATACAAGTAAAAACATGCTTCAATAGCAAATAAACTCAGTGCAATGAACGTGAATAGCGACATTAATTTAATTAGAGGGATAGGTCACTTAAATAAAGCAAATTTGTTGCAGACCGGAATCGACAGATATATAACTGTTCAGATCAAAAGAAACAAAAGTTTGAAATCAGCACAATTAGCTAGTAAAACTAAAGCGTCTAGGTTAGAACATGGAGCTGATCAAATACCTCTCGGAAATAGATTTTCTAGCTTGGAGGAGGATGGCGCAAATGAAACAATAGCTAAAAAGACCGAAAAGCCGCCACCAATTTATTTAAGTGAGGCGTCAAATAATGAACTCGTTAATACAATCGACAAGTTAACTGAGTTAAAATTTTATATTGCCCCGCTTAAAAGGGGTAATAACAAAGAAACAAAAATTCAACCTTTAGAAATTGATGGTTTCAAAGCGTTTGTAAACCATTTCGATACGTACTGGGGTCAGTATTGTATTTGCTTATATTGCCGATCTACCAACAACTGATAAGATTGTCACATCAACATTTGGAGATGACACTGCTATCATGTCTCCACACAAAAATCCTCAAACTGCATCAAAAGAATTGCAAGATCACTTATACAAAATTGAGAATTGGCAAAGAATGTGGCGGTTAAAAGCGAATGAAAACAAATAAACACACATAACATTTACGTTAAATAAGCGTACATGTCCAGCGGTGAAATTAAACAATGTCAATATCCCTCAACAAACAAATGTCAAATACTTGGGTCTTCATCTTGATAGAAGATTGACATGGAGAAAACACATCGAAGAAATTCAAAACTTTCCCTAGAATGTAAGGTTCTACTATACAAAATGATCCTAATTCCTACTTGGACATATGGAATTCAACTATGGGGCTGTACAAGCGCATCAAATATAGATCTTTTACAACGAACGTAATCAAAAATACTTCGCTCCGTGGTAAATCCGAAATTGCAACATCCATAGAGTCCTTGGGATTAAAACGGTCAAAGATATATCCAAGCACACAGTTTGAAGTACCTTTCGAAACTGGAGTCGGTAAAATCTATTAGCTGAACGCTTAGTTAGTTTTTCTATTCTTTTAGTTGCCTCTTTTCCAGTAACTGTGGAGCCGCACAGAAAGCGGGCAGAGAGTTCACGTCTCTATTTCCACGAATGAATTGCCACGCTACCTTAAAAAAATAAAATTACCGAGCAAATAGCGCAGTGATTAAAGCTGCGACGTTTGGATCGGGAGGTACCGGGTTCGAATCCCAATAGAGGCGGGATGCAAAAGGGATTTTTCATCTCCCGATTACGATCGGTGATTAAATTGAAAACATTTGTGACCCTCTGTTGGAATGTAGAACTCATGGGCCGACCCATCTTCCATGTCATTGTACAGGGTGACATGGAACTATACAATGCGCAGGTGGTATACTGTACTTGTGTGAATGGGATGAATGGGTTGAATGAATTAGTGTGAATGTGGGTATTGCACCGTGGGCCCATTAGTGGCATTGAGTGCTGGAGTAAAATTCGCCCAATTTTAATTTTACGCTACCTTACTTGTACGAAATTGCTTCTTCTACTGAGATCTCAATCAATTCGAATAAATATATTCAGTATAACATTTACTAAATCTCACGATGTAAAGTAGTGGTAAATAAGACAACTGTGACAATTGCAATATGTATAGAATGTCATTTTAAACTAACAAGCTGAGATCGCAATAAAATAAACAATTTCGAATGAGCAAGAGTTCAAATTTAAACTGAACTTTAAACATAAACTCGTTTTCTGTGCAAAATACGACCATTCCATTTCGTTCCGACCTTTGAGATGTATATATACATATGTATATGTTGGTCAATTTTTAATATACGTCGAACTTGCCTATAACGAACCTCAAGGGACCAAAAATTTTGTTCGTTATAAGGAAGAATCGTTACAACAAGAGTTGGTTATACCGAGATCTTAAAATCAAAAGTTCATTATATCCAAAAATTAAAATTAACTCCGTTAAGTACTTTAAGATAGGAGAAAAATGACGTCTGTATGGATTACATTATGGTACTTTTCCTGTTTTATATACATACATATTTGCTTTGTGAATAGCTAAAAAGAAGTAAAATTAAGAATAATGTAGATTGCCGGATTTTAAGGTCGTTCGTTATACGTAATAACGAGGTTCGCTAAAAAGAGATCATTTCACCTGGGTTTTTAGTTCTCGGGACTTATATATGTATAAGTATTTTATAACAAGACTTTCGTTATATCCCGAATTTTTATATCCAAGTTCGACTGTAAATTTAAACATTAATCCTAACATATTTTGTTGGACATTCTTGTGTTGCGCATAGTAAAGAAACGTGTATGCATTTGCCTATATAGCTTTACCCTGCTTGATCGGATTTCGTTCGAGTTTGGTAAAGGAATAATGTAAACAAATTACGCAGTGATAGGAAGATCAGTTATGTAAATCTTATATACAAAGATTAATAGTAAAATAGGAATATTTTTATGTCCGAGGCGATTCATTTTGGAACAACTTCAACTGAAGTATTTTTCACATAATATGTTTACTCCAAAAATGGATTAATAAGAAATAGAGTAGACTAGAATGGTATAAGGTAAAAAAAAATCCCAAACGTCAATTATATGTTGTTTCTTTATAAAAATAGATAAAATATTTATTTTCAACATACATACACATACGTATTATTATGCTATTAATTTATAAATAGTCTGAAATTATTCGTTGTCTCAACATAAAATATGAGTTTCCAAGAATACAAAATTACATTCTTATCCTCGTATATGGGAAACAATAATAAAAATGACTATAATAGAATAGAAAAGCCATATAAATATTTCTTTTTTGATTAAAACTTCAAAAAAAATATAAATTTAATAGCACCCAATAAACATCGATTTCAATCATCATATATAATACACGAGTATGTGTACAAGCCTTATTATGTATAGATAGACTTTATATCAGCCGTGGAAGACATAAGCATATTTAGTTAAAGCTATGTAGTGTTTGTTGTATATTTGCGGTGAGGAAATGGGTACATTAAATAAAAATGAATTCAAGATTGATGTACAAATTCTTAATATTTTTTTGCTTTTTATTACACTGTTAAATACTTAATACCTTTTCAAATCCTATTAGATCTACATAGATTTAAAAAATAATAATAATAAAAATTCAGTATATTTACCATCTTGTTATTTAATTAAATAAAGTCGTAAATTTACCTGAAACGAAATAAAATAATATTACATTAGATATATGGATTCTGGAATATAATTGGAAAAAATAATATATTTACGATTTCAAATGATAGATGTGCTCTATCATTCAGCGTAAAATGAGAAAACACGATGTTATAATATGTGTTTAGGTACGTATTCGTACATGTACATCATCATCGCAAATAAATAATTGATAAATTACCTGTGCCATTTACTAAAAATTAGCTTAAAAAATTCAATACAGTAGAATATATTAACTATGGTGCGTGCAAGGTTAGCAGCGAATCAGTAAAAAACAAAATCGAATTTGACGAATGTATTTCCTAAATTGAATTTTGATCTAATATAGGCCAAGCAGCGATGAGTAAAACAACTTTTAAAATTTATTTTAATAAAGTGTGCATGATATTGTGTTTCTTCAGGATGGGCATATTTTTCGCCTTGCTAAATGACAGATAAACTAAACAAACTGAACGAAAAATTCTTAAAGTTTCACTGGTCACTAACACTCCATGTCCATATTCATGTATGGGTATTTAACGAAAATCAACTTTCATAACTATTCTTATTTTAAAATATTCTCTAAAAACCGAAAAATATTTATTTATTTATTTTCATTCAACCATTTAAATTACAAATTCTTACAATAATTAAAACTGAAAAATATTTACTTAAAATAAAAAGTATTGTGGCTTAAACTAAAGCTTCTTAAGTTAGTTATTTAAATAAAATATACAAAATAATTTTTTTACCTTTAGAAAACTAATCATAAATTTATAAACAAAATTACACAAGAATATAAATGTTAATTGAAATGGAAGGAGTTAAGTATTTCCATAATCATAAATTATTAGTATTGGAAACGTCTTCATATGCATATAATTAACAGTCAATATAAATTGGGGGTTGTACTAATAAAATGGTTTATAGGGAATATATTTGTTTTGATGACATTTTAGCGCAAAAAGAAATAGTTTATAATGGTTGTCAAAATTAAATCGTTTGCTTAAATGGCAGGCACTCAGGTTATTGCGATTAGGCTATACAAAATATGGTTTAGACTATAAAGTAAGTATTTTTGAAGACGTTCGTTGAAAATGAAAGATGACCAGCTTTCTGTAAGGAAGTGTTTTATATTTTAATTCCAAATATATTGTTGCTACCATTTTTATAAATAAAATAAAAACTTTTTAAAATGTATATTGTAGATATGCAATACAAAGTAAATTTTCAGATAATAATCAAATAATCATATATGTACATATGTATATTCAATGCTACGATAATATAGCGTGATTTATTTGATGGTTGCGTCTATATATGCAACGCAAATTCTATTCTAATAAATTTTATTATTTCTACAGCTTTATAATAAGCAGGAGAAATATATTCACAGAAGCGGAAATTGTGATAACTGTTGATCGTTGGACAGACAGTAAAGATATTTTTTTATTTTATTTATATAATATTACAACTGACTTTATTCTAAGTAACTTTTCTATCATAATTCTATTAGCTGTATACCATAGGTCCATACCGGTTTCAGTATTTGCCGGTATAAAAGCAATTTATTGTGTATAAATAGTTCAGAATGTCTACCTAAGAGCCAATACATCTTTCTATACTTCATGATCAGCTCTTCCATTTTCTTTTTGGCATGTTCTTTCCACCTCAACTTGGCATCAGCTAGCGTCATACCTAAATATTTCGCCGTATCTGCATAGGCAACTTGTTTAGAGTTGATTATGATTGGGATTCTATTAGAAATATTTTTATTAGTAAAGTTCACATGCACAGATTTAGTTTCGTACAGTTTTATCCTCCATTTTTTCATCCAATTGTTGACTGAATTTGTCGATTTGCAGCATATGTTGCTGAAGTTGCTTCTTCCATTGGTGGTATATCCCGAGTATACAGGAGGTAAAAACAGGTCCCAAAACGCTACCTTTTTACTCCAGCTGAAATTTTCTTTAGGTTCTAGTATTCGTCTTCATATTTTACACGGAATTATCTATCGGTTTGTATGATTTCAGAGTTTCATATAGTATTGTTTGGGAAGGGCCCGCTTGAGGTTGAACTCCAATCCTATGTGCCAAAGTCGGTAAAATGCTTGCGCTACATCCAGAAAATCGCATTCACATATTTTTTTAGTTTCTAGTGTTCGCTCTATTATATCTGTGATTCTATGGAGTTGTTCTATAGTCAAGTGGTTTTCTCTGAATCCAAACTGGTGTGAAATTTCTGTCAATCATTATGGGTTTGATTCTCTTCAGGAGCAATTTTTCAAAAATCTTGGCTATGGTTGTGAGTACGGATATCGGTCTGAAGGACTTTTTATCGTTACATTGTTTTTTAAGTTTTAAGACCATGATTACCTCTGCCACCTTCCATTGCCTTGGAACATATGTTAGTCTAAACACAGCGTTGATTATATGGAGAAGTTTACGTATAGCTTTAGTTGGTAATTCTTTAATGATTTGTCCGGTTATGAGGTCGTACCCAGGAGATTTTTTCATTTTTAAATTTTGAATTTCCTCTTTTAGCTCCTGTAGAGATACGCTTTGTATTTCAAGCTCATCAGATCGTTTCAGTAGGTTAACATTTTGATCCGCAGTTTGCCTTGGTAATGGTTAAAACGTTTCTTCTAAGTGTCTCGCAAACAAGTCCACTTTTCGTTTAGCGCTTCGAGCCCAGCTACCATCCTCACTTCTAATTGGTGCTGTCGAATTTGTTGGTCTCTAAAGTAGTTTCGTTGCTTTCCATAAGGAATATTCGGTACCTTTTTGGCTAGTAAGTGACGACAAATATGTACTTATTGATTCATTCTTAACTGTTCTGATCAGAGATTTGTGCTTGCTCTGATTTCTTTTTCAATTATTGTTTCACTGACCGTCATAATAATAGGAGAGTGGTCCGATGTAAGCTCTTCATTATTTTTCAAACGAATATAGTTACTCGATATACCTTTTGTCACATAAAAGTCTATAAGATCTGGTGTTTTGTTTAATTCTGTTAGCCAGTAAGTTGGTGAGCCACCATATTGAAAGTCACATTTTAATTTTTTTTCCTGCTTCAAACAACTCTCTCCCTTTTGGTGTAGTAACTCTGGAGCGCCAGTACGTGTTTTTCGCATTGAAGTCGCCATCAATGATAAAACAACCTCCTATGGTGTTAAAAAGTTCTTCATAATCGTCTCTTTTCAAATTATGTTGTGGTGGACAGTATATTGCTGATATATTTTTTGTTTAAATAGAAATATTTCGAGCTCGGGGATGTGTTCCAAGCCGGCAAGAAGCTACGATTTAACACCGTTGGACTATTTCCTGTGGGGCGCCGTTAGAGACAAGTGTTATGCCGACAAACCAGAGACAATTGAGCATTTGAAGGCCAACATTCGTGATGCAATCGCCGAGTGACGACCCCATACACTCGAAAAAGTGCACGAAAATGGTCTTGATAAATTAGTTACATGGATCATTAAAATAGAATATTATAATAAAATAATTAACCGTATCGAGGTAGTCCAAACATTTCCTACAATCACGTCACCCCAGTTTTGTATTTATTTATATCCTAAATCTTGTTTAACAGATTTGGCAATTGTTTTTGGAAGTAAATTAAGAATACTTCACATATATCAAACTATCAGATCTATTTATCGCAAGCTGTAACTTGCCGTTTATTGTTTTGTTTTGCCTCCAAACCTTTCCTTCGGTTTGCCTCTAAAACGTTTCATCGTTGACGACTGAAATATTTAACACATGTTATATGTGATGATTTATCGTAGATGAGTTATAGATGATTTACCATAGTCTATTACGTCCTCATTAAATGCGAGATGCAGACCTTTATTGGTCACATTCAAAATACTCTAATATTCCCACGTATGTTCTCTCTTTTTGATATAGGAACTGCAACTATTTCAATAGAATTTTCATACTGTTCTAAATATTCGATTCTATTTTAAACTTCTTTTTGAGAGATGATGTATTTTCCGCCGTAAGATATTCCATCCTTCACAATGTTTTTTCACATATTTGAAATCTATCATCCATTATATTAACTTAACTTTTAGAAAGATGAATTTCTTGTGGCATTCTCGTATTCGTTAATATTTTTATTGATTGCAAGTGGTCGTTCTGATGACATTCTTTTATCATTAGTAGTCTGTCTTATTTTCTTCATACAATTGAGGCATTGCTAAGCATTTTATACACTTTTCAAGAAGTCGATATCATCATCATCATTTAGCAACACGTATGATGGAATATGTTTCCACATATTTTTAATTTTTATTACTGTATATGTAGTGAATGAGCAATGAACTTATTAACAGTTTGGTCTATTTTGCATTTGTTTTAAATTTAACTGTTAATTTTTAAATATTTATTTTTCTTTTACCGTATTAAATTTGTTGTGTACCCTTCAACAATTCAATATAGAGTGCTATAGCTAGACCGTCTACTATGGCTGCGGAGTAATGAACGGGAAAAAGTAAAATTTTACTTTTATTTTCGCTAAATTCATTTACCCTATCCAAAAGTATGGTAAACCGAGTAGACAATAAAAAATGTTAACGTTTAAGTTGTTCTTTTTTTATGATCTACAACAAACGCAAGGATTTCAATAAAAGTGACATCTCATGTGACCAAGGAATTGGAATTGGAATTCAATTTTGGTCAAAAGAAATAACCAACCAATTCTCGTGATTTATGTACAAAAAGTTGGTAGTGTTCAACAAATACGAAAACTCTGGTGACAAACACAGTAACTACAAAATGGAATTGAAATTGCAATACCATCAATTCAGAAGGAATTCAACGAATTCCAAATTTGTTTTCATTATACTGCATTGTTGTTGTAAATTGGCAAATGAAATGTCACTAAATTAAAAATGTATTTGATGCCTATGAATATATTTTGATATAGCAAAATAAAAACAACAAAATTATGAAAAAAAAATTAGAAAAATTCTGAGCAAAAAATTTGTCAACAGTTCTGGAAGAGGAAGAAATGTGGCGTGGGCAGCCTACAAATTCTAAAAGTCACTATTTTTTTGTCAAATATTAAACAATTAACTGGCTTTGGATACAAAAAAAGTAAAGGATCGATCATTGAATATTTAAGTGCAAAAAAATGCAATCGGCAACCCCAAAAAGAGCTAAAAATGAAAATAATTTAAAAAAATTTAAAAAACGGAAGAATGAAAACAGATCACTACCATAATGCGTGTGCATTTGATTCGTTTATGCAATGTATTTTAAACCTAAATGTACCAGTGATTAAAAATAAGGAAAGGCATTTTTCCAATTTGATTAATTACTTTACTACTTGGCATAGCCACTTTTACGGTCCATAGCCTTATCTTACATTCACACAACATTCATTCATTCATCCCATTCACACAAGTACAGTACAGTATACCACCTGCGCATTGCATAACTCCATGTCACCCTGTACAGTGACATGGAAGATGGATCGGCCCATGAGTTCTACATTCCAACAGAGGGTCATAGATGTTTTCAATTTAATCACCGATCGTACGGGAGATGAAAAATCCCTTTTGCATCCCCGCCTCTGTTGGGATTCGAACCCGGTACCTCCCGACCCAAACGTCGCAGCTTTAACCACTACGCTATTTGCTCGGTCATTAACTGGACTTCAATTCATTACTTAACTGGAAGGACGATTCGGCGAAAGTGATTTGCGATTATACAAAATTGTATGGATACAATCGGACTGCACTGAAAATATCACAAAAATATCAACATATTTTTTAAATGAAATACAATATTCCAGCATAAATACAATGTCAACGTGTCGGTCATGTCATATAAGTGGTCATAACCAGTATAAATACGTTCCAATTAATTTTGAGATATTCGATCAAGTTGGTTTACAAATCATACAAGATTGCATGAAAGAGCCGATCAGCTTTACTGCATTTGTGGCAAAGGAAAATATATTGACCAAACAGATTCTGGTCCTATAATTTTCATATATTGCGAAGCCAGTATATCAAAGCAATCAAAAGTGTGTTTATTTCAAACATACCTATACTGAGCTGCAAGTATACAACGAGTATTTTAAATTAACCAGCTTCGTTAATTACATGAGTGAAAAGGCACATTATGTTGCTTATTGATCGTCTACCACAACTAAATATTAACATGGATTTATCCGTTTTTGATCGATTAAATTTACATGGGGCCCAAATGATGGTTGGCCGATTGTGCAAATTGCACCATACGGCTGGTGTTGGGAAATATATTACTTAAAACGAAGGTATCGGGATTTTATTACTTATCTAGCCTATACCAGATACCACCCAACATATTTAATTTAAATCTATATTGCAAGAATTTTTCAATTACTCATATTTTTGGGTTGTATTGATACCTTTATACCCCTATTATGAATCTCACCTCACCTCACATCACCACACCATCATCTCCCTCAGACTTATATTTTGGTATTTCGATTCTCACATACTTTGTGGTTAGTATTTGCATGCGTCATTTAATATATACGTATAGTTTATTGGTTTTTGTGTGTGTTTGTAATTTGTATACAAATTAATTTTTTCGTGTAATAAATTATGATTAATAATTAAATAGTTTTTTGATGTTAAAACATATTATCGTTCATCAACATATTTATAATCAATGATTTCTTTGAGTGTGCAATGCAAGCAACCAAAGTTGCTAAAACCAGAAAATCTTTATGAAATAATTATTCATTCTGGCTTCCGGTATGGGTATAGTGTAATCTTCTAAACTTCTTCAGATCCCCCACTATTTAGAAAATTGTTGACTGTTGTTATAATAAATATTTTTTTCCAGGAAATTGTTGAATATATAAATTATTCCATGCACAACAGAAGAATAAACATTTTTAAATAACAGATGAACTTTCGCATTCCATTTTTTTGTTCTCTAAAAAATAAATGTATATATGAAGTCAACACAAAATTATATTTAAGGGTGAGCATATCTGCGACACTTGACTCACCGCGACAACGATATCACCAAAATTACAACTCGGTGACTTCAACTTACATTTATCACGTACGGTGAGCTGAGCTGAGAATCATAATAGAGATATTAAATTAAAATTATAAAACTTTTACAAACCAGTTTTGAATAAAATAATTTTGCTCATTTCAAATCATGCTTTGCTTATTATAAGATTTTCAATTATTCTATATTTGTTACAGAGTTAGAATGAATTATTAAAACTTAATAATTTACAGAATTTGGGGGATAGGATTCTTAATGAAGTATTTGACAATCTCATTCACTGTACATTGTAAAATTGCTAATCTACCAAACCATTAAGTGTTCAGTTAGAAGTGTGTGGTTTACAAAACGATGGATGTTCTATTATAAAATTTTAAAGAAAACGGGTTTGAATGTTGAAAGCTCAAAATTTGCATATTGCTTTCAAGGATTAACACTATCGAAACTACATTTTCACATATAGCAATGATCGCTTTCAAGTCTAACATGTTGTGTCTACTAATCGGTAACACATTACTATGATACATGTTACCATCATGATGGCGACTAGAATGAATTAAATTGGGCTTTGTTTGACAAAATTATAAAACTAATCATAGACAGCCTTTATCGGAAAAACGGTTATAGCTAACCCACTCGAAGATTTTTATAGTCAAAAACTACATACGTTACAACTCAAAGGCTGATGGCGAAATGTATCGTAGAAATAAAATGAGAAAATGGCATTTAGCTTATCAGAGTTGCCATAGTTTATTCAATGCACAGAAAGCATTCAGATCCCAACATGTTAAATTTTTTCAACATATTGCCAACAGTAAGCAGAACTGAAAGTGACCAATGATTAAATATCAAAATCGTTTAATTTACGGACAACTTAAAGATTTATTAAAAATGTCGACCACAACTATTGAAAAGAATTTGATCAATTGGCATAAAATTAAATCGGACCTGTGGCCTATACGCCCTTTGGTTGGCAACGACGTAACGTAAGGATACAAATAAGCAAAATAGAATAATATTATAAACATGCATAATCAAGTTTAGATTTGCTATTCATTAGATTTGATTTTATACATACTTGTAATTTATAAATGATGTTATTAGTCGTGTATATCATACATATTACATATCATGTTTAGGGTAATATGCACAATAAATGACGATATGTCTTCATATATGTATTAGTATCCTTAAGAGGTTATATTCTATTACAGAATGACGAGAAAGATAAAACATATTCAGATATCCATTTATCAAATCCGTGGAACCCGTTACACATATGACATATTACGATATCCCAGATAAATATTGATTTGTTCACGGTTGTCATAGATGAAAATTAGCGAGGATTTAGCTATTGTCAGCACGGATCATGCAATATATAAAGGGTTTGAAAGTGTCTATATTAAATTTGTAGATTA